>ML791164.1:239773-263182 GCA_009831015.1 Picea engelmannii
CAAGTCCTCTTTCTCCATTGTGTATCTTTGGATTTCATCTATCAGACCAACTAATACATTGGTGATATTGGTCCATTGTTATTTGTTTTTATTTTTATTTCCATGCTCATGTTGTTATTTAGTTTTTGTTTAATTCTTGTTAATAGTTTAGTTGTTTTCTTTCTAACACTTTACATCACAGCTGTCATGACTAGCAGAGCCCAACTAGGCATGTAAGCACTCACTTTTTGCTCACACATCGACAAAAAGAGTGCAAACAGACCTCATCAATACTCCCAGTATTATTAACAGTAACTGGTTTCTTAGAGCCAACATCTAATGTTGTTGGGGCCTTGGTCCTTTTCGGGTTCTTCTTCTTCTTCTCTTTCCATTTCTTCTTCTTCTGATCAACCTGGCTACTTGCTTTAGCGCTTTCACTAGGTGAAGAAGGAGAAATGGAAGGAGACTTGATGGAGGAAGAAGGAGAAAAGTAAACATGAGGTTGATGTGTGGGTCGTGTACTGACATCTAGAGTATTAGGTGCAATTGAAACATTGGGAGGATTCGGGATCACCGGAGTGGGGAACAACCAAACTAGTAATCCAATAGTGAGTCTCGGAAGACTCAGTGTGGCGACATATGGAGGACCAAAGTTTCCAAATGAAGGAAAGGTATAAGTTTCCCCAGGAGAAGGGGTTCCTCCATTGGTACTCCTTGGATTCGACGCCATTAACACTGAATCGACCTAAGTTCCATTAAGTAAAACAAACAACACACGCTATGAATCTAAGAAGCAATCAATCAAACAAACCTTCCTACGATGAAACCACTAGTTGGTGATGAAATCCAAAGTCGTGAGATCAAAATAGGAAGGGGCGGGGATAGAGCAGGTGGATCAGTTACGTTGGAAACCTACTTAACGGACTTACGCCTTGGTGCAAGATTCCACGTAGTAATTGTGGATTTATAATCCAAGGGGCCCGAGTGAGTTTGACCAACGTCTGTTCCAGGTACCGTGAAGACTTTCCCCTTCACAGTCACCTTGTGTAAGAAACTAGAAAGATAGGCCACTAAGGTTACCACCAACAACAATAAATCCTGGGGGGACAGTCGACAGTCCGATCCACATGCAAGGGTAGGGTATCTAGCCCGAAATCAACTCAAAAGGCTTCCACTCATCATTGTGGGTATACCTCTGAGTGATCCGTGTAATACGTGCAATCTCTACACTGATATCAACAAAGCAGGGTGAGTAACTTTGCCAATATCAATGTGACCTCGTGCTTGACCCTTGTGTGAGAAGGGCTTCCCAGGACAAGATGTTGCAAATGGAATTTAACACTCCTTTACACAAGATGCTATTGTGTGTTTGATATCTTTGTAAATTTATCCTTTCAACCTATTCCAAATCCCTACACCTTAAACTAATGTAGGTTTGCTACCAAAGATGTAAAAAGTCTGATAAATTTTAGTTAAGCGTTGATTTTAATGGCTGTTGTTTACTCAGAGGGTGTCTGAAAGTGAAACATATGGAATGATGACTCGATTCCCAAAAATATGCATGAAATATGATAAGCAATCGTTTCTTTTCAATGAATACCTATTTAAGGGAAAGAGGAAGAGTCGTTTTCACTATCAAACACTTGATAAGGAATGCCCTCAATAAATTTTGTTCTTAATCAAATCCAATATGATGCTACAACATTTCAGAAATGCAAACTAATATGCAAACTAATCACTAAGATGTACTTTTGTCATTTGTATGCGAATGATAATCAATTCAATGAAAAATTTCTCTTGCCAACTACCCTTTCAGATCAAGGAGATTCAGACAAGAATATGCATATTTCGCACAAACAACACACCCTTTTACAATCAAACAAGGGGAAGAGAACCAAAAATGCAAAAGGAAGGAGAAAGAGATTTGATTAGATGACCTCAAAGAACCAAATGAGAAGAGTTACAGACTTCAAATGTCCTTTACTAGAGTTCCCGCTCAGTCGGATAGGAGAGAAAAAACAACGGGTTGATTTCAAGCTCTCAATAGTAAAAACTCAAAAAATAAGGGAGAAGGGCATAAAATATGAACAATAAGGTGTTTACTTCTCAGGAGGAAGCATGTCAAAGGTCAAAAGAAGAAGCATTGAATCACAAAGCAGCTCAACAAGTAAGAAACAAGGTTTTTAACCTCAAAAATGCAATTTTTTAAAGGGATTTTGTGAAAACAGGGGTTGGCGCTCTGGTGTAAGGGACACCAGGGCATTATAAAGATCTGTCCAACACTCTATGGGAGTGCTGGTGCCCTGCTAACAAGGCAGGGGAGCATTGGTGCCCAAAAAATCACCAAAATTTTCAAAAAACCTTAAAATTCAGTCAAATTTTGACAAACAAGCTGAGTGTGATGTAGTGAAGAGTCAATCAACAAGTGCAATTAGATATAAAGGGGTGAACAAGGTCTGAAAACAATCAGAGTGTAATGTAAGTTCTATGAGGAAAAATCAAAACCAAAAGTTTCGATTCGATTCTCCCCAGTGGAGTCGCCAGTTTTTGTTGTAGGAAAATCTCCCTGCGGACAGGTAGATTGTCTCAAAGAGCTAGACCCTTAACTCTAAGACAAAAAGTGATTAACGTGGACACTGAATTCATTTTATATCTATACAAACTAATTCATGAGGAGGAAAGAGAACATAAGTACCTTTTAATCGATGTTTGTTCCTGCACTCTCCGAGTTGAGCTCCGATCTTTCACTCCTTGCTGAGTCCTATAGACAAACAAAGTAAGACCACTTCCTACTCTATTGATGTTAGCCTGAAAATAGATCTATCTATCAATGATAAGTTAATGTAAGATCAGACACAAACTAGAAAGAAACAGGCCAAGCAAATTATATTAATGAGGACAAAACATTGCTTACATCCTTGGATTGATTGCAGCAGTTCTACCAAGTCCTCCTTGTCTACCCCTTTCTCAAAAGATCCATGATCCGAATGATGATAGCTTCACTGATTTTTCCCTATGAGATCATAAGTCTCTTGCTTCCAAAATATCTCTGTTCTAGCACCACTTATGAGATCATAGGTTTGGTGTGATTCTCTCTTTCCCGTCTTTCTTTCAGCATTAGAAAGCTTGCTTATATAGCCTTGTAGAGGCTTTAACCACTTGAGATATCCTTGGGGAAGTTGAGGATTTGCCTCCTTCAGTTGAGGATCTGCCTGAAGATCATGGCTGGACCAAGGATTCAATCTCAACTGCCTTCCAAGAATGAAAATATGCTTCCCCCATTCATCTCAACCACTTAACCACTGCCCATAATAGGTAGCGCTCCCTCAAAAGCGCCATCAGAGCATTGTATCTCTCCCTAGTAGGCTTTAGGGGGGCGCCAGTGCTTTCAAAATCTAGAGCGCTCCCTCAAAAGGGCCAGAGGAGCTTTATAACACTCCTAGATAGTGTAAGGGGGAGTGTCGACGCTCTCATAAGAGGTATAGGGGAGCGCTCTCCTCCAAAAGCTTAGTTTTTGAGGTGCTTTCAGATGGAAAAAGGTTTGCAAGCCTGCTGACTCATTTCTCCTCTTCCAAATAAAATGGTTGAGGTGTTTCAAGTGTCCTTCTCATGTCATTATAGGCATGACATAGGCATCATGGAAGCATGCTTTCTTTGACACCTACGACACTTATGAGAAACATGCGACACTAGCGACCTTGTGAGAAAAATGTGACACTTGCGACACTTGTAATGACGACACTTGAGACACTATCAAAGTGAGTATTTTTTATGTGTAACAGGATTGTCTAGACAAGTTTGTCATAGTATTTTTGGATGACATTATGGTGTATTCCAAGTTGGAGGAATCGCATGAACAATATATGAGGATGGTTTTGTAGGTGCTAAGAGAAAACCAACTATATGCCAAGTTGAGCAAGTGCTCATTTTATCAGTAGAAAATCCATTACTTGGGGCATATTATTTTGAAGGATGGGATAGCTGTAGATCCTGAGAAGGTTGAGGCCATCAGAGAATGGTCAACGCCAAAGAATGTGACAGAAGTTAGATCCTTCATGGGATTAGATGGTTAATACAAAAGGTTTATCGCAGGATTCTCAAGGATAGATCACCCTATCACTTCCTTGCAAAGGAAGGAGAAGAAGTTTCAGTGGATAGAGGATTCTGAGAAAAGATTTAAGCAATTGAAGCAATTGTTAACCAATGCTCCAATATTGAGAATTGCAGATCCAAACAAAGATTTTGTGGTGTGCAATGATGCATGAAAAGATGGATTGGGAGGGGTCCTCAGCCAAAATGGATTCGTAATTTGCTATGAATCCAGAATTTTGAAATATCACGAAAGGAACTATACAACTCATGATTTGGAGTTGGTAGCCATAGTACATGCTCTAAAGAAATGGAGACATTACCTCACGGGAAGGAGGTTTGAACTGAGAACAAACTATAATGGTATGAAGTAATTGTTTGATCAACCAACCTTTAACGCTAGACAAAGTAGGTGCCTGGAGTTTCTCTGTGAGTACTGTTATCACTCCAAGAAACCCTTTGTGGTTGTAGACCAAAGGTGCTTGGTAACTTAGAAATAATGGTTTTATGTGTTTGGGACAATGGGGTCTTTAATGATTTAAGTAAGAAACAACTTATCACAAATCTAAAGATACAATGCTCTCAGTAAACAATAATCAGATCCAATAATTGAAAAGAGAATGGAGAATACTTTTCTTGATTTGCCAATACAAAGGAATGTAGGGCTTAATACAAGACAAAAGGGAATTCTTTAATTTCAAACCTATGAGTTCAATAAAGAGATAACAGTCTTTATGAACTGAAATAAACTGAAAGTAAAGTACAGAAAATGAAAGGTGGACAATTCTGATATTGCAAGCGAAAGAAAACTGAACTTTATTTATGAAAAAAGAGTCTATACAATGGCATAAAAATATTTCCCAGTTTGAACCCTTGTTTCATATCAAAAATAGGCATTTATAGCTTCTTACAAATAGTTTTACAGATCCTAAAAAAATGGATCTGTATTTAATAAAAGCAATTCAAATCTAACTTAACAACTTGAAAATAAAGTCTTAACAACTAAACTTAGAACTCGAACTGTCTTCAATCTCCAAAATTCGCCATCTGCATCCTTCAACTCCTGGGATATGCAATGTAATGAAACATGGCAGGACACCTGTCTTGACAGTTGGATCTCTCCAACATTCATGGTCGATTTTTTGAGGAAGTTGTTTTGCATGTGGTTGCCAAAATTCTCTCGAACCTCTGATGCTGAGTCCTTTTCATGCGATCTGATAGTCCATTGATACTCTATAACTCCTTCATACCCTGTTCAAAATGATCTGTTCTATCCTTGGCTTCAAAAAATACTTTTCCATCTTTCAACAGCTAACTCGTTTAGTATTTCACAGGTTGTTGTTGAAAGTCACCACTTTCAACAGCTAATGGGTCATAAAATATCGCTTTGCACTGGTGAAATCCCTGATTGCACTCAAAATGAGTTTTCACCTTCAAAATTTTGATTTCATCAAAACTCAGTGTGCCTCCGGTTTCTCACCTTGCATATTAACAGCGACTTGAGCAAGTACCTTCATATCTGGATGCGATTTTTGTCTTTTCTTTTGTTTCAATCTTCTTATCTGCCTTTTAAGGCGTTTGGCAAGCCACCACAGACTATTGTAATCTTTGGTGAGTTTTTTCTTTCTCTTATTCTCTTTAACACTTTGTCGAGCCAATCTCTCAAACGCAACATTGGTTTTAGCGAAGTTATCAGACAACTTCTTATACCTTTCTTTGATTACCCGTTCCAAAACCTCTTGCTAACAGATTACCTCTTTCATATGCTTGATTTTCTGAGACTTCTTTGACTTGGAGATTTTTGATGTTTCTCCTTCCTCTGTATGGGTGAAGGTCTCATAGTTTTGTGCACACTCAGTTGACTTCTTAGGACTTTTGGTGACAGGGCATTGATCTTGTTGCTCTGATTCTGAGTCTGAATAGGGAAAGTTTAATATATTGGTTCTCTTCTCTGTACTCTGCTCTGTAGGACGCTCTATGGTCTGCTCAAAGTTTAACCTTTTCTTCGACCTATGGGGCTTCACTCCATAAATGCTATCTTCTAGAGGTCCTGGCAGGGTCCTTCTTTTTCTTGAACTTCTTTGAGGAGAAGACTGTTTCTTTGAACCTTTCCCTGGTTCATTTGCAGGCTGAGTCTGTGTTTCAAAACCCTCCCAGAATAGAAAATTCTCCCATCTCCTTCCCTGCTATTTTAATTCTTCTAGAATGATCAATTCAATTAGGCCGAAGTGGCACAGGGTATTCTTCATGATCAAGGGTTGAGCCCTGATCTTCTTACAAACCTTAGTTAAACTCTTATGTAGGAAAAAAGGTAAATTGAGGGGATTCTTGCCTGTTAAATGGTCCAGAAGTTTGAAGTGATACATCATGAGTTTGTCATACCTGCCCTCCGAGGTAATGTAGAGTTGGATGCCCTTAAACAGCTCCTGCCATTCCTCCTCTAGATAAGAAACGGGCATACCCTTTTTCCATGCGTTGTGCCTGAACTCTTCTTTCAAATAAGCTCTGAAATTCAAATTTTTAGGGGCAGTGGTTTTGAACCAACTCTGGCCCATTCTTGGTAGGCTGGTTGCTGTAGCAATGGAAGCTTCAACTACTATGATTTCCAAGGACCCGATACGAGCCTTATTCCCATCAAAACTTTTGGAAAAATATTCTGTTGTCGACTGGTGGAAACCATTTTGCAACCTCTCAACGAACTCAATACACCCTGCATCTGAGAAATGTTTCTGGACTTCTAGATGTGTTTGTGAAAAAGATAAGTTGTCTAGCTCTTTCCTGAGTAGAGAAGCACTGCATCTCCTCGCCATTCTGTAGCTTGAAAACCCCAACAATTTTGTATATCAACCCCTGCAACTGCTGTTCGAGCCGAGGTTTTGCGCTGTTGAAAGCACTCGGGAGTTGGCTCTGTTTTGAAACATTTAAAACTTTAACAAACCTTCATGAGCGGTGCGTGATATGGAAGAAATAATCTGATTTGGTGTTGTCAGCCCAGTTGTACAACTTCTGTACCTGTGCCACCGAATGTGAACTTGCCATTCCTGATGCCATGATTGTGGAGCGTGAGTTTCTGAGCCGGATCCGAGATGTAATCTGACTGGGACGTGGAACTCAAGTTCAAATGATTACCCACTTTCAGTAGCGCATCCTTCTGATCACATGGCGTGAGTCGACCACATCATGATTTGATTTTGAAACGTGGATAAGCGCATGTGATTCTCGCTTTCTCCAACCAACGTCCCGTGGAAAATGCCCCCCAACTGTAGAAACTTACCACTTTCACCAGCGCATGATCCCGCAAGAACTGCTCCTTATCTATTGAAAGTCTTCACATTCACTAGCACGCCACCCTGTGGGAATTTATCCTTAGCTGTTGAAAGTCTTCACTTTCACCAGCGCACGACCTTGGAAGAACTTCTCTGTAGTTGTGGAAAGTCTACACTTTCACCAGCGCACGACCCGCGACACTGCTTCTTTGGATATTTTGGAATTCAACACTTTCACCAGTGCACAGACCTATGAGAGACGTTCTTTAGCTGCTGAAATTCGCCACTTTCCCCAGCTAACACTCATCTTTTGGACACACAATAGCTGTTGAAAGTGAATTATGAAAATTTTGAAAAGAAGACTTTTATGGGTCATATTATTCTCTAAAACAAAAACCAAAACCTAAGTTTTGCAACTAGAAAAACTCAAAAACGAATTGAGGAAACTACCAATAGCCATGCTATCCACCACAAAATTTGACCAAAGGGACGGGTTCATTTTGGGAGCTAACATTTGGCTCCAACTGGGATGGGCATCTCCCTGTGAGGTGACCAAGAACCTAACTAGACTCAGTAGAATTATTACAACTTGAAACAAAAATTTGAAAAACAGTTTGCTAGTACCATTGGGCATGGAGTTATTTGAATGACAGAAATAAAGAAAACAGAACTGAAAAAGAAATATGTACAAGTAGAACCTAGCTTCAAAGGAAGCCTTATGAGAAATATATCTTCAGGAAGCGCCTGTTGAAAGGGCCACCTGCTACTGGTTCGCCTAAAAGAGTTTGGAGAACAAAGGTATTGTTCTGCTGCACCGCTGTTATGACAAAAGGACCTGTCCAGAGAGCCTCAAATTTTTCATGTTTCACCTTCTCCTGCCTTGCTGCATCCCACTTTAAGACTAAATCCCCTGTTTTGAAGATATCTGATTTGACTTTCTTGTCGAAAGTTTCTTTGATTCTTTCTTGATGCAATTCTATTTTTTCCAAGAGCTGCTCTCTATCCTGCTGTATTTCTACCAAATTATGAATTCTCTTGGTCAAATCACTTGGTTCAGAATCAGTTTCTTGTAAGAACTTTGCAACCGACAATGCAAGTTGAACAAGAAATATGGCCTCAGTACCATATACCAACTTGAAAGGAGATGTACCGATTGATTTCTTACATGTTACCCTATCGGCCCACAAGGAAAACTTTAGTTTGGAATCCCAACCTCTGTCATTTTGTTCAAGCAACTTCTTTATGATTATGACTAAAATCTTGTTGGATGACTCAGCTAAACCATTCCCTTGCGGATAGTAAGTTGTGGAATGTACCAGCTGAATTCCCAGCTCTTCACACAATTTCACCAAGTGTTTATCTTTGAATGCAGTAGCATTATCAGTGACCAATCTCTTGGGACAGCCAAATCTGTCAAATATGTTTTCTTGCAGAAAGTTTATGATGACAGTATGATTGGCATTCCGGGTGGGAATAACCTCAATCCACTTTGTAAAGTAATCGGTGGAAACCAGGATCCACCGATGCTGACCACTAGAAGGCGGATGAATTTCACCTATGAAGTCCAGGACCCACTGCTGGAAAGGCCCTGTGACCACTATAGGTTTGAGAGGAAGGGACTTCAGTTGTTGTTTACCTTCAAATCTCTGACATTTGTCACATGTTTTCACAAACTCATATACATCTGAAAATAAGGATGGCCAGTAATAACTAGATCTTAAGATTTTGTGTGCTGTGGTTTGCCAATAGTGATGTCCTCCACATTCACTATTATGAAATTCACTCATGACTTTAGCTGCCTCCTCTTGGTTTACACACCTCAACAATAAACCTATGGGTTTCTTCCAGAACAACAAGTTATCATTGATGCAGAAATTTATAGCTTTGAGCTTCAAAGCCCTTCTTTGAGTCTTTGTCAAATATGATGGGACTGATAAAGTTTGTAGAAACTGAATAATATGACTGTACCATTTGTAATCAGCTAAATGAGCTGAAACCTGCATTCCCTCACCTTCTTTGTTCTCTAAAGACAAAACATTTTCTGCATCAATACTCATCAGATTTATGTCAAGCAACCTGCAATTTTCCTCTGCCAGGAGTTTGGCAAGGCCCTAACCTTTCACTAGTGTTGCTGGTTTGATTTCAACATCGAATTCAATCAACCTTGCTATCCACTTACTCCTTTTTCCATTAATGTTGGGTTGGACAAGAACATCTTTAACTGAACTGGAGGGAACAAAAGCTATTACCTTTGCCTGAAGAATGTAGACCCTAAAAGATTTCAGTGAGTTGACAAGTGCATATGCTTGTTTCTCCAACAACTCATACTTTACCTCTGCATCCCTCAAGACCTTACTGAAGAAGGCAACTGGCTGCTCTTGATCATCACCATTCTTCTGCAAGAGTACCGCTGTGATTGTATCACTGGAAGCAAATGAAAAAATGTAAAATACCTTGGAGAAATCGGGGCTGATCAAAACAGGGGTTGTTGTGATGGCTTCCTTGATGGCATTGAATGAATGTCTGGCTGCTTCAGTCCACTTTACCTCAGAGTCTTTCCTCAACATAGCAGTGACATGCTTCGTGAGTTCAACAAAATTTACTATAAACCTTCTGACAAAGTTAATCGTCCCAAGGAAAGACTGAATGTATTTCTTTGATTTAGGAAGAGACAGATTTTTAATTGCTTCTACCCTCTTTGGGTCAATATTAACCCCATCAGCTGAAACAATGTGCCCAAGTAATTTCCCCTCCTTAATTGCAAACTTTGATTTTTTCGGATTAAGAGAGATGCCATACCTTCGACATTTCAGAAATGTCCTTCTTAAGTGCTGCAAATGAAGTTCGTGGCTGCTTGAGAAAACAGTGATATCATCAAGATAAACCAGGACAAATGTATCTTTCTCTCCAACGAAAGCAATGTCCATTGCCCTTTGGAATGTCTCTCCTACATTCATCAATCCAAAGGGCATCTTCTCATACATAAACGTACCCCATGGAGTGGTAAAACCAGTTTTTTCTTTGTCTTCCAGATGGACAACAATCTGGTTGTATTCGAAAAACCCATCAATAAAAGACATCACCTTCGATCCTGACACCTTCTGCAAAATATGCTCCATTTTAGGCAGAGGTTAGTTGTCCTTTCTAGAGCACTTATTCAAATTTATGAAGTCGACGCAGAGTCTGATCTCCCCATTCTTCTTTATAACCGACACAAGATTGGCAATCCATTCGGAATACCTGAGAGGAATGATAATGCGGGCATCCAACCGTTTCTTAATTTCCCTTTCCATTGTAGGAAGCAAAAAAGGGTTGAAGGTTCTAAGCTTCTGCCTGAATGGTTTGGTGTCTTTATTCAAAGGAATCTTATGCTGAATCACTTCTATATCAAAATTTTTCAAGTCATCATACTACCAAGCAAAGATGTTTGTAAATTCCTTTAGCAATTATCCATAGTCATCCCTTTGTTTTTCAGTCAAATGTGAGGCCAAGTTGACATGTTTAGGATCTTACTCACTGGCCAAATTATACTGCGAAACATCTGAATCTTTCTCCCCGCTTTGCAATTTGACAGCCACATCATTGTTATCGAACAACCTTTCCAACGGGACCAAACCTTTAGGAATTCTGTTGGTGGACAACTGAACTATTTCATGTGCTGTGATTTTACTTTTGAACTTTGGCTCATCAACTTCATGGTCATGTTCATTCTCCTGATCAATCTGTAGATCTGCAAACTCATCTATCACTGCAAGGCATCTAGTGAGTTCAACATCGTCTTCAAAAACCTTCCAAAATTTTACATTATCAGGGAGAGAGGGCCTATATTTAACTTGAATTTCGTAAGTTAATTTATGAGGCAGAGGGGGTATGAATGCACAAGCAGACACAGCCAATGAATCAACCAATTCATTCATTGTTCTAGGTACAAATGCAATTTTAAAATCTGCAAAATCGCGAATTTCCTTCAACACTTCATCTCTGTATGCCTTCAGCCTGACATGCTTCGCTTGAAAGGACTTATTCACCTGCTGAATAATCAAATATGCATCTCCAAACACCTGCAATTTTTTAATGCCCTTATCCTTGGCTGCATTCAGCCCCAAAAGTAGTGCTTCATACTCAACAATGTTATTAGTCACTTTAAAATAAAGTTTAAAGGACAAATGAGAAGTTTTCTTAGAGGGAGAAATGAATACCACTCCTGCTCCAGCTGACTCCCTAGTGCAAGCACCGTCAAAGAACATTGTCTAGAGATCATCTTCCATTCTTTCTGTGGGATGAATTGTGATCTGATCTGTGGGCTTTCTGAGCAGCAATGTATTAGGCAATGAATCATCAATTTGCAAAATACAAGATCCCATATCTGTGTCGACTGAATAGATAGGATGATTGGATGGATTTTTCTCATCACTGATAACATATGCCAACTGAGATTCCTTGTAAATCCTTCTGATCACCCCTCCAAAAATAGGGATATTAGCATAGGAGAGATCCATTTGAAGAGTGCCACCTAATCTATTCATCCACGATCTCGATAGTAAGCATCCAAATTTTGGAGGTATGTCAGCCACCACTATATCCATCACCATAGTTTTCATTGATGCTTGGGTCAAGGTCACAACCAAATCCTTAATCATCCCAAGACATTTGACTTTTTGAGAATCAAAAGAAAAAAGGTCATGATAAGACTTGGTGATCTCCAACCCAAGCTCATCCATGACTGCCTTTGGCATCAAATTGTGCGAAGCAATGGAGTCCAACAAACAATTATGCAGTGTTTTCTCATGAATATTTAAAGAGATGTAAAAAGGAGGACAGATTTCATCTTTGTCTTCTACCATTTGGCCCAGAGTAATGGTAGGTTTATCATCATAAATGTTGAGGATATCAGTAGAAAGGGATACAAATTGGGGATCTAGAGTTTTAAGAATATCCCTTTTAAACATCTCATTTTTCATTAGCTCAACTAGAGGAATAGGAATCTTAATTTTCTATATTTCAGACTTGAAATTAAAAGAATATGGATCCTTATCAACAACTTTATCAGAAACCTTTACCTGATTGGAAGGGGCTTCCTGATTCTTTAGCTGTTCAACAGGAGGCTAACTTTCTAGAGTTTGATGCTTGATAGGGGCAACAATCTTCTTGGGAGGAGCTGATGCTTTCACCTTTGAAGGATTTGCTTGTTGATCCTCTGATGTCTGATCTTTTTGCTTAATAGGGGAAGCAGTCTTCTCAGGAGAGGCTAGTGCATCTTGTTGAGCAACATTATATCTGGATCGGAGGTTATATCTATTTTTATCTTCTGTTGTGAAAATGCCATCACCAAGGAGATCATCTTCGGTCTGTTCAGTCATCAATGATTCCTCATAGTCATGTTGTGTTAAATAAGATTTCTCTCTTCTCCAACACAATGAATGTCACCTTCTCCATCTTCTTGATCATTACCATTGTCTTCATCCATCACTACATTTTGAAGAGGGACTTTTATCCTCTGATCTTCATTAGAATTCTTTTCTCTTTGCAGGATCTGAGTTGGCTGATTATTCCTTCTGAAGTTATTTGGATTTTGGTTTGTATTTCTGCCTACAGAGTCATAAGTGTTTCTTCCCTTCACATGCTGTTTATTTTCGATCTTGAGCTTAGATATATCAGAGGTTAGAGACTCTAGCATCTTGGCCATTTTATCAAGTTTTGGATCAACATTTGATGAAGATGAGGCTTCATTCTTTGGTCTTCTCCTATTAGAATCTCCTTTCCGTTTCTGAGAGGCCAGAATATTAGATTCCATCTCAAGGGAAGCATCTTGGATGAGAGATAATGTTGGTGACCTCCTTTCTCTCAACAACAAACATAAATCTGAATGAAAAGCATCAGAATAGGTGATCTTGGCAGAAGCATCTGACGGTTTTATCTCAGCTGGAATTTTTCCATACATTCGGTTAAACCTCTTGGTGAAATGAGAGACTGATTCATTACTTTGTTTTCTCAAGTTGTCGAATTCTGTGATGTAGTAGAAAAAATCTCTTCTGTCACCCCAATGTTTCAAGAATGTCTCATCCAATTGCTCGATTCCGGAAATGGAACCAGTAGGGAGTTCTTTGAACCATTTCCTAGCATGGCCATCTAGGCTTTGGACAAAGACTCGTGTCCAAACATCTTCTTGTTCAATATTAAGGTTCTCTGCATAACTGTAAAAAGCCTCAATATGTTCTTCAGCAGACACATCGCCTTCGCCTGTGAATTTAGGCATATATTTATGATAGTCTCCCATTGTCATGGCTTCTACTAGGTTAGGCAATACGAGTGGTGCATACCTAGCAGCTAGGATTTGTTGCATATTAGTCAAAGGAGGTGGTGCAACCATGACTATCAGAGGTGGGGAAAATGATATGTTTTTCTTCAAGTCTTCAACACTGGAGGAATGCGAAAGAGGTGAATCTTCTAAAGGGAAAGATGTATGATAAGAGGCTCTCTAAAAATTTGCAAGCTGCCCAGCTAAATTTTCTTCACCTTTAGAAGATAGCTCTTGGAGGAGATGTTCAACAGAAAGGAGGCTAGTATAAATATTCAATTGATCTTCTTGTTGCTGAGAATGGAAAGATCCAAGGAAATAAGAACTGTGGCTTCTTTCTAAAGTTTTTTCAATCAAATTATAGTCTATCAATTTTTTATCACTAGGATTTTTCTGTTGATCAAAAAGAGTTTGTTCTTCTACAATATTTACAGTTGTTTTATCATCAGTGTTCTCTGAAAAGAACTCAACTTTTTCTGCAGTAGATTTTCCAAAACTGAAAAGAGGATTACCTTTTGGATCTACTCGTGAAGTTTGACCTTGAATCGTCTTTCCTTTTCTGAGAATTGATTCTGGATGGGACACTGGTGTGATCGGTGATTCTTGAGGATTCGCCCTAGTACTGATCCTCTTAGGAGCCAACATGAATTTGTGGAGTCGCCAGATAGATGATTACAACCAACTGAAAATTTCTAATCTTTGTCTATCATCAAAGATCATCTCTATGTCGTATCCCAGGAAAGCAGAGCTTGAATTCCGTCTCCCCGGCAACGACGCCAATTTGTTATCACTCCAAAAAACCCTTTGTGGTTGTAGACTAAAGGTGCTTGGTAACTTAGAAATAATGGTTTTATGTGTTTGGGACAATGGGGTCTTTAATGATTTAAGTAAGAAACAACTTATCACAAATATAAAGATACAGTGCTCTCTGGAAACAATAATCAGATCCAATAATTGAAAAGATAATGGATAATACTATTCTTGATTTACCAATACAAAGGAATGTAGGGATTAATACAAGACAGAAGGGAATTATTTAATTTCAAGCCTATGAGTTCAATAAAGAGATAACAGTCTTTATGAACTGAAATAAACTGAAAGTAAAGTACAAAAAATGAAAGGTGGACAATTCTGATATTGCAAGCGAAAGAAAACTAAACTTTATTTCTGCAAAAAGAGTTTATACAATGGCATAAAAATATCTCCCAGTTCGAACCCTTGTCTCATATCAAAAATAGGCATTTATAGCCTCTTAAAAACAGTTTTACAGATACTAAAAACATGGATCTGTATTTAATAAAAGAAATTCAAATCTAACTCAACAACTTGAAAATAAAGTCTTAACAAATAAACTTAGAACTCGAACTGTCTTCAATCTCCAAAATTCGCCATCTGCATCCTTCAGCTCCTAGGATTTACAATGTAATGAAACATGGCAGGACACCTGTCTTGACAGTTGGATCTCTCCAACGTTCATGGTCGATTTTTTGAGGAAGTTGTTTTGCATGTGGTTGCCAATATTCTATCGAACCTCTGATGCTGAGTCCTTTGCATGAGATCTGATAGTCCATTGATACTCTAGAACTCCTTCATAACCTGTTCAAAATGATCTTATCTGTCCTTGGATTCAAAAAATACTTTTCCAGCTTTCAACAGCTAACTCGTTTAATATTCCACAGGTTAGTTGTTGAAAATATCCACTTTCAACAGCTAACAGGTCATAAAATATCGCTTTGCGCTGGTGAAAGCCCTGATTGCGCTCAAAACGAGTTTTCACCTTCAAAATTTTGATTTCATCAAAACTCAGTGTGCCTCTGGTTTCTCACCTTGCATATTAACAACGACTTGAGCAAGTACCTTCAGATCTGGATGGGATTTTTGTCTTTTCTTTTGTTTCAATCTTCTTATCTACCTTTTAAGGCGTTTGGCAAGCCACCACAGACTATTGTAATCTTTGGTGAGTTTTTTCTTTCTCTTCTTCTCGTTAACACTTTCCTGAGCCAATCTCTCAAACACAACATTGGTTCTAGCGAAGTTATCAGACAACTTCTTATACCTTTCTTTGATTACCCATTCCAAAACCTCTTGCTGAGAGATTACCTCTTTCTGATGCTTGATTTTTTGAGACTTCTTTGACTTGGAGATTTTTGATGTTTCTCCTTCCTCTGTATGGGTGAAGGTCTCATAGTTTTGTGCACACTCAGTTGACTGCTCAGGACTTTTGGTGACATGGCATTGATCTTGTTGCTCTGATTCTGAGTCTGAATAGGGCAAGTTTAATATATTGGTTCTCTTCTCTGTATTCTGCTCTGTAGGACGCTCTGTGGTCTGCTCAAAGTTTAACCTTTTCTTCGACCTATGGGGCTTCACTCCAGAAATTCTATCTTTTGGAGGTCCTGGCAGGGTCCTTCTTTTTCTTGAACTTCTTTGAGGAGAAGACTGTTTCTTTGAACCTTTCCCTGGTTCATTTGCAGGATGAGTCTGTGTTTCAAAACCCTCCCAGAATAGAAAATTCTCCCAGCTCCTTCCCTGTTGTTTTAATTCTTCCAAAATAATCAATTTAATGAGGCCGAAGTGGCACAGGGTATTCTTCATGCTCAAGGGTTGAGTCTTGATCTTCTTGCAAACCTTAGTTAAACTCTTATGTAGGAAAAAAGGTAAATTGAGGAGAGTCTTGCCTGTGAAATGGTACAGAAGTTTGAAGTGATACATCATTATTTTTTCATACCTTCCCTCCGAGGTAATGCAGATTTGGATACCCTTAAACAACTCCTACCATTCCTCCTCTAGATAAGAAACCGGCATACCCTTTTTCCATGCGTTGTGCCTGAACTCTTCTTTCAAATAAGCTCTGAAATTCAAATTTTTAGGGGTAGTGGTTTTGAACCAACTCTGGCCCGTTCTTGGTAGGATGGTTGCTGCAGCAATGGCAGCTTCATCTACTATGATTTCCAAGGACCCGATATGAGCCTTATTCCCATCAAAACTTTTGGCAAAAGCTTCTGCTGTCAACTTGTGGCAACCATTTTGCAACCTCTCAACGAATTCAATACACCCTGCATATGAGAAATGTTTCTGGACTTCTAGATGTGTTTGTAAAAAAGATAAGCTCTCCAGCTCTTTCCTGAGTAGAGAACCACTACGTCTCCTCGTCATTCTGTAGCTTGAAAACCCTAACAATTTTGTATATCAACCCCTGCAACTGTTGTTCGAGCCGAGGTTTTGCGCTGTTAAAAGCACTCGGGAGTTGGCTTTGTTTTGAAACATTTAAAACTTTAACAAAACTTCACGAGCGGTGTGTGATATGGAAGCAATAATCCAATTTGGTGTTGTCATCCTGGCAGTACAACTTTTGTACATGCACCATCGAATGTGAACTTGCCATTCCTGATGCCATGATTGTGGAGCGTGAGTTTTTGAGCCGGATCCAAGATTTAATCCGACTGGGATGTGGAACTCAAGTTTAAATGATTATCCACTCTTAACAGTGCATCCTTCTGATCGCGTGGCATGAGTCGATCACATCATGATTTGATTTTTAAACGTGGATAAGTGCATGTGATTCTCGCTTTCTCCAACCAACGGCCCGTGGAAAACGCCCCCTAGCTGTAGAAACTTACCACTTTCACCAGTGCATGATCCCGCAAGAACTACTCCTTAGCTGTTGAAAGTCTTCACTTTCACCAGCGCCCCACCCTATGAGAATTTATCCTTAGTTGTTGAAAGTCTTCACTTTCACCAGCGCACAACCTTGGAAGAACTGCTCTGTAGCTGTGGAAAGTCTGCACTTTCACCAGCGCACGACCCGCGACACTTCTTCTTTGGATATTTTTGAATTCAACACTTTCACCAGTGCACAGGCCTATGAGAGACGCTCTTTAGCTGCTGAAAGTCGCCACTTTCCCCAGCTAACACTCATCTTTTGGACACACGTTAGCTGTTGAAAGTGAATTATGAAAATTTTGAAAAGAAGACTTTTATGGGTCATATTATTCTCTAAAACAAAAACCAAAACCTAAGTTTTGCAACTAGAAAAACTCAAAAACGAATTGAGGAAACTACCAATAGCCATGCTATCCACCACAAAATGTGACCAAAGGGACGGGTTCATTTTGGGAGCTAACAAGAACGATTTTGATATCATGCATATCAAATGGAAGGAAAATAAGCGGCCAATGCACTCAACATGAGAGTACATGAATTACATGCTACAACCATTAGCATGTACTGAAATGATATTAAAAGCACAATTTTGGAGGTTGCAAATACAGATTTGCAGTATGTGGATTTGGTAGCAAAGCTACAACAAGGTAAGATGCCACAGAAAGTGGAGAGTTATAAATTGGAAATTGATGGAATAATTCTATACAAGAACATAATTTATGTACCTAATGTCCAGGATTTGAAACTTGTGATTTTGCATGAAATGCAGAATGTGCCTTATGCAGGGCACCCTGGATATGAAAAAACCATGGAAGCATTTAAGAGCCATTACTTTTGGCCAGGTATGAATAAAGAGATCGTTTAATGCATCACTAGATGTATGGAGTGCCAAAAGGTTAAAGCTGAACATAAACACCCAACAAGGTTGTTGTAACCTTTACCCATTCTTGAGTGGAAGTGGGAAGTAGTGACAATGGATTTCATCATAGGATTTCCCAGAATAGGCAAGCAACATGATTCAATTATGGTGGTGGTGGACAATATTACGAAAGATTCCGATTTCATTCCATTAGAGACTACTTACAAGGCAACAAATGTTGTCGACATCTTTGTGAAGGAAATAACATGCTTACACATAATCCCTATGACAATTGTGTCTGTCAGAGACCCAAAATTTACCTCAAATTTCTAGAAGGGGGTATTCAAGGGGTTCAAAATGAATATGAAATTTAGTACAACCTATCATCCTGAGTTTGATGGAAAGACATAGAGGGTGAATCGAGTAATAGAATACATACTAAGGATGTATGTAATGGAAAAACCATCGAAATGGGAAGACTACCTACATTTGGTAGAATTTGCCTACAACAATGGGTATCAAGCACGGTTGAAGATGAGCCCATTTGAAGCACTTTATGGAAGAAAGTGCAATACTACAATAAGGTGGGATAATCCAACTAACAAGGCAGCAGTTGGGCTAGAGTTTCTCAAGGAAATGGAAGAACATATGCTAAAAATTAAGAAGAATTTGAAAGCTGCCGAAGATAGGCAAAAACGTTATGTTGATAAGAACAAAATCCATAGGGAATTCAAAGTGGGTGATCATGTTTTTTTGAAAGTAAAAGCTAACAGTAGTTCCCTGAAGCTGGGAAACTGTGCTAAGTTGGTAGCCAGATTTTTTGGACCATTTGAAATCCTAGAAAGGATTGGGCCCATTGCATATATGATTGCATTACCTGCATCCATGAATGTACATAATGTGTTTCATGTTTCATTACTTAAGAAATATATACCTGATGCTAATAATGTAATTGATTGGAATGTGATTCAGGTGGAGCAAGAAGGTGTCCTGCAAGTGCATCTTGTGCGCATATTGGACCAGAAAAGAAAAAATCATTGGAATCGAGACATAGGGCTTGTAAAGGTCTAGTGGACCTGGTATGGTCCTAAGGACGTGACATGGGAGCATGAGGATGCTATGTAGCTAGAATACCCACATATTTTTGAATATTTTGGAAATCTTGTTGATGCTGTGTAAATGTTGCACTGAGGACATTGAAAAAAAAAGGGGAGGGGATTGTAATATCCCCCGATAGTGCCCCAGTTATATTATGAATTATAATCACGTTTATGAACTGTAATCATGTTTTGTAGGCTAGTGAGCCGAGTATTGATAAGTTGGTGGGCTTATGTGTTTATTAGGCCAGAGAGCCTAATTATTTAGGCCAAAAGGCTGATTTTTGTATATGTAATTATGCAGATCATTAATATAATATATGAACATCACTACGTGAAGACCGACCACGAAGAAAGAATCATGGGGGACTAAGCTTCCACAAGGTGGGTAAGGGAAAAGGGGATGAAAGGTTAGAAAGAGGGGCTAAGCTTAGGGGATTAAGTCCTTGGGAATAATAATTTATTATTATTCCAAAAGCTATGTGAAATGTAGGTTTTTATCCTAAGTTCCTGTTAAAAGGGGAACATGAGAAAAAGGGGACGCATGCTGATGGAGAGCATGCAACCTCATGGGAGACATGTGTCGAGCCAGACACTTAAAAGTTAACCCAAGAATTGAACCATGATGGAGGTTGGGCCTCCATTGGATGGTTCGTTGCCTGAACCAGGGGGGGGGGGTCTTTGTATCTGAGTTCTGAAGCCTCATGCAGCTCTGAAACCTAAGGCCTGTGATGTTTTCTTGGGAAGTTGGTACACCCTTTGTCCAAACTTTTGAGTCTGTTTCGACCTGTGTGTGAATTTATTGTCACACATCCGAAAAAATGATGTTGTCTTAGTGTCCTGTTGTCGTTTCCTATTTCCACACCCTATTTTCCTGTTGCTACTGTCACCCATGAGTTAACCAAATGTTGATGTTGTTGTTATTATCCCAAACTTCTGGGAATTGAGTTGGGAATTGGTTGAAAAACTAGGTTTTTAGGCCCGTGGTAGAAGAGCTAGGTTGTCAGACCTGTGCAAAGCTCTCTCCAGGTGAGAGAGTTTGTTGGGAAGTGGTTTTCTTCTAGAAAGAGTCCAACACCAAGTACAAAGCTCTGAGAATTCCTGATCTGACCTATTTTTGAGGCCCAAAAGGGAGGTGAAGCATCGATGGAATGTTCTTTTGAAGGTTTATACTCTCGGGAGGAACATGTATGTGGGGAATGAGAGGCCGTGAGTAGTGGGTGTAAGAAGGCTTCTGGGGAGAATCCTTCTGATTTCTCTGTGCAATTTTTCTATAACCTCATCTTAGTATAGGATTCCCTTGCTGTGGGTGGATCTTAGTCCCAACTCGGGGGTGTCTCACTTCTAAGCATGATGAGTAGTGTGTTCTAAGGATAGGAGGTTTGTGGAAGGTCTAAAAGTGGTTGGATGAGCTACTACCATTTCAAAGATAAGTATATGCATGTCTTTAGTTTCAATTAAAGTGCATGTCTATGATGCTTACAATATTATCATGTATTCCATTGCGATGATATTTACTGTTGATTCCATTAATTCTATATGTTAGCAGTATTTACATGTTTACTCTGTTAAGCTATTTAAATTCATTTAAATGCATACTGCATAAGTATGAGAGTGTTTCTGCGTAGTATCTTTTCCCAGTAGTGGGGTTGAAGGCCGGGGGATGTTACAATAAGATTTCTGCAAATCTTCCTCCAATTCCAAAGTGGCCTCCTCAGGACTAAAGTGCTTCCATTACACTTTTATGTGGGTGATGGATCTGTTTTGTAGTAATGTTTCTCTCTTGTCCAGAATGCGCAGAGGTTCCGCTTGGACCTCACCTTCTGGTTCCACCTGCACCATGTTCCAATCGATCATGTGAGTAGGATCATGAACATATGGTTTTAACAAAGAAACATGAAATACATTATGAACTTTCAAATTTGAAGGAAGTGCCAGTTGATATGCCACGGGTCCAATTCAAGTTAAGATCTCGAAGGGACCACAAAACTTGGGCACCAACTTTGAATAGTTCCCTAGCTTTAATGAACTCCGTCTTTCTTTGAATTTTAAATAAACGTGGTCTCCAACTTGAAATTCCTGATGTCTTGTTTTTAGATCTGCATAGATTTTCTGTCTGTCCTGTGCCTCTTTTAAATTCTTTTATACCTTTATTTTCGTTTTCTCCATTTCCTAGAGCATTTATGGTCCCATCATGAGTCGGTCAACTGGGTCATCCAGACTAATCGGAGTTGTACACTTTCTATCGTACAATACTTCTAAGGGGCTCAGCTTAGCCAATGACTGATAACCTTTATTGTACAAAAATTCCACTAAGTGTAGGTATTCATCCCACTTGGTTTCGTCCTTATGTACATTCATAACATATCTTCAATGATCTGGTTTGTTCATTTAGTTTTCCCATCCATTTGTGGATGGTAGCTTATGCTAAAATTCAAGTTAGTATTCAACCTTGCAAATAATTATTTCCAAAACCTTGATGTAAACTTGACATCTCTATCCGAAATTACCATTTTAGGAATACCATGCAGTCTAAAAAATTCCTTCATAAATATGTCAGCAATGTTAATAGCTTTATAAGTAGATTTCACAGGAATAAAATGTACAGACTTACTAAGATTATCAATTACTACCATAATTGAATCATTTTGTTTTTGATTTTTAGGCAAACCTATGATAAAATCCAGTGATATAGTCGCCCACTTCCATTCCAGTACAGGTATGGGATGTAAAATGCCAATGGGGTGCTGGTGTTCAACCTTCACCTGTTGAGAATCTAGGCACTGTAAAGTAGCTAGAGAGGTAGTGGGGGGGCCCAGAGGGCCCATAGTGATAATAGTGGAAGTCATTCAATGTAAGGTGGATTAGGTCCACTATATTATTAAATAATGCCCACTATGGTAGTTAGATATAATAAATGTAAGAGGACTTCTTAGAAGGTTCTACTTCTAGAAGATTCCTCCTCTAGAATGTTCTTAGGTGATGGTAGCACTATATAAAGGGGTTAAAACAATGTAATGAGATATGAAGAGAAGTATTGTATTTGGAGCGGTAGCTCAATAGGAGGATGCCCCCTCGAAGAGGCAAGTGAACATGAGAGGATCCCTTCCATAATAGGATCCATTGTATGGTGTTGCCCTACCTCAAGGGTTTTCTCTATTTCTTGTGTTCATGTTATGGTGAATGGTTTATGGTTTATTCTTGGTTATTTTAGAAGTATATTTTCATATCTAGTTTAGGTACTTAACAATTGGTATCAGAGCACTTTCCTTGGCCGGAGTTGTGGGCAACTATTTTTTATTTTTGCAGATTTTTTTTTCGGAGAAGAAAAAAGAGGGACGCGACATTCCAGACATTTTCAGTATATTTTTGTGCAAAATTTGCAGAAAAGGGTTGTATATCTGAGTTCCTCTCAGAAAAACACCCAATTAAAAAAAAAAAAATCATACGAAACGGAGTCCGGAAGGTCAAGATATTGAGGTTTTAAAATCTGCAATTTTTTAGGGTTTTTTCTGCGGACGGTGGCGTGATTTGTTTTTATTTCTGTAGCATTTGGAGGCCGAATTTGCCCAAATAAATTACATATATGAGTTCTTCTCACAATTTCACCCAATTTAAAAAAAAAAATCAGCTGAAACAGAGTCCGTGAAGTGAATTTATGAGCATTTCAAGTTCAACAGGTTTTTAGGGTTTTCCATAAAAGCCGCGATTTTCTGCCGAAACTTCTTGGGTCTATTTTTTGAGTTTTTTCGTGACAGCTGCAGGACCGAAGAGTTCATAGGGTGCTCATATGGCGATTTCATCTCAAACCTTGAAAGAAATTCTTGAATCATTCAAAGACCAATTGGATGATAGATTGGATGTGTTTGCACAATGCCTCACAGACAGCCTCATAAAGAGCCCCACAGATGGCCTCAATGATAGTTTTCGTAGTATTCAAGATTCCTTGAATAACATGCAGGAGAAATTTCTTATGGAGGGCCTCATGAATGAATATAATCAAGAAAGATATGCCTTGTATGATTTTGAGGACGATTGTGATGATTGGTATATGGATAGTTGTCATTTCTGGGATGACAACCACTTCCATATTTTATTTGATGACTCTACTCCACCTTCTGTAGAGAACATCAATGTCCCAGATCAGGAGCTAGTTAC
>ML791164.1:275702-329578 GCA_009831015.1 Picea engelmannii
AATAGCTAATCTATACATATGATCAAGGAGTTATGTAATAAAGTAGATCTAACTTTATGGGAAAGAAACATATTACTGTATCATATTAAATATGAAAGAGAGATTACAACCATTGCCTTGATGTCGTAAGGTCCCTTCCAACTTTCCTTCGTTCCCCACACACTTCTTGCTCCAAGGATTCTGAAACCATAGATCTGATGGCTACTCACAATCTATCTTGACAAAGCAAATCTCAAAGCCACTCTAACCAAGCCAATAATTCCAAGCCAAAGAATCAACAAAGCTAACCCAATCTCAAGCTAACTTTCTCCATGAGAACTCCTCTCCTTTTATAAGCTGAAGAAGATAAGGTGAGGAGGTTAGGATGATCCCACTAAATCATGAAAGCGAGTAAGATCCAAACCATTCGGATGCCACCTCACCAAAGAAGCTTCTCCTTCTAGAAGATTCGAGAAAACGCTCATTTTTCCCACGTGATGGAATGTTCGCACCCTAGCTATAGAGAAACCTGCGAACTGTTCGCACCCTGACTATAGTGCAACCTGTGAGAATTGGTCATTCTCGCACCCTGCCTATATAGCAACCTGCGAACATCCCCTTTTACAAGGTTTTTACATAGGAAAATGCAACTTCTTTTCTCAGGAAAAGTTCTTCTCCCTTCTCTCTTTAGGAACTCAGGCCACTGTGACCCCTCTGAAGCCAACAGATAGGTTTACATCATTAACGATCATAGGGATGACGAAAATAATGTGTAACAATTATCACAACATAAATGATTTTTTTTGTTTGTAACAGTAAGCGTTTTGTTAGTTTTTCCATCAAACAGAAAAACATGTACTAAACAAACATTTTTGGCCCTGTTTAAGGTCTTAGTGTTGTAACCTTTTCTCTGATACCATATGTAATGTACTCCAAAATTACCAAATAAAAAAAAATATTTGCTAGGTGCATTAAAATGCCTTTACTCCGTTATACTTGATTTGTTTAACATAAAAATGCTATTGTCGGAATTACGACATGTACTTATTTGTATTACCGGTGAATAAAACAAGGTAATCAAACTTTCCATGAAATCATGCATATTACCATTACTAAAAACATGTGCTAACCTCTAGTCTATAGATTTATTACCTTTATCAAGGGATCCACAAGATCATTTCACTAAAGTTCCACTTTTTAAATAAGTCCTAGCACTCTCTAGCTCATATCCAAATGAAGGAGTACCTCATACTTTATTACAACAATCCCATACATTCAATCCATTTTTATTTAACTTTTAATCCCATATATCAAGAACTATGTAATCGTTGATATTAGGTACAAAACCCATTACCATAAAGTTCTTATATCTAAAGTTTATACAAGGCAACACATTTTTCTTGATTTTAAATGAATGCATTATCGTTGGTCTTACCTGGAGGTTTTAACCTTGGTTTCATATGGGCCTCCTTGCAACGCTTATATCCTAGCTAAATGTGAACTCTAACTATTAAAGTAGTGGACGTCTTTATCAGTTTCCTTTGTTAAAGCCTTCAACATAGTAGTTAGCGGGACTAACACACACACTAGTTAGCAAGTGAAAGGGCCACACGAATAAGGATATTTAACGTTGGGGTTGGAAACCCACCTGGCGCGACAAGTCACAACTGTAATAATTACTGTCTAGTATGAACCCATCCAATTTCATGACAGGGATTAACACTAACCATGTTAATGGGCTCGGTTCAATGCGCAATTAATACATGTCTGTAAATGCCATTGAATTTCTCTGGTTGATAGTTATGAGGTTTTCTATATTATACAGGTTCTAGATTAATGTGAACAATGTGGATATGAATGCACGCATGTTCACATGGACTATGTACCAAAGGCATCCATTCTCCATTAGTCTGTCATATGGGAGTCACTTGGGTAATCTAAGGTTCCATTTTCCTTTGGCTCTTATGCATTTTTCGTAAAAATTTCCCAC
Source organism: Picea engelmannii (assembly GCA_009831015.1). NCBI lineage: Eukaryota > Viridiplantae > Streptophyta > Pinopsida > Pinales > Pinaceae > Picea > Picea engelmannii. Next base: position 277,672 of record ML791164.1, read on the forward strand.
GTTAACCTCTGCAACATTGCTCTATGTGTAACCACCAATGATGAGGGGGGATTCCTACTCTATGTAAGGAAATAAAAAGTTATGCATCTGTCTGGTTTCCTCCTCTACCAGGTAAGACCACAAAAAACCTACCACTTTGGTTAACTGTAGAATATATGGAAGTCAATCGTATCTTAAGTTTGGCTTTGTAACTAGTTTCTTTACCGTTGTTGGTTGAGGACCTCCCTTATCGCTAATATTAAATCTATAGAATATTTCTATATGCTCTCTGGTAAAATAAGTATTTTATAAATTGTGGTGGCTTACAGATTTATCTCTCCCATGAGGGTAACCATCCATTACTCATGGATTTCGTTATCTTGTAAGCCAATTACACAGGCAGTTTTAAATTCGTGATTCAGGGATAGTCCCATATTGTATTAGGGTTATGTCAACAAGTAATTATTCTCAGTCATCTCTTTAATATTCAGCCTTGTATTTTATTTGGAGTTACTCATGACATACCTATCTCCGAAAATCCCGTGGTTGAACCTTGTTACAGTGACCCTAAAATCCTGCATAAGGTGTCTTGTGTGAGTAATTGTGTGTTGATATTATGGTAGCTGAGGGAGGTATTTACCTCCACATGTAAACCTGATGAGAATAGAATACTCCAGGAAGAAAGAAGAAACCCTAATGAGTTGGCTAATAACCCTAGAAGACTTGTCGGCTCAAGAAGACAATTTATATTAGGTTATTAGCCTCCAAGAGAAGAAGTCGGCCAGAAGAAATAATAATATACTGAACATACATATACCCAGAATGAGAAATCGGTCCAGGAAGTTAGCTAGAATTACTGTAAATAAAGGAGGCGAGTCTTCATTCTAGCAGGAAGTCTTAGAATTGTAGAGCAGCACTGTAGTGCCCAATTTTGTGTGCAGGTTTGGAGGAGAGATGCCGGTGCAGTTGCTATAGCTAGCAGTTACGTTTTGTCTTGGAATATCTCTTGGATAGGGTTTGGACTATCTAATCAGCTCTTGTTGGTGCGCTATCCTTTCGAAAATGTGCGCTACCCTTTGTGTGGCTATCTAGCCAAGGGTTTTCTTCCAAAGTGATTCTTTATCAAGGTTAAGGTGCTTGAAGGGTGGCTTCGGCCTATGGTTGGGTGAAAAAAGAGATATTTTCAATGGTAAAATCAACACATCCATTGTATTCTAACAGGTTATGGGCCCACATCTCCTTCATTCAGTCTAACCGCTAGAAGGAAACATAGCCGTAAGGATATTGAGCTCATTGAAGAACTATCGCTAGGGTTTCTAGCAGGAGCAGTCACCGTAGCATTGCTGCTGGGGTTACTAATAGGTGTAGTTGTAGAAACCCTAATCCTCTCGTTGAGGCACCTTAAGTGAAGGGATTGACCTAATCTATGGATAGATCAGTGCCCCCTAGCCTAGCACATATTTTGGTACTCTCAGCAATCCAAGACGTGAAGTTTGAGTTTTTGGTCAAATCTTGGGTTGACCAAGTCAAAGCATCCATGACTTACTCTATAAAGTCAGAGAAAAAATTAGATGAAGCTTCTAACTTCAAAGCTTGGAAGATAAGGATTGACCTCATCCTTGCCAAGAATAAAGTGTTGGATATCATGAAAGGAAAGATCATGAAACCAGAGTTTGAAGAAGGAAAATAGAAGGAACCATAGAACGTTGCAGCTATGGAGAAGTTCAAATACAGTGACTTCAATTCCATGAGTATCATAGTGGAATTTATCAAAGACCACTCGATACCCTACATCTCTCATCTTGAATCATCGAAGAAGATGTATGATGCCTTAGCAAACCTCTTCTTAGTCAGAAACATTGGACAAGTAATGAGTCTAAAGAATGAGCTCCGTGACATGAATATGAATGATGATGACAACATAACATCATACTTTGTGAGAATATCTTAGTCAGGAGATCAACTACAAGCTATTGAAGATATCGTTTTAGAGAAGGAATTGGTAAACATAATACTCAATGGTCTTCCCAAGACATAGGATGCATTTTCCACAAGCATGAACAGAAGGAAGGAGTATCCTACATTTGAAGAACTTTGGACTTACTGTGCTCAAGAAGAATCAAGGATCAGTGCAAAAGAGAAACCCCAAAAGAAGTACTATGATCAAGCCTTCACAACAAGATTCAAGGTTTTTAGGAACAAAAGGAAGTTTGGTTAAAAAAGGAAGCCAAATCAAGAGAAAGATATTTTAGAAATACAATGCTTCAACTGTTGAAGGTATGGTCACTACAAGAATCATTGTCTCGAGCTAAAGAAAAGGAAGGAGAAACACGAAGCATCAATTTTTGAAGAAAATGAACCTACAAAGAAGACTAAGCATAATGAAAGAGACTTCTTCTTTTGAAGGTAACAATACTCTTCTTAGTTCTTGTACATATCTTGTTTGCATCGTCTCTTTACATATATTGTAAATCTATCTCTTGGAAGATAATGTGTTCCAGGAAGAACTATACCTATGGAAAAAAAAGAAAAGAAGGATTGCTATCATTATAAAAGTTAGATCATACAAATCATGTGGAAGCTATTACAAGATAAGGCGAAATCAGAATCAATCTTGAAGAGACTTAGAAGAACCAAAGACAAAAAGAAGTCAGCAATCAAGAGAAAATTGGAGAAAGACTTATGATGTTTTGCAGAAGACAATAAGGATGCAGACAGAAGCATGGACTCTATCAGACGCAGGGAGCCGATTATATGCACTCATACATGAAGCAAGGATTAGGAGGGATCTCATCCTATGATTCATTGAAGATGATGAAGTATATATCCATGATAGCAGCCATGAAAAGCAGTATGTGTTCAGTTCGACCTTAGAAGAAGCCTTCTTTGAAGAGAAGCCTTAAAGTATTCCTGGTTTTCCATCCATATGCATGATCCTATGATGAAAGAAATAAATGGAATATTTAGGGCATGTAATCTATAAGAAACTCCATGGACCCAAGAGCTAAAGAAAAACATGAAGAAGAACATGAAGATTCCAAGAAAGAAGAGAAGCATGGACAACCAATCATTGTATTGAGAATCACAAGATTACCAACTCGATATGAAAGAAATCAAGCAGAACTGAAAGTTGTGATGAAGAACAATGTATGGAAGACTTATGAATAAAAGCATTGCAAGATCCAAGAACTAGAGGTTCTACCATATGGAGCGAGAAGACTATGATAATTGCTGATTCCGGTAAACCAGACATACCTCTACATGAGTCATTATATCATACATGGGTTGAAGTTCTACATCAAGATGAATGCAAAGAATGTTATCGAGAGCAATTGAACAAAGAGAATATGAAGAGCAACCTCAAGACTTTGAGGCATACTAGAAAGAGACCCTTGTATACATATGGAAGAAGATAACTTGGTGGAAAACCTTCAATGCACAACAAAAGTGTGGTGAAGATTCTCTATAATAGAGATATTGTATTAGAATGATTACTCAGAATATTAGGATGATGGATTGCCAATCCATGAAAAATATCTCATGATGTCAGAAGAAGTGCCACATCGATATGTTCCAGTTTTCCAACAATGATATACTCTATTGATCATAGCTACATGAAGCCTTGAAAGAAAACCAGTGTTCTAGACCGAAGTACATTTGAAATCAAGAATTACACTATCCACGATGAAGTCTAAAAAGGAGAAAGAGATTCTCCAATACATATCTCCACAAATGAGCAGATAAGAAGACATTTTGGTAAAGCTTCTGTCCAAGATGAAAGAGTTTGCATACTCAAACTGGAGCTCATGGAGACGACTTCCTTATTGAAAAAGAAGACTCCCAGGTTGGGAGGGAGCACTGATGTATTATTGGACAATCATTTTTTAGTTCACAAAATGGTCCAGGATGAGCAGATTCTTTCCATTTCGGAAAATGGATTGAGATTTCTGACGGACAACGATTTCCCATTATGGTTAACATGGGAAATGGTCCAGATTGTTGATGTACCATAGACAGTGAATTCCCATTGTGTTTAACATGGGGAGTGGTATAGGGAAGTCTCTCTTCTTGAGGGTTACTCAAGAAGACTGGCCCGCCTCATCGAACAATGATTTCTCATTGTGGTTAACATGAGGAATGGTCTGTTTTGGAGGTTGGTACAGGACAGTATTTTCCTCTTGTGGTTAATAGAGGAAATGGTCTGGATAGTCATTCCTTAGGGTGTATTCATTCTCTCTAGGTTTCACTTTGTTTAGTGCTGGAGAAATGGCCCAGGGTGGGGAATGCTCCAGGCTCAACAATTAGGGACAAACATTCCTTAGGGTAGATTCATTCTCTATATGTTACACTTTGTTTAGTGTTGGAGGAATGGCCCAGGGAGAGGAATGTTCCAGGCTCAAAAATCAGAACGATCATTCTTCCTTGTTTGAGAAGAATAAGGCAGATAACCCATCGTTGTTGTTCTACTCTGAGGGCATATATTATTTCAAGATCTCACAGATGTGAGTAAAAGATTGTCCCAGATGATTTAGTTTATATCATAACATTATTTCTATGCAGGTTGATATCATATGATTGTTATGAATATTGTATGACAATATATGTATACTACTGTGGTGGATGTGTTCCACTGTTCGTGACTATACGTTACTGATCAAGTACTTGTTTGCTACTTGGTGTGGTAGTGTACCACTAGATTGTAGTTATGTACTACTATGGATATAAACAATTTTGTTCTATTTTGTTCTGATTACCTTGAATACTGATCCAAATGGATATCAGTGGCCAGCCACCTTTTCCAACTGGCTCAAAACAACTTTCTGACATTTTTGGCAATTTACTATTTTTAGTAGTTTTTACTTCCAGGGCCATTTTGAGGGCCTAAATGAAGGTTTTTTGGTATCAATCTCCTCAATGATATACAAAGGCATGATTGATACCCCAAAAGGAATCTCCTTGACGATACCTTTCCAACTGGCTACCACATGCCTAAAATGGAGGTCATATGCAAAAGTTATGACCCCGGGAAGTTGGTGTACTAGCTTACCCAAATGGGGCCCACATGACTTTTGGCGCTTCATCTCCTAGGATTAGGTTTTTGGATGTCTAGGGTTTTTAGCATTCTTTCTTATTGTAAAAAGGCCTTTAGAGCCTCATTGTAACCTTCTTCTTGTGAATGTGCACTTCCGTCACATCTCTTCTCAGAGATAAGCCGCCACCATTCCAACAAGCTTGTTTCCACTGCATTTTATAGTTTCAACTTATTTCGTTATTGAATAGAAAACAAGTTTTACTGTATCTTTGTTATTTTGTGTTAAGAAGCTGTTAATAATCTGTATTCATTTTTTTCTACTCATAAAATCCGGATCAATGGTATCAAAGCGGTCTGCTCCTTGTCGTCTTAATGCATGTCCCCAACGAGGTCGGAGTACAAAGAGTTGGGTCTCGAGCTTGTTTCTCTTGAGGACAGAAGCTCTCGCACGCCCAAGTGACCTCCCATGGCAAGAGAAAAGAAAGATGATGGGAAAGGAGATCCTTTCAAACTGTTGATTGAGGAATCCCTCACACAACAGAGGAATGAGATGATGGATAGTTTCGTGCAAATCCTTCTATGACTACCAATAGGTGACACATCTTCTTCGAACGGAGGTGCCGTCCCCTTCAAGGTACAAATAAACTTTGATATTCCTATATTTGAAGGTCATATAGACACAGATGTTGTATTCAAGTGGTTGAATCTACTAGAAGGGTATTTTTCTGTTCATAAATTTTTGAATAGGGAAAAGATTACTTTTGCGCTCCTCAAAGCCATTCCCATGTCAAAGATTGGTGGGAAACTTTCTCTAAGAAAAAGGAAATAGAGGAAACCTCATTAGTTTCAATCACAGCCACCTGGGAATCCTTTAGGGATGCTATTAAGGAGAAATACTACCCTGTTGGAAGTTATGACGACTTGTATACCAAATGGACCACACTGCGGCAAGAAAGAGACCAAGCAGTGCTAGATTTCACAAATATCTTCCATACCTTGCGCACCAATTTGGGTATCAAAGATTCGAAGCGATATCTGGTGCTCAAGTATCACTGTTCTCTGCATAGATACATTTAGACTGAAATGGAATTTCTGGACATCTCATCCTTGGGCATGGCCTACCCATATGCCGTCAAAATCGAGCAAAAGCTCAAACGAAAGATGCGACAATTTGGGCCTGGGAACCCCTCACAACAAAAGCCAGGAAAGAGCAGCCCCAACCCACTGAACAAAGGATACAGAAAGATGGACATTATCAAGACAACTACTACAAGACGCAAGAAAAGAAGGACACCAGAAAGACAAAGAAAGATACCGGGAAGTGGTGCGACTTTCATAAGTGCCCTTGGCATAACATTGCTGACTGTCGCTCAAAGCAGTCACTGGTGGCTGAAGTGAAAGCCTCTGAATCAAATGTAGATTCTGACTCCAAGATAGAACCAGAAAGGAGAAGATAGATCATTGATGTGAAACCCAGTGCCACCGTTGCTACCACCAATCTCCAGCCTGGTGAACTAGATGAGCCAGAAGAAGGAGAACGCCTCTTCCATTCATAGATGTGGGTAAAAGGCACCCGACTGCACTTCATCATTGATAGCGGTAGCCATAAGAACCTCATCTTAGCAGAGGTCATCAAGTGGCTAGCCCTGCCAACAACGTCGCACCCACAACCATACACCATTGGATGGCTCTGCCAAGGAAGCGATCTTCGTGTCAGCCAACAGTGTCGACTGTCATACGACATCAAGCTCTTCAAAGACGAGGTATTGTGTGGTGTTTCTCCTCTCAAATTTTGTGATGTTCTTTTGTTCCAACCTTATTTATAGAAATTTCATGCTGTATATGAGTCTAGGCCTCGTAGTGTTATTATTACTTTGAACAGGAAATTGTACAGGATACCTGAGGCAGTCCCACCTAGTGCTATTTCCTTGATCTCTACTAAGAAATGCAAGAAGGCCATCTTGTAGATGGGGAAGTTTGTCTTCTTCATGATTCACTCTCATAATAAGAGAAATATCACAGCCACATCTAGGGTCTTTGCAGCTGACCTCTCCACACAGTAGAAGCAAGTAGATAAGGTCATGGAAGAATACTCGGATATCTTCTCCTCACCTACAGGGGTACCTCTGCACTACCAGGTCAAGCACCCCATCAATATGACCCCTGGCACACCATTTCCCAATGGGCCAATCTATCATTACTCTTTGTTAGAGAATGAGGTGATTAAGCAACAGATCCAAGAACTTCTCCACAAGGGGCACATCCACCCCAGCTCATCACCTTGCGAGAGCCCAATCGTGCTGGTGCAGAAGAACGATGGAACCTGGTGACTCTGTATTGATTACCAGGCTCTGAATAAAATCACTGTCAGAAACCGGTACCCAATTCCCTGAATCGATGACCTCCTTGATCAACTCACTGGGGCCAAATACTTCAGTAAAATTGATCTGAAGTCTATCTACCACTAGGTCCCGATAAAACAGACAGATGTATGGAAGACCGCCTTCAAGTCAAAGGAAGACTTTTTGAATGGTTGGTCATGCCTTCTGGTCAGACAAATGCTCTAGCCACTTTCATGAGGATGATGGACGATATCCTGCAACCATTCACCAATACTTTTGTAGTGGTGTATTTGGATGACGTTCTAATTTACAACAAGTCTTGGGCCGAACACTTGCAGCATATTCAGTAGGTTCTGCACACCCTGCGGTAGCACAAGCTATACACCAACCTGGAAAAATGCTCCTTCGGCATGGACAGGGTCCATTACCTGGGCTACATCATTGATCATCATGGCATACATGTGGATCTCGCCAAGATCCAAGTCATTCGTGACTGGCCAGCCCCAACAACACTCACTGAGATTCAGAGCTTCTTGGGACTTGCTAATTTCTACCGCAGGTTCTTGTTGGGTTTCTCGCATATTGCATGGGCCCTCAGCCAAATAAATAGGGGTGGTGGTATGGTGAAATTTGCGTGGGGATGGTCCCAACAACAAGAATTCGATGATTTGAAGCAACCCTTGTGCTCATCCCCAGTACTTTCACTACCAGACCTGTAACATCCCTTTGAGATCGAGACAGATGCTTCAAACTATGCTGTGGGAACCATTCTCACTCAGCATGGCCACCCCGTGGCCTATCATAGTGAGACACTATCCACTACTGTCCATAAGTACCCTACTTATGACAAAGAAATGTACTCCATTGTGTAAGCATGCTGCCAGTGGAGACATTACATTATTGGGAAGGAGACAGTCATCCACACCGATCATAAGCCACTGCAGTTCATCCAGACATAGGGAAAATTGTAGAATGACCACCATCAAAAGTAGTTCACATACTTGCAACAATTCCACCTCAACATCAAGTATAAAATAGGAAGCACCAATCATGTCATTGATTTCCTCAACAGACCGCCAGTTGCGACACTCACCACGGTGCTAGACTCTTGCAGACATGAGACATCTATATGGCCCCAACTCTATGAGATGGACCTTGACTTCGCCACCACCTACCAAATGTTGGGTGCAAATGCAGTTGTCGATATATTCCATCTTCAGGATGGGTTGTTGTGTCGTCTGGGCCATATCTTTGTTCCATCAAGTGAGCGAGCGAAGCTGATCTGGGAATCCCACTATAGTCAGGTGGCAGGACACTTTGGTATTGAAAAGACAATGGTGATGCTACAAAAACATTTCTACTGGCCGAAACTTTGACAGGAGGTCGACAAGTATATCAGGTCCTACACTACTTGCGCTATTGCCAAACCAACCACTAGGAAACAGGGCCTATACACCCCTCTTCCTACTCCTGACAGGCCATGGGAATCCATCTCAATGGACTACATGTCAGGCCTCCCATCCACCAAGTGGGGAAATGAATGTGTTTTTGTGGTTGTTGATCACTTTTCTAAGATGGCGATTTTGGTTGCCCGTAAGAAGAGCATCACAACAGAGGCCACTGCCAAGCTCTTCTTTGAACGAGTTTGGGTACATTTTGGAGTCCCACAAACCATTGTATTAGATCAGGATAGTCGATTTCTCAGCACATTTTGGTCGAACCTCTGGTCACTACTAGACACCAAGCTCACCAAATCCACGGCCTTACACCCCCAGACAAATGGCCAAAACGAGGTTGTAAATCGAATGATTGTGCATATCCTTCACATGTATAATTCAAAGAACCCTCACACATAGGATGAGAGCCTTCCCTATGTCCATCATAGCTACAACCGAGATTTTCATAGCTAAACCGTCCACAGCCCCTTTCAAGTGGGGTTGGGTTTCCAACCATTGGGTCCCATAGATGTTGCACTTCCCCTTGCAGTCACCTTGGTTGACTCATCTCCTGCTCCAAATGAAGCTAACAAATCCACTCGATTCATTGAGTGGATCTAGCACATCCTCCAATAGGTTTAGGATATGCTATAGAAGTCCAATTACAAGTACAAACAACGCCATGATCAACATCGGGTGCCACATAAGTTTCAGGTGGGCGACAAAGTTTGGTTGCACTTGCAGAAAGAATGCCTTATACGACGTCATCAGAAGATTCACCCACTTTGTTATGGACCATACACTATCACCAAGGCCATGGGGGATAATTCTTTTGAGCTCAACATTCCTCCTTTCCTTGGCCTGCACCCAGTGTTCAACGTGGATCTCCTTCGCCCTTATTTCCCACCATTATTGGACACCTTAGAAGTAGAAGAATAATTGACACCAACAGAGCTCAGCCCCGACTATATACAACAGGAATCCAATGATCATATTGTGGACAGACATATCAAAGGCACTCGACAACAAAGGATCCAACTTTATTGAGTCGTCAAAGCAGGGCAGCTCCTGCACCAAGGCAAGTGGCTCACCCGGGGCCAAATTCAACAGAAATTTCCTCATCTAATGGGGGACCTCAACACAATGGAGACCATTGCTTCCTAAGGAGGGAGGATTGATCCATATGGATATCTATGGCCACCCACCTTTCCAACTGGCTCAAAACAATGTTCTGACATTTTTGGCAATTTACTATTTTTAGCAGTTTTTACTTCCGGGGCCATTTTGAGGGCCTAAATGAAGTTTTTTCGGTATCAAGCTCCTGAATGATAGCCAAAGGCATGATTGAACCCCCAAAATGAATTTCCTCTACGATACCTTTCCAACGGGCTATCACATGCCTGAAACGAAGATCGTATGCAAAAGTTATGACCCCGGGAAGTTGATGTACTAGCTTACCCAAACAAGGCCCACATGACTTTTGGCGCTTCATCTCCTAGGGTTAGGTTTTTGGATGTCTATGGTTTTTGGAATTCTTGATTATTGTAAAAATTCCTTTAGATCCTCAATGTAACCTTGTTCTTGCGAATGCGTGCTACCGTCACATCTCTGCTCAGAGATAAGCCGCCACCATTCCAACAAGCTTGTTTCCGCTGCATTTTACAGTTTCAGGTTATTTTGTTATTGAATAGAAAACTAGTTTTACTGTATCTCTATTATTTTGTGTTAAGCACCTATTAATAATCTGTATTCATTTTGTTCTTCTCATAAAATCCGTATCAGTGGTATCAGAGCAGTGTACTCCTTGTCATCTTAATGCATGTCCCCAACAAGGTCGGAGTACAAAGAGTTGGGTCTCAAGCTTGTTTCTCTTGAGGACAGAAGCTCTCGTACACCCAAGAGACATCCAATGGCAGGAGAAAGGAAATATGATAGGAGAGGATATCCTTTCAAACTATTTATTGAGGAATCCCGCACGCAATAGAGGAACGAGATGGTGGATAGTTTTGCGCAAATCCTTCGGCGACTACCAACAGGCTACGCATCTTCGTTGAACGGAGTCACCGCTCCCTTCAAGGTACAAATAAACTTTGATATTCCTATATTTGAAGGTCAAATAGATGCAGATGTTGTAGATAAGTGGTTGAATCTACTAGAAGGGTATTTTTCTATTCATAAATTTTCGAATAGGGAAAAGATTACTTTTGCGCTCCTCAAAGCCGTTCCCCATGTCAAAGATTGGTGGGAAACTTTCTGTGAGCAAAAGGAAACAGAGGAAACCTCATTATTTCCAGTTACGGCCACCTGGGAATCCTTCAGGGATGATATTAAGGAACAATACTACCCTGTTGGAAGTTATGACGAACTGTATACCAAATGGACCACACTGCGGAAAGAAAGAGACCAAGCAGTGCTATATTTCACAAATATCTACCATACCTTGCACACCAAGTTGGGTATCAAATATTTGGAGCGACATCTAGTGCTCAAGTATCATGGTGCTATGCATAGATACATTTAGACCAAAATGGAATTTCTGGACATCTCATTGTTGGGCACGGCCTACCCATATGCCGTCAAAATCGAGCAAAAGCTCAAACAAAAGATGCGGCAATTTGGGACTGGGAACCCCTCACAACAAAAGGAAGGAAAGAGCGGCCCCAACCCACTGAACAAAGGATAGAGAAAATATGGATAGTATCAAGACAACTAGTACAAGCCACAAGCAAAGAAGGACACCGGAAAGACAAAGAAAGATACTAGGTAGTGGTACGACTTTCATAAGAGCCCTTGGCATAACACTGTTGACTACCTCTCAAAGCAGTCGCTTGTGGCCGAAGTGAAAGCCTCTGAATCAAATGCAGATTCTGACTCCGAGACAAAACTAGAAAGGGGAAGATAGATCATTGACGTGGAACCCAGTGCCACCATTGCTATGACTAATCTCCAGCATGGTGGACCAAACGAGCCAGAAGAAGGAGAGCGCCTCTTCCATTCATAGATGTGGGTAAGAGGCACCCCGCTGCACTTCATCGTTGATAGAAGTAGCCAGAAGAACCTCATCTCAGCAGATGTTGTCAAGTGGCTGGCCCTGCCAACAACACTGCATCCACAACCATACACCATTGGATGGCTCCGCCAAGGAAGAGATATTCGTGTCAGTCAATAGTGCCGACTGTCATACGACATCAAGCCCTTCAAGAACGAGGTATTGTGTGATGTTTCTCCTCTTGAAGTTTTCAATGTTATTTTGGGCCAACCTTATTTATGGAAATGTCATGTTGTATATGAGTCTAGGCCTCATAGTATTATTATTACTTTGAACAGGAAATTGTACAGGATATCCGAGGCAGTCCCACCTAGTTTTATTTCCTTGATCTCTGCTAAGCAATGCAGGAAGGTCATCTTGTTGACGGGGAAGTTTGTCTTCTTCGTGATTTTCTCTCAGAATAAGAGAAAGATCACAGCCACATCCAGGGTCTCTACGGTCGACCTCTCCACACAGCAGAAGCAAGTAGATAAGGTCGTGGAAGAATACTCGGATATCTTCTTCTCACCTACAGGGGTACCTCTGCACTGCCAGGTCAAGCACCCCATCGATCTGACCCCCAGCGCACTGCTGCCCAATGGGCTAGTTTATCATCGCTCTTTGTTAGAGAATGAGGAGATTAAGCTACAGGTCCAAGAACTTCTCCACAAGGGGCACATACGCCCCATATCATCACCTTGCAGGAGCCCAATCATGCTGATACAGAAGAAAGATGGAGCCTGGTGACTCTGTATTAATTACCTAGCTATGAATAAAATCACCGTTAGAAAACGATACCCAATTCCCCAAATCGATGACCTCCTTGATCAACTCACGGGGGCCAAATACTTCAGTAAAATTGATCTAAATTTTGGCTACCACCAGGTCCCGATAGAACAGACAGATGTATGGAAGATCGACTTCAATTCAAAGGAAGGACTTTTTGAATGGTTGGTCATGCATTTTGGTTTGACAAATGCTCCAGCCACTTTCATGAGGATGATGGATGATATCCTGCGACCATTCACTAATACTTTTGTAGCGGTGTATCTGGATGCCATTCTAATTTACAAAAAAACTTGGGCCGAACACTTGCATCATATTCAACAGGTTCTGCACACCCTACGGCAGCACAAGCTATACGCCAACTTGGAAAAATGATCCTTCGGCATGGACAGGGTACCTTACCTGGGCTACATCATTGATAAACATGGCATACATGTGGATCCAACCAAGATCCAAGTCATCCGTGACTAGCCAGCCCCAACAACACTCACTGAGCTTCGGAGCTTCTTGGGACTTGCTAATTTCTACCGCAGGTTGATGTTGGGTTTCTCCCATATTGCATGGGCCCTCAGCCAAATAAACAAGGGTGGTGGTAAGGTGAAATTTGCGTGGGGGTGGTCCCAACAACAAGTGTTTGATGATTTGAAGTAGCGCTTGTGCTCAGCCCCAGTACTTTCACTACCGGACCTGCAACATCCCTTTGAGACCAAGACAGATGCTTCATACTATGTTGTGGGCACCGTTCTCACTCAGCATGGCCACCCCGTGGACTATCATAGTGAGAAACTATCCACTACTATCTGTAAGTTCCCTACTTACAACAAAGAAATGTACTCCATTGTGCAAGCATGCCGCCAGTGGAGACATTACATTCTTGGGAAGGAGACAGTCATCCACACCAATCAAAGGCCACTATAGTTCATGCAGACACAGGGAAAACTACAGAATGAACACCATCAAAAGTGGTCCACATAATTGCAACAATTCAATCTCAACATCAAGGATAAAACAAGAAGTACCAATTGCATCGCTTATTGCCTATACAGATTGCCAATCGCAACACTCACCACGATGCTAGACTCTTGCGGCCATGAGACATCTGGATGGCCCCAACTCTATGAGACAGACCCTGACTTCGCCACCACCTACCAAATGTTGGGTGCAAATGCAGTTGTCAATAATTTCCATCTTCAATATGGGCTGTTGTGTCGTCTGGGCCATATCTGTGTTCCATCAAGTGAGCGATTGAAGCTGATCTAGGAAGCCCACTATAATCGGGTGGCAGGACACTTCAGCATTGAAAAGGCAGTGGTTATGCTATAGAAACATTTCGAGTGGCTGAAAATTTGAAAGAAGGTTGGCAAGTATATTAGGTCCTGCACTGCCTGTGCTATTTCCAAACCAACCACTAAGAAAAAGGGCCTATACACCCCTCTTCCTACTTCTGAAAATCCATGGGATTCCATCTCAATGGACTACATGTCGGGCCTCCCATCCACCAAGCGGGGAAATGACTGTGTTTTTGTGGATGTTGATCGCTTTTCTAATATGGCGATTCTGGTTGCCTGTAAGAAGAGAATCACAGTAGAGGCCATTGCCAAGCTCTTCTTTGAATGAGTTTTGGTACATTTTGGAATCCCACAAACCATTGTATCGGATTGGGATAGTCGATTTCTTAGCACATTTTGGTCGAGCCTCTAGTCACTACTGGACACCAAGCTCACCAAATCCACGACCTTCCACCCCCAGACAGATGGCCAAACTGAGGTTGTAAATCGAATGATTGTGCATATCTTTCACATGTATAATTCAAAGAACCCTCTCACATGGGATGAGAGCCTTCCCTATGTCCAACATAGCTACAACCGAGCCTTGCAGAGCTCAACCAGCCACAACCCCTTTCAAGTGGCGTTGGGATTCCAACCATTGGGTCCCATAGATGTTGCACTTCCCCTTGCGTTCACCTCGGTTGACTCATCTCCTGCTCCAACTGAAGCTGACAAAGCCACTCGGTTCATTGAGAGGATCTAGCACATCCTCCAACAGGTTCATGATATCCTACAGAAGTCTAATGACAAGTACAAACAACGCCATGATCAACATCGGGTGACGCATAAGTGGGCGAGAAAGTTTGGTTGCACTTTTAGAAAGAACGCCTTACAGGACCTCATCGAAAGCTTCGCCCACTCCGTTATGGACTGTACACTATCACCAAGTCCATGGGGGATAATTCTTTTGGGCTCAACATTCCTCCTTTCCTTGGCCTACACCCAGTGTTCAATGTGGATCTCCTTCGCCCTTATTTCCCACCATTATTGGACACCTTAGAAGTAGTAGAACAACTGACAACAACAAAGATCAACCCCAACTGCATACAACAGGAATCCAATGATCATATTGTGGAAAAATAGATCAAAGGAACTTGGCAACAAATGATCCATCTTTATCGAGTCGTTAAAGCACGACAACTCCTTCACCAAGGCAAGTGGCTCACCCGGGGCCAAATTCAACAGAAATTTCCTCATCTAATGGGATACCTAAATGCAATGGAGACCATTGCTTCCTAAAGAGGGAATATTGATCCAAATGGATATCAGTGGCCACCCACCTTTTCCAACTGGCTCAAAACAACTTTCTAACATTTTTGGGAATTTACTATTTTTAACAGTTTTTACTTTTGGAGCCATTTTGAGGGCCTAAATGAAGGTTTTTCAGTATTGATCTCCTCAATGATAGCCAAAGGCACGATTGAGCCCCCAAAATGAATTTCCTCGATGATACCTTTCCAACAGGCTATCTCACACCTAAAACGGAGATCGTATGCAAAAGTTACGACCCTCTGAAGTTGATGTGCTAGCTTACCCAAACGGGGCCCACATGACTTTTGGCGCTTCATCTCCTAGGGTTAGGTTTTTGGATGTCTATGGTTTTTGAAATTCTTGATTATTGTAAAAAGGCCTTCAGAGCCTCATTGTAAACTTCTTCTTGCGAATGTGCGCTGCCATCACATCTCTTCTCTGAGATAAGTCGCCACCATTCCAACAAGCTTGTTTCCGCTGCATTTTATAGTTTCAACTTATTTCGTTATTGAATAGAAAACCAGTTTTATTGTATCTCTGTTATTTTGTGTTAAGAACCTGTTAATAATCTATATTCATGTCATTCTGCTCACAAAATCCATATCAAAGACTATCAACAGTTTGGTAAATGATTATCAACCATATAAATGATTGAAGGACAGAGATTTCCCAGACAGAAAATGGTTCAGAACATCTACTCTTCTAGGACATATGTCTAGATTAGAAGAATGGCTTTTGTATCACTCAGTGGTATGAGTGACATATCCAACATCATGTATGATTACTCAGATGTAGTATGGTTTCGAGAGATGATGCAGCTGGTGAAACCGATGGTGATGATGATGCTCATGATCTAGTCATGAGATAGTCTAGATGACTATGTTGATTCTACCAGGTGAAATGTTTTGTGCTCAATACCATTACCTATAATACCTCCCTAGCTAGGAGGGAGTGTTGATATTATGGTAGTTGCAGGAGGTATTTACCTCCACATGTAAACTTTATGAGAATAGAATACTCCAGGAAGTAAGAAGAAACCATAATGAGTTGGATAATAACCCTAGAAGACTTGTCGGCTCAAGAAGACAATTTATATTAGGCTATTAGCCTCCAAGGGAAGAATTCGGCCAGAAGAAATAATAATATACTGAACAGAAAGATACCCAGAATGAGTAGTCGGCCTAGGAAGTTAGCCATAATTACTATAAATATAGGAGGCGAGTCTTCATTCTTGCAGGTAGTCTCAGAATTGTAGAGCAGCACTTACGCACACTGTAGTGCCCATTTTTGTGCGCAAGTTTGGAGGAGAGATACCGATGCAGCTGCTATAGCTAGAAGTTACGTTTTGGCTTGGAATATCTCTTGGCTAGGGTTGGGACTATCTGATCATATCTTGTTGGTGTGCTATCCTTGGGGAAATGTCTGCTACCCTTTGTGTGTCTATCTAGCCTAGGGTTTGCTTTCAAAGTGATTATCTATCGAGGTTAAGGTGCTTGGTGGGTGGCTTCAACCTATGGTTGGGTGATAATAGAGATATTGTCAATGGTAAAATGAGCACATCCATTATATTCTAAAACTATGTACTAAGGCTCTCTATCTATTCTGCCATAATTAATTTTAAAATTTGTGAGGGTCTATTGTCTAGGCCAGTACCCTGGTCTTCTCTTTGTGGTTCAACTCACGTTTTTCATTTGGATGTTTCATGATATTCCCTCCATTCGAGAACCTCCTGGTTAAAAATTGCTCTGCAATCATTCCCAAGTTCACTTGGGGTATTCTCTGTAGATAAGGGTGCATTTTTAATACTCCATTTTGAATAAGTGATGACCCTCCGAACTGTCGACTCTTTGAAAAAGTTACACATCTGAATTGACTGTGAAATAATGCATTTTCGAATTAAAAGTTGTAACGTTGTAAACCAAATACTTGTGGTCTCGGTAAGGATTTCCTTACTGCTGTGTAAAGTTTCATAATAAATATATTTAATTTACTCGCACTTTTAGAAGAATTGTTACGATCCTAAGGCTCCCACTGTCTATAATTATTCCAGAACTTAAACAAATTTGAATAATTTACCCTTACCCTCTGTTCTGCAATACTGTGGTCAAATTTCACTTTGTTCGCATAAAAGTAAAAGAAATTTAATTAACCAAAATTCTATTCTTGATTGTGTTTTCTTTAACCTCGATCTGTAGGTTTAGATAATTTATGAGAATAGTATCTTGCAAAACCTATCTGTGATCCAAAATAGGCAATTCTGTGGAACATGTTTTACATTGTGCACTCTTTATAGTTTCAGTTATATAATATAAACATAATATGTTTAAAATGTTCTAACTGTTTGATACATTATGAGAAATTGATTTTAATTTCATTCAATTTCAAGGCTAATGATGGGACCCCTGTTTCTATTGCGAGGGTACCCATCAGTGATTTCAAGATCCAATTCTCCCCTTCGAACTATGGATAGTTTGGTTCAGTGACATCGACGAGAAACAAGAACCTGCGCCAACCTCAAGCTAAGTGTTTTTCATATGTGGAATCTTCACTATTTTAATTTCGTAGATTATTTCTGAACATTACTTTATCCTTAATGTTTAATTTTCTTTCGCTTCTGTCTCCACACTAATTACTAATTCTTAGTTTACTTGCAGGATTTAAACATTCACAGTCAACGGATTCAGGATAGTTCCTTGATTGAAAAAGGTATTCGAATTCCGATTCTAGTGTTTATTTTGAAGGTTCATATTCAGGTTTCCAGTGGTACTGGGCTCTTACCTAGGGTACTTTGTAAAAAATTTGGATCCAAATCCTCTAGCTATACCGATCATCTATTATTTTATGTTTGAAAGCACACACAGATTTTTCTTCAACCCAAACGAATATTATTACAAATCCAAGCAGTCTCTGCAATATGTATTATATAACTTTGAAAACTTTGTTTATGGTTTTTTTGTGGTGAAACTAGACTGCAATTTTTTTTTTCCTTTGGTACAGTCTTATCAATGGAAAATTTTCTGGAATTTCTCCTGTGTCCAAGCGTCGATAATATTGATGTATAAGAGTACTTAGATGTTTATATAGTTCTGAAATTCTGTACAAGCAACTACATATACATATAGATATAATTCTATTCTTTCCTCTGTTTCCATAATTTCGTTTGGCTTTTAACACAATTCAATGTCCCTTAAATTAAAAACCTATATATATATATATATATATATATATATATATATACATACATGGTAATGATTATAATTTCTAGGCAATAGTTTTTATTTCCTTTTGCTTGACTGCATATCCTATGTACATGTATCTTTATATAACTCAACTTCCTTAACAACTAACATACACAATAGCTTTCTTACTTTACTCAATGAATAAAATCAAACTGTAAAGGCTTATTCTACACTTCATTTCATTCTACTAGCTATTAATCAATACAACAATTCCACAAGAAAATAGGTAGAGGTACATATCCGAACAAGGTGCTGGGACAACAAATGGAAGAACCAAGTTCCACCCAACCATAGAACATAAAAACCAAACTACTTGCTCCGTTCACCCCCTATCTTGACCATGAATCCATAAGGGTGAATGCCAATGATCCTCTTTTGCTATAGTCCTCTTTCAGATCAGATAATTCCCCTTGCCTCACACTCAGAACAGTGCTCATAACAACAAGTGATATCCTTTCCCAGCATTCTAGATAGCATCTTGCCTCCTCCCATATTATCTATATGCAATAAGCCTCTTGTTCCTAGGTCTTTTCCCCCCTTTGGGATTTTTCACAGCTTTACAAATCCCTGATTTTTAGGGGCTTCCCATGGCCAAATTCCTCATTTTCCATTTGTAAAATTCAGTCGTGAGGTAGTTCAAGCATGTTCCCCACTCATGAAGTCATGGTTAGCTGATTTCAACCTGCTTGTTCCATTTTTCCTTCAATAATTAATATAAAACTATTTGTCTTTTTACAAGTGTCATAGTCAAAGCATTGGTTGGGAAAATCAAATCTCTTCCCAATAGTCACAATATTTAATTACAATTAATAAATTCCAAATTCGGAATGGCAATAATTTTCCAAATAAGAATTTTCCAAATAAGAATTTTCCAAAAACGGAAATAAATTCCTAAGTACATACAAAATTTAATAATAATTTATTTTTGGGGATATTTTACCCAGGTAATTACAGTCCACCATTAATCCACCTTAAAAATCTGTTAGTCATGGCGCCCAAAGACAAATCCGCTGAAATGTCTGAGAATTTGATTCTTCCCCCTCCTGTCAACCTAGATCACATCCCCCTGGAAGATAAGTACTACAAGAACACAGATCCGAAGTGTGAATTCGAATTCTTTGAATTTCACTTTTGGCTAAAAGATATCTTCCTATATCAGAGCGATGAAATTGGACTCTGGGAGTCCAATTTTCCTCTGTACATGTTCCCTCAGACCTTCCACTTCCCTGATTTCACTTTGAAATTCTAAGCTCATTATATTCCCAGTCAAAGGGCCTTCATTTCCTCTTTTGGCAAAACCTTGTTCACCATTACCCTCAAATCGGTTAACCAGATGCTGCAAATGCCAAAAAATGCTCCAGTTCACTATTTTGAAAATAGGGAGAGTCAGGAGTGGCTCACATGGAAGCATCCGAAATGTGAAGTCGTGAAACACCTTTTGGGTAAGCGCTTGGCCACAGAAGAGGATTTGTGTAACCTCAAGGCATCAAAATTGATTCGCAAAATTCATTGGCACTGTCTAAGAATATTCATGGGTGTCAGGCCTCATCCTGATCTCAATGAAGGAAGTTACTGAGAATGAGAGTGGTGGTTGAGACCTCATCTCAACACATAAATGGAAATCCAGAAAGGATTGGCATATTTTAGCTCGCGTCTGACAGAGAGCTTCATGCACAGTCTAACAAAGAAGGTCTAGACGGAAGAGCTTGCGTCTGACAATAAAAGATTGTTTGCACAGTCTGATAGAGAAGACGCTGACTGAAAACTTTGAATGCGTCAATCCAATCACACTATTGATGGTTGCAACAGTTCTGCTTATATATATAGGTGGTTTTGATTTTTTGTAAAGGTCGAATGGTGGAGCTAGGATCCCTGCTATTGTAATATTTTTATGAAGAACACTAGTTCTCTGGTTATGCATTTGTTTTTGAGACATCTTGGTTAATCTAAGTCAACTTTATTTCTCCATCTTATTTGCCTCTGATACTGAGATAATTCATGAATGACTGATTCACATGGATTATTATGACTGTATTATGATGAATGTTATATTATAATGTTGTTATAATTTCTTTCAGTTTATTTGAGATTTGAATTCAAGAGAATATGGTGTTTAAGGTTTTTCCTCCTTAGGCTGCTGGAAGCCCTGATGTCCACAACAAACCTCTACACTCTCCTAACCAAACTCTTCCCTCTATTCACCCTTACTCCAACTTACTGACTGAAGTTGATTCCAGACCTCAATTGCTTATGCATGCTAGTCCAATTTTCTAAGTTAAATGATATCATCTTGAGTCTACGCCCATTTGACCTTTGTAAAACTAACCTATGACATAAAAATCTAATGGGTTCTGGGCTTACCCTCTTTGAAATTGAAGGGTGACTTCTAGTTCTAACATTTCTGGCGTTGTTTCCGAGGAACGAATTTAAGACATTTACCTAGGATAGAATGAAAAAGAGCTTCTGATTCTGAGGGTGCATCATGTTAGCACTTTGCCATCCCAAAATGGTGGGAGGCCTTTGATAAACAATTTTTCCAATGCATCTTTAAACTCTTATATGCTCTACTCTAGTTGCATAGCTTTGTTCTGTACCGATCTAAGAAGGTTGTTCTTGGAGATGATCCTCTTGGCTGAAATGATCAACGGAGTCCCGTCCTTTAGCATGATAGTTTGGAGATCAACAGTTGGGATATAATTTAGAAATTCAATAGCATTTTGGGCCCATTCAGAGGGCTTCTTGGCTAATACTTCAGTAACAACAGTGCACTTCCTTCGAGCCTTAGCATCCATGCCATCTTTGTCACTTATAAAATTCAAATATACCCTGAATTTAGCAACCTCTGCAGCAATAACATCCCATATCACATGTTTGGCTACCTATAATAGTGTTTTTCCCTTTAACCTAGTTTTCATCTTTCTCACTCTCTCTTGCAAATATTTATTATCTCTATGGAGTTGAGCCATATTCTCATCTTTCACTTTCATTTCTTGTTTCAAATTTTCTATGACCTTTTTGAGACCCTTGATCTCCCTTGTTTTTAAGATTACCTGGGACATAGCTTGGAATAACCCCTCAGGGCTTGACCCAGCCTCTGTATTAGAAGGTACAATGATATCCATATCTGATGTTACTTCCTGTGCTTGTGACCAATTATCTTTCTCCTTTTCCAAGTACAACACTTTATCTTTGTAATTGAGTGCCTCTTGTCTGAATGTTTCCTTCTCTTGTTGCAAAGCAGTCAGCTGTGTTGTCTACGGATGATCTGTAGGGGACATATTCAGCTTTTTCTTTAGGCTTTGGATCATCTTATCTTTCTCATCTAGAGAATCTTTTACCCCTTGAGGGTCTTCAGATTCTAACCTTTTGACCTATGTCATCCAAGCTTTGCTGGATGCCTTTTCCTTCTTCAATTGTCCATCTAGTTTGAGTGCATGCATTGTCAATATTGCAACCCTTAGACCTAATATTAGATAATCAAAATATAGCATGTTGCTGAAATTCCTGTGGAAGTTTACCTTGTCATGGGAACTAATATTTTCATAGTGCATTTTGATATCAGACACCTTATCATCATCAACCACTTCTATGTTAAACATCTTAATTTCCACATCCCCGACTGAGAGTAAAGAAGCCTTATGCTGAGAAGTCTTTTCTACATTAGGTAAAAGGTCTCTTATTTCACTATTGGCCATACTTCCCTTCACAACATACTGGTTCATTAAATATTCCTTGGACTGATAAACTGGCCCATGTGTCTGGCTAAATACGTGTTTCCAACTGATACAAACCTTTGTGCTGCTTTCACCTTGTGGCATGCTTCTTGTAATAGATTCTTCATTCTTGGTTTCACCTTCCACCATCTCCATGCATGTCTTCCCTTTGGGATCTTCTTCTTCTAGGTTGACTATTTTAGAGAATGACGTGATTTTCATTTTCTTGAGAGTATCTTGCTGGCTACTAGCACCCAGGGCCTATGAATTGCTCCTCTTATCATATACACTCATTTTAGGAGCTTTGACAACCAATATGTGGGAAGGTTTATGTGTTGGGCTCTATTGAGAGGCTATTTCTGTATGTTTTTTCTGATCATGCTGTAGATGACCTCCATATCTATTGTTGGTCCTCAACCAAGTTTTGAGGAATACTTGGTCATAGTTGACCGTTTGGTACTTCGACTGCCTGTCGAAGGTGGAGTGCATAGCGAAGCAGAGATCACGGGATCTCGACACCTTTTGTGGAACCTTTTTTGGGTTTTTTGGGGGAATATTGTAACGGGAAAGGGATGTCATCCATTGTTTAGGCCTTTTTATATGTATAAATAGAGGTCTAGGCCATGTAAGAAAGAGGGCCCTATATAGTCAATGGCTTAGTGCATAATTTGGATCTATGTGATCAGAAGTATATGTGACTGTAAGAGCTCTGTGCATACTGTAATAGTGCTGAGTGCACAGAGTGTGAGAAGGCTTAGTGCATGGATCTACTAGGGAAAAAGGATCTAGTGAGTTGCGCAGATCTCTTGTCCTGTGCGGGGTAAGGGTCATTGAATATCCGTGTTGTAACTGCTTGACCAAAATAATATAAAGAAGACTTTGTGGATGTAGCCCTAGGGTAGGGGTGAACCACGATAACTCTGTGTATTGTGCTGATGTGTTTGTGTCTCTCTTGCTAAGTGATCTGATATGTTTAGATATATTTATTGATGCTTTATGCTTATGAGATATGAATGCATGCTAGATATGATACATAAGATGCTAAGTGCTTAATCCATTGAGTATAACCTGTTCATCATTGCTAAGTGCCAGATCTGAGTAATTATTGTGGTGCTCTGTGCTTTCTGCGAAGTGTATTAATGAACGTATGTTAGGAAATAATTGATGCTAAGTGTGATGTAAGCAAGATAATCATAGATATGTGTCCCAGCTAAGGTTGTAGACACTTGAGTCCTACAACCCCCGCTGCATCTACCTCAGGTGAGACTTCATTTGCTTCACAGGTGTTGCTGAAAGGGCCGGTAGTTAGGGCTTTGTTGGTGCGCTCTTCAGTGTTGAACCCTGGGTCTTCCCCTATGCCAACAAATGGTTCTTTTACCGGGCCTTGGAACTGTGATTGCTGGGAACTGAAGAAGAAGAAGATTTGTGTGAAATAAGCTTTGTGCGTAGATCTGTTGCCCTAGTGCACAGTATTTTGTTTGACCTGTGAAGCTTTGTGACAAGAAAGAAAGGCCAGATTTGAAGAAGAGAGGTCAGATATGAAGAAAAATAAGTCAGATCTGTGAAGAAAGAGGTTAGATATGCAAGAAAAAGGTAAGATATGTAATCTTTGTGCTTTGATAAAGGTAAGAATAGTTAAAAGTCTTAGATCTAGAAGCTTTGTGCTCTGTAGAAGTAAGATAAGTGAAATTTTTTGTTTCTAAAGAATGGATCTAGGTATATTTGATTGATTCTGTCCTAGCTTCAAAACTAGGGCATTAATATATGAAACAAAGTTTAATATGAATAGATCTAATAAGTATAGTGATAGATATGTTATACCTATGCATAGAAAGAATTTTGGGACTAACCAATGGATGCAGGATCCTAGAAAGAATTTTTTGTAGGCTAACCATTATGATTGTAGCACACAATACCTGAAAAGTTGGGAATCATTGAAGAGAAAGAGAGGATTGACTCTTTGTTACAATTGAAGAAGGCCTGGACATCTTGATAAGGAATGCCCTGGGTGAAGACATATTGCTATAAGGCTATGGACCATGAAGTACTGGACTTCCCTAGAATGATAGCTAGGCTTGAAAAGTTGAATATCGAGAAATCAGGAGATCAAGAGACAAAGATTATAGAAGAAACCATGAAAGAATCAGAAAAGATATTTCTACAGATGAGAGATACCTTGAATGACCACCGACATGTTAGGCTATCATAGATATTCAAGAAGAAAGAACAGATTGAAGTGAGAATAGGAGACTTCGACATTGACTGTGTTTTGTATAAAGAAACACATGTGAACATTATGACAAAAGGTACCTGGAAAGCTATAGGAAGACTTGACATGACCCCTTCATTAGGAGGAATAGGGTTATTCAGAGGAAAGTTGGTAAACCTATGTGGAAAGCTCACTTAGATATCTATGAATGCTCATGGAGCTTCGATAGAAGAATATTTTGAGATTGTTAAGTTTGTGGAGGACAACGCCACGTTTACTAGGTTACTTGGTAAACCTTGGATTGAGAAAGATCAAGCCAGAAAACAGGAAGCAGAAAAGGACCTAGAACAACAAAGACAAGAGTTAAGAGACTTCTTGACTAGAAGGATCGCGCAGTTGATTGAAGAATGGGAGAACAGATCAAGGGTTATTGACCCCAGAAACTTGGATGACGAAGTTGACAGAACGCTAGAAGAACCACAGAGGACCGAAAAATATGTTTGACAAGTAATACCCGTGGATTTGAAGAAAGAATCTCAGCATTGCAAAGTTACCATGCCAAGAGAAGAAAATAATCAGAATGAAAAAAGGATGACTGAGACGAAGCTCACTAGGAAGAAGGCTAGAAAACTAATGAAGAAGAAAGCAAAGTTGGAGAAATTACAAAACGTTCTAGAAGAAACCCCGCAGAAGGAAAACATGTAGAATCTGAGCTTCACCGAGATAGCATAACAATGACATATGGCACTTCACCATGTTGAAGCAATATAGTCGTTAGAAGATGATATACCCATTCCGTTGATGTCCTGAATAGATCGAAAGAAAGTTATTACCTGTTACATAACCATTAGACTATGCCATAACGGACATATCAAGAGTTAATGGACCCTCCTATCCATTGCAATCAGTCTATTACAACTTTACTTACTTATCCCATCACGCCATGCCCGAAAGACACTTTTTCCAATTGAGATCTTGAGCTCACAGAATACTCGCATTGTGGAATAAGGACTACCTCGCCTTTCTCTCTACTCGATTATGATACCTTCATCCCATTGACAACCTAATAAAGTGATCCTGAGCTTACATGTTCGACAAGCTTAGCGCAGTAGAAGAATTGATGAGAGAAGTACTCACTAGCTTAAGAACTGAAAGAGTTATGTTGGAAAGAGGAATGTCCACCGGAGTCCAAGCCTCGTCGTCAAGAGGAGTAGCAACTTCTCCATGCACTTCTCGAGCTAGACCATCCCAATAGACCATCGAGAAATGCACTAAACATAGAGATGACATCACGAATGCCAAACTGATCCTGAGCATCCTTCCCTCTTACATACCTCCTCCAAAAGGTGAAATCAACTGTGACAGTGTGCCTCGAGATTATGACTATCCTATGATCACTGTGTACCTACCGAAGGGTGTGCGTGCAGTTCGCACTGAGCAGACCAAGCTCGCAGCATTGAAGTTTTGCGACTTCAACCTTAGTGACGAAAAAGCCTACAGTATGCTTGCCTCGCACAAGTATCTGACGATGAAAAAGGGGAATAATTCCAAGATCGTCCCTCAACAATGGACGATGAAAATCGTGCAGTCCACCTTACTTAATGTAATGAAGATTCCACACTTTGGTAGGCACCAGGAGGTGAACGCTTGCGTAAAATTTCTACTGGCAAGCTACCATGGAGGATATCTCTGGTTGAACCGACATATAACGATTGATCCAGCGTTGATCAATCAGATCACCGGTCTCAGCATGCAAGGACCTAACCTGCAAGACTATTACCCTGGGAAGACCCCAGATCACGCTCTTTTATAGAAGATTAAAGAGTCCTATGGAAATGTTGAAAATGTTCCACGAGGTTACAAGGTAACCTCTATTGATAGTGGTGTAGTGCGCCTTACCTGTCAGATGATCGTAGGAAATTTAGTCAACAAGAACAAACTGAAGCAAGTATCTGGGTTTGTAGTTGATCTCGTAGGAAAATTTATAGAAGGAGTCCAAATGAACTGGATGAGGTACTTAGTGGATCAAATCGAATTGGATTGCAGAGAAGCACAAGACAAAGGATATGAGTTACACTTCAGCTGGATTCTCATCCCGATTGCCTTCATAGCATGGGAGATGCCAGAGGATGTTGTTTTTCCTGAAACCCTACCGTTTGAACCATTGGCTGCGAAGTTCAATACATTATGGTACCTGACAGATATGAGCAGGCAATGGCATTCGAATACCCTCTTTCACAGATACTACATCCATTTGAAGACCATGATACAAGCCACACCTCGCATTACTCCGAACACACTCCATAGATTTAGACCCTTAATTAAGTTCAACACGAACCTCCACTTCATATACCTAAATCCACACATTGATGAGCACTAGGAACAACTGCAGTCCTATTATAAATTGACAGAAGAAGACCTTGAAGAAATCACAAAGGAATGGTCGACGGACCTCCTCGTTGCAACAAATCCAACGGATATTTCAGATATTAGTAGCCCAGAAGCTGTGCAGGACACAACTAGGCCCAGTAAGACACAGAAGACCAAGAAGACAAAGAAGACAAAGGATATGAATAAAATTGAAGAGGTTCAATATGTGGATAGCCACTCTATAAGGACAGATTGGGTCACACCAGATAAAGATGGTAATGACGAAGACCTAGAAGAAGTTGAACAACAACCAGAAGATGAATTCGAAGTTCTAAAGAAAAGAAAAGGGTCACTTGTGAAGTATTCCATTAAGAAGAAAGCTAAAGTGACCGTGACCAAGATGAATACCATGCTCAATACAGATGACTTCAACTTTCTCCTTGCGACTTTGAATGAAGCTATAGAACAGATCACAAAAAATAAGGAGGCCAAGCAAAAACGATTTACGACAAAATTGAAGTCAATATCCAAGGAGTACAATGATCCCTCTAGTCTAACCATGCAGTCTCCATTGCACCTATGCCAGAAGGAACACTTGAAGCAGGAGACGAGTAAGTTCAACTTCTCAATATTGCATACCTAGTCGAAGTACACCTTCATAAAGAAGAAGAAGTAACAACGCATGCCACCCAGGCTCTAAAGCATGCACATGAGGAAATCATAGAGAAACGCTAAGATGCACAACAAGAGAAGGAGGCCATCCAAGAGAAGTTTGATAAAGAACGTGCAAATATCCAAAAGGAGAAGGAGCAACTTCTCGTGAAGCAAATTGGGATCGAAGAAGAAGTCAACAGAGAATTTCTCTCTATGACTGGCTTAGAACATAAGGCAGAAGAACCCATAGAATTTGAAGTAATGAAGCTTGATGAGATCATTCAACAACTGCAATAAAGAGTAGTATAACTAGAGCTCCAAGCTATACCGAGTAATCCACAAGAAGAACGTGACCAACGAGAAGTGAATGCCTGAAGTATAGTAGAAAGGATTAAGGAACTCATTCAAGAATGTAAGAAATTAAGTAGTAGAAGTGCACAGATACATGAGAACCTATCTGAGAACCCTGAATTGCATAAATTGGATTCACAGCTCCAGGAGGCAAAGTACCAATATGAGAAGTTACACTTACAGCTAAAAGCCCTACCGACCATAGAGAAAATGAAGAGGTCCCACAAACAGTGCATCGTGTAGCAACATATTCATATGATCCAGAGCAAGTTCATGGAAGTGATGCAAAAAATTCAACCTTTACAAGATAGGGCATGTCAACTATTCTTAGAGATTGAGAGCCAAGGGATAGACCTAGAACATGTCGTGAACACAACATAGCAGCACTTATAAGCACCAATTAGTAACACACTCATTCAGGAGTTTGTCAAGCAAGAAGAAGTAGCAAAGCAACAGGTCGAAGTAGCTCAAGTGAAGCTTGAGGCCTTCAAGGCAGAGTTACCCAGAGAGGAGTGACTCAAGACTAGTCATAGGTAAGTGTTGGGGTCCTGTTGGCCCTCGACCAAGTTTTGAGGAATACTTGGTCATAGTTGACTATTTGGTACTTCAACTGCCTGTCAAAGGCAGAGTGCATAGAAAAGCGGAGATCACGGGATCTCGCCACCTTTTGTGGAACCTTTTTGGGTTTTTTGGGGAATATTGTAACGGGAAAGGGATGTCGGCCCTTGTTTGGGCCTTTTTCTATGTATAAATAGAGGTCTAGGCCATGTAAGAAAAAAAGGCCCTCTCTAGTCGATGGCTTAGTGCATAAGCTGTATCTATGTGATCAGAAGTCCGTGTGACTGTAAGAGCTCTATGCATGTTGTAATAGTGATGAGTGCACAGAGTGTGAGAAGGCTTAGTGCTTGGATCAACCCAAAGAAAGCAGATCTAAGTGCACTGTAAGAAAGATAATCATAGATCTGTGTCCCAGCTAAGGTTGCAGACACCTAATTCCTGCAACCACCCCTGCCTCTACCTCGAGTGAGACTTCATCTGCTTTGCAGGTGTTGCCAAAAGGACCGGTAGTTAGGGCTTTGTTGGTGCACTCTTGAGAGTTGAACCCCGGGTCTGCCCCTGTGCCAACATCTACACAGGTTTCCAGATTGGCTAGCTTATAGAATCATTCAACCTGCTCATGTTCATAGGGGCCTTGTTTGCTCGCCAATATCCTCTTCGACATGATCTGATGCAGATCATATTTTCTCCCTTGCAACTTCGTGAACCCAAATTCATTGAGTTTGGATTGGATCTGAGGAAAACATGACTTGTTCTTTATCACAAAGGGTCCAACTATGAAAGGAAACTTTAAGTTAGAAGCCTTGTGAACTTTCAAAAAATGGTCTGTCTCTGAGATGATCCTTTGTATTATGAACTCCAAAGAAAATATTTTGGGAGTTAGAAAGATTGGTAAAAGATAATGTACTTCATGATAGCCATTTACCCAGATCACAGTAGATTGTATGAACAACATCCAATCTTCTATCTTGCTCTCTGGATTTGGTTGTAAAGAGATTTTCATTTCCTCTAGAACCCTTAGCAAATATGAACCGAAAATAAGATTGCACACCCTGGACATAATCTTATTGATGAAAATAAGCATGGTGAGCCTTTTACACTCAGTTGAAATAAATGAAGTCTCAAGAAATTCGGTTTTGTTAGATTCCAAAAACATTCTCAACAAGTGCGTGTAGTATCTAAAGTGTCTCAATGAATTGAAGTTAACCAGTTGTTGATGCATATTGTCATCAATAAATTTGTCAAAACTAACACAGATCGACCTACCAGACATAAAGAAAATCAATAGGAAACCTAACATGACTTATACCACAAAATTGTCATTGTCCAACCCTAAAATTTGACTTAGCAGAGAACAATCCCATTGGACTTCGATGAGCATGATGCTTACACTGGAAGGTAACGACGGACTCTTTGAATGTTGTTTAGGCTTGACAATGGTTTGCAGAAACAAGGTTTTTACTTCTGGTGGGCGTTCTCTATATATCGTGATCATTTTATGTTCCTCGAAGGGCTCTGACACTATGGGGGAGGACTCTGGTATACTGAGGGTGTGCCAAAATGATGGACTGTCTATTTCACATAAAACCACTGACCCTAATTTATTCAAAATGACTGTTTCTTCCTAAGAATATCACTCTACACACCAGCTTACAAATTCAGGGAAAGGAAATACTACTTCTACGACATAAGGGGTGGTGGAGGCTTGAGCCTCTTCGAGGAAATGTATGTGTGTTCCTACATTGTCTAACAAATTCGATCTGGAAACAGAAATGGGTGAAAATATTATCTCTGTGTTGAAAACATCGAAGTCTTTTTCAATTAGGGATTCTTCTCTGGAGGAGATGTCTGGTTCATTCATGGATAAAACAACAAGATTAGCATCCATGGTGAAAAATACCTATTAAGCAGCAAAGGAAGCACGAATATGATTCAGTTCTGAGCTTGAGTTTCAAATGGATGCTTTGCACCAATTTTTGAACATTTGAATGGTTCAAAATATCATAAAATAATGTCAGGGTTCCTCCTTTTATACTTTCCCATAGACATCGGGGGTTGGCAAAAACAGTTTAAGGTAGACCGCTTTTCGCCCCGATGTACCTCTAGAGGCACCACACGTCCATGGATAAAACCATGATGGTTTTCCCCGTCCTGCCCTCGACTGATTAATATTTACACTACTTCAATCGCCGTTATGAGCTTCAATTGTTGATCTAGATCGCTCTAAGATCTATGGTCCACATTGATCCAACAACTTTTGACATTGGGGGTTGGAGAAAGTGGTTTTAGTCAGACTACTTTTTCCCCTGATATACCTCTATAGGCACCACAAATCCACATATAAAACCATGATGTTTTTCCCCAACCCACCTTCGAATGATTATTTTCTGTGTTGTTTTATTCCCCGATATGCGCCTTATCCATTGATCTGGGCTGCTTTCAAGATCGTCGTTCTGTCGAGTCCTACCTTTCATGCCTCCACTATGCTTATCCATACACTGCTAGATATATCCTGGTCCTCCAAACTATCATACTTGCATAGCAATATAGCTCTTCGCTAAAATTTTGAAACTTGGATTCCATCCAAAAATTGTTATAGTGATAACATTGGCTCCAACTGGGGATGCTATGCTCCCTGCGAGGTAGCAAAAAACTGAAGACCAAGTGCCTACCCATTGGCATGTGGTCTATTAGTATGATCTAAATCTATTGACCTTTATTTGAAAACTTAAAATCTATCCGACATAGCTCAGGGCCTTCACCTCGGGCTTCAACTATGCTATTTTATTCCAATTTTTCATGCGCGAAAAAAAAAAACTGCAAAACGATTATTTACAATGAATGGTGGGGTGATGATTTTTCAAAAACTGTGATTCTTGAGGAACCTACCATTCACAGGCCCTCCTCCAATGATTTATCCATTAATTTCCTCTAACAAATAGGCGTTTCTCCCACGATAAGCTGCAATTTTGAACATACCTAGCCATAGGTTATCAAATTTCCCATGTTTCCCTTTATCTTTGTTTATGACATCCCATTTTAGCACCCAGTCTCCTGTTTTGAAATCATCTACTTTGGTATGTCTGTCGAAAGCCTCCTTAACCTTGTCTTGTTGTAGTTAGGAGTTATGAAAGGCCTTTTCTCTGGTTTGCTATACGTTGATGAGCTTATCGTTTCTTCTCCTACTAGCATCTGCTTTTGCTTCTTGCTCCTATAACAAATTCGTTACCGACAATCCTAGTATAGTAGGAAAAATTGATCTAGTGTTGTAGACGATTTGGAAAGGGGATGTGGAAATGGATCTCTTTGGGGATATTCTGTTAGCCCATAGTGCGTGGATGAGATTTTTGTGCCATGCCTTTTTATTTTCTTGCAGTAATTTTTTGATGATTCTGGCCAAGATTTTATTCGAAGACTCATCCAACCCATTCCCCTGAGGGTAGTATGATGTGGAATGACCCAGGGTGATATTGTAATCACCACAAAATTTCTGCAATTTCTTATACTTGAAAGTAGCTACATTGTTTGTTATAATTTTGATTGGGAATCTGAATCTGGATAGAATATTATCTTCTAGGAATCAAATGATGACATCATCTGTGGCCTGTCCAGTGGGGACTTCCTCAATCCACTTAGTGAAATAATTGTTCACTGTCAAGATCCATATGTGATGGGTAGAGTATTTTGGATGGATCTCCCCTATGAAATCAAGTCTCCACTGTCTGAAAGGGGCTTCCACTGAAATGGGTTTTAAAGTTAGAGCCTACAATTTTCCTTTCCCATAAAAAATTTGACATTCGTGGAATTTAGAGACTTCTTTATAGACATCGGGAAATATGGTAGGACAATAAAATCTAGCCCTCAGAAAATTATGCATAGTTGTCTTCCAATAATGATGACCTCCACAGTCACCTTTATGGAATTGTCTGATGGTTTTCTCTGCTTCTTCTTCTATTAAACAACTCAATAAAATCCCTCTTGGGTCTTTCCAATATAGTAATTTATGGGATATTGGTGGAGTTTCCCTTTCTTCTTCTGTGACTTCCGACAGGTCTTCTTTGAAATTTATCCCCAAAAGTTCACAATTCAACTATGCCATCAACCTTGCCAGCCCTTGCCCTTTGATCAACTTCATGGGCTTGATTTCAAGATCATACTTTAATAGCACCGCAATCCATTTTCCCCTCTTCCCTTCCAGATCGGGTTGTGTCAAGATGTCTTTTACTGAGCTACTGGGAACATAAGCAGTGATATGTGAATGTAAGATGAAAAATCTGAATTATTTCAATGCCTTGACTAAATAACAGGATTTCTTCTCCATTATGTCATATTTCAAAGGGGCATCTCTTAATGTCTTACTGTAGTATGCTATGGGCTTCTCAAAACCGTGGTCATCTTTTTGGAGTAGCACACTTGCAATAGTGTGTTCTGAGGCAAAAGAGAATAGTATGAACTGTTTCTCAAAATTTGGACTAGTCAGTACAGGAGCCTTTGTTCATGCTACTTTGATGTCTTCAAAATATTTCCTAGTATTGAGGATCCACGTGATTTCATTTCCCCTTTTCAACATGTTGGTAATATGTTTTATGATCTCAACCAAATTGGGGATGAATCTCCTTCGGAAGTTTACTTTGCCTAGGAAAGATTTTACCTCCCTTTTGCTTCTGGGTATGCCAATTTTTAAAATCCCTTCAACTCTGTTGGGGTCTACCTTTATCCCTTATTTCGAAATGATGTGACCCAACAACTTTCCTTCTTCCATGGTGAAATTTGAATTTTTAGGATTCAGAGAGATCCCTAACTTTCTACATTTTTGAAACTCTCTTCTGATATGTTTGAGATGTTCTTCATCTGAGGAAGAATACATAGTGATGTCATCAAGGTAAATAAAAATGAATTTATCCTTTTCGTCAGCAAAATCTATATCCATAGCCCTTTGAAATGTTTCCCCTTCATTCATAAGCCCAAACAACATCTTGGCATACATAAATGTTCCCCATGGTGTGGTAAATGTAGTCTTTTCTTGGTCATTGAGGTGCACCATAATCTAATTATACCCAGAGAAGCCATCTAACATTGACATATTTTGAGAGCCCACTACCTTTTGTAAAATGTGATCCATTTTAGGCAATGGATATTGGTACTTTAGAGACACCTTATTTAGATTTCTGAACTCTACACACAACCTATCTTATCCACTCTTTTTTCTAACTGGCACCAGGTTGGCCACCCATCTGGAAAACCTCAGGGACACTATGATTTTTTCCTCAAATAGTTTCTTTACTTCTTTATCTATCAATGGTAACAATAGGGGGTTTATTCTTCTTAATTTCTGCTTGAATGGCTCGTGATCTTCTTATATCAGGATAACATGCCGGATTATCTTGGTATCATAAACTTTTAGCTCATCATAGCTCCAAGCAAAGATATCAGGGAATTCTTTCATTAATTTTACATACCTCTCTTTGACTTCAGGACTGAGCCTCTTAGACAACTTAACGATCTTTGGATTCTCTGGAGTTCCAATATTGCAATCTTCCACATCCCATTCATTTACTGTAATCTTTGGGCTTCTGGCCACGTCATTATTATCAAAGAGATTCTCCAATAGTACCAAACCTTTAGGAATGATGATGCTTTTCAATTATAGAATATCTCTGCCAGGAATCTGGTTGTTGAAATATCCTTCCTTTGTGAAAGCATTTGCATCCACCTCATCATTGCAGTATTCATCATCAATGTTTAAGTTCTTAAATCCATTCTCCATTTTTAGGAAACTTTCTATCTTTTTTTCGTTCTCAAATATTTTCTAGTGCTTCATATTGTCCGATACTGCTGGTCTGTACTTGACTTCAACTTTGTAGCATTTTTCAGGAAAAATTGGGACTTTGAACATTACTGCTGAAGTAGCTAAGGCATCAACAACCTGATTTTGTTCTCTTGGTATTGCTGAAAGATTACATTCTAAAAATTTATCAAGGAGGTCTAGTACTAGGTTCCTGTAAGCCCTCATTCCAAGATGTTTTGCTTGGTAGATGCCTTTGATTTGATTTATGATAAGATCAGAGTCTCCAAGCAAAACAATCCTTTTGGCATGTAATTCTTCCAAAAATTTCAAACCCAATATTAACGCTTCATACTCGGCCATATTATTGGTGAATTCGAAAAAAATCTTGTAAGAACATAATTTTGAGTCTCCGTTGGGATGATAGATCCACATGCCAATTCCATCTCCTTCTCTGGATGTAGCTCCATCGAAATTCATTTTCCATATATGATCCTCTGCATCACCTTGCGGCTCTGAAAGTTCCTCCACCTGTTGGTTAAGATTATTTTTGTCATCTATGATGATCTTTGTTTCCTCTTCTTCGAAACATAGGTAATTGAAGAAGATAGATGACCCCAATTCAGTTTCTACCGAATAGATAGGATGATTGCTTGGTTGTGATTTATTGTTGACCATATATTTAAGCAGAACCTCCCTGTATAATCTTTTGTCTTGACCAAAGGCAGGAATAGTAGCATATGACATATCCATCTGGAGGGTTCCTTTTTGTTTTGCAGCACACGACCTGGACAACAACAATTGAAATTTTGGAGTGATATCAATGACCAATATGTCCATCACCATATTCTTGTAAGTTTTAAAATTTTGAAGTAAAGCAATGCATATAGATTCTTAAGCAAAACAAAATTTAATCAATGGCTCATTCACATAGTACACAGTGATATATACCAAAAATCCTCAACCGGGAAAACCTTTCTTATATTCATTATCTTGAATTTCACCATTCACCATACAATATATACAATGTTTTTAGGTATTCCATAGTTACCAAAACCCTAATCCCTAAAACCGAGATTATTTTTAGTAAACCGCTAAAAATAGAAAAATCCACAAAAACTACTACGAGGGATCGTCAAATGAAGTTGTCATATATGACACACCCACACACACACATGCAAAGAATATAACACCTACCCAACATTCTTCCACTTGTTGTTTTCTTTGCATCCAAGGGTTTAGGGGATTATATAGTCAACAATCCAGGGAAACAATGCCAATTGTTACTCTACACCAGGAGAACTTTTCTATGCTTTCAGACTTTGTCAATGAATCTGCAACATTCTTCAAAGTGTCAACCTTTTCCAACAACACCTTCTTTTCCTCAACCATGTCTCTCACAAAGTGATACTGAACATCAATATGCTTTGTCTTCGAATGATAAGCTGGGTTCTTTGCTAGGAAGATTTCACTCTAACTGTCACAATCTAATCTCACTTCTTGTTGTACCAACCCAATACCTGAACACAATCTTTGTAACCATACTGCTTACTTGCTTGCATGAGTGGCTACCATGTATTCAACTTCTGTAGTTGAGACTGCCACTACAACTCGTCTTTTTCTAATCCAACTAATTTCTCCTCTAGATAGGTTAAACACATACCCACTTGTAGATCTTCTACGATCTAGATCTCTAGCCCAGTCTGCATCAACAAAGCCATGTATGTCCAACACTCTGTCCAATCCTGGTCTTCCTTGGTAGCACAATCCATAATTGGTAGTGCCACACAGATACCTGAAGACCCTCTTTACTGTTGTCCAATGCTCCTTCCCTGGTTTTGACATATACTTGCTCAAAAATCCCACTGCATGTCCAATGTCTAGTCTAGTACAGACCATTGCATACATCAAACTGCCAACTGCAATGGCATACAGAACATGGGACATGTCCTCTTCTTCTTCCTGTGTCTTGGGAAAATGATCTACAGATAAGTTTACACTTATAGGAATAGGAACCTTGACCGGTTTACTTCCATGCATATTAAACCTCTGCAATATTGTCTCAATATATTTTCTCTGACTCAACCAGAGTTTCCTGTTTGCATGATCTCTTTTAATCTCCATTCCCAGAATGAGGTTTGCAGCACCGAGATCCTTCATGTCAAATTTGAAGGATAACTGCGATTTCACTTCCTTGATAACATCCATGTTATTTCCTACCAACAACATGTCATCAACATAAAACACTACATAAATGAAGTGATTACCAACTTTCTTGGAATATACACAGTGATCAACCATTCTTCTTACAAATCCAAATCCAAGGATGTATGTGTCAAACTTTTGGTACCACATCCTAGGTGATTGCTTCAGACCATATAGTGACTTCTTTAGCTTATAGACCAACTCTTTCTTTCCCTTCACTACAAATCCTTTTGGCTACTTCATGTAGATTTCTTCTTCTAGATCCCCATGTAGGAATGGTGTCTTCACATCCATCTATTCCACTTTAAGATAAAAAGTAGCAGTAATAGATAAAATAAATCTAATAGAAGTTAACTTAGCAACAGGAGAAAAAATATCACCAAAGTCAATTCCCTCTACTTGGGAATAACCTTTTGCTACTAACCGAGCTTTGTATTTATCCACTTTACCTTGTTCATTAAACTCCTTCTTGAACAAATATTTGCTACCAATCGATTTTCTTCCAGCTGTCAACTCAACTATATCCCATGCCTCATTCTTATCCAAGGCATCCATTTCTTCAACCATGGCCTTCTTCTAGAGTTCACTATCCCCTGAATTCACTTCTTCCCTGATAGTTCTAGGATCATCATCAGTAATAGATAAATAAAAATTGGAACATAAATCAGGTGGACTATACCTTTCTGGTTGCCTTTTATCTCTCACTGATATCCTCAATACCGGGATATGAGGTTCTTCTTCTTCTTCTTCAGATGATTCATATTTTTCATCATCCAACTCAATCTCTATTTTCTCAGGTTCATCTTGCGTTGGTAGGAATTCCTATTTGGAAATATCTTTTACCTCTCTGAAAACAACATCTCAACTGTAAACAATATTCTTGGTTTCTGGGTTCCAAAGCTTATAACCTTTCACACCATCTTTATAACCAATACAGATACATTTTTCATCCTTTTTATCCAGCTTACTCCTATTTTCCTTTGGAACATGTACATAAGCATCACAACCAAACACTCTAAGATGTTGAAGAAAGGTTTTTTTTGCAGACCATACCTCGTGTGGATTTTTATCATATAATGTTGATGGAGGTGATTGACTGACCAGGTAACATGCTGTACCCACTACCTCTGCCCAGAATTCTTGTCCTAACCCAACACTGTTGAGCATGCTCCTTGCTTTTTCCATCAGTGTCCTGTTCATCCTTTCTGCAACTCCATTTTGCTGAGGAGTGTATGGAGTAGTCTTCTACCTTTCTATACCACACATATTATAGAATACTTCGAATTCATTTCCGTAGAATTCTCCACCATTATCTGTTCTCAATACCTTTATTTTCTTCTCTGTCTGATTTTTTACCAGAGCCTTAAACTCTTTAAATTTATCGAATACCTTAGATTTCTTTCTAAGAAAATAAATCCATGTGTTCCTTGATAAATCATCTATGAATGAAACATAATACACAGATTTACCTAGGGATGGAACCGAAACAGGTCAAAACACATCACTGTGTATCAACTCTAAGATCCCCTTTTTTCTTGTAGCACCAGATGGGAATATTACTCTT
The DNA here is from genome assembly GCA_009831015.1 of Picea engelmannii. Classification (NCBI taxonomy): domain Eukaryota; kingdom Viridiplantae; phylum Streptophyta; class Pinopsida; order Pinales; family Pinaceae; genus Picea; species Picea engelmannii. Next base: position 315,502 of record ML791164.1, read on the forward strand.
TTCTGTTTACCATATATACAATGTTTACAGAAATCAAAATCCAGAGTGCAATTAGACATACCTTCAACCATGCCTTTATTGTGTAGTGTTTGAAGGCCCTTTTCTCCAATATGCCCCAGTCTTTCATGCCACAACATGGTCTTCTTTTCAGGGACGATATTGGTCTTGTCTTCTTTATTTGTCTGTTCAAGGACAACAAAACTGTTACACCCATTAGTATAAGTGCTTCCCAACAGCTTGTATAGAGTTCCACACTAAACTCCTCCCATCAACACCATTGCCCCTCGTACCATCTTGCAAGTGTTCTTTCCAAATACAGTATCCACTCCTGCATCATCCAACTTGCTTACAGATATTAGGCTCCTGGCATGTTTTGGAATGTGTGGAACCCCAGTGAGTGTCCTAATCCTTCCATATTTTAGCAGCAACTTAACCCTTCCACGTCCCAATATTTTTGTTGTCGAGTCATCTCCTAGGAATACATCACCACCATCATATTTTTCATATTTAGAGAACCACTCCCTATGAGGAGTCATATGGTATGATGCACCTGAGTCAATCAACCATACATCATAGTATACATGTGTAATTGTAGATGCTAGGTAAACATCACCTCCTTCTTTAATGGAGGTTTTTCCCTCTATGGAAGAGGTACTATCAGATCCCTTTGGTTTTTCAACTTTCTTAGACTAGCAATCTTTCTTATAATGCTCTGTTTTACCACACTTCCAAAATTTCCTTAAAGATTTTCCTGGAGACTTAGATCTACCTGTAGATTTATATCTCCTCCCTGAAGGCTTATCGGGGTTCCCGTCTTGGGTACGACCTCTTACAAATAAAGCATCTTTGTTGTGTCCATCCATGCTTTTTTACCTCATCTCTTCAGATAACAAGGAGGCAACTACATCCTCATGCTTCAATGTAGATTGAATGGTACTACCTATTGCTACAATCCAATTATCCCAAGAGTTTGGTAAATAACATAACAAAGTAATACACTTATCTTCTTCTGCAATCATAATATTAACAGAGCCAAGTTGACTTACCAGAGTATTAAAGGCATTTTTATGTTCTATCACAGAATCTCCATCTTCCATCCTAAGATGATACAACTTATTTCGAAGAAACAACTTGTTTACCAGGGACTTTGATTGATACAAATTCCCCAACTTATCCCATAGTTCCTTGGCTGTAGATTCTCCTGAGACATTCAACAACACCGAATCTACTAGGAAGAGTCAAATAGTACTCCTTGCTCTTCTGTCCAACTTCTCCCAATCTTCCTTCGACATACTAGTAGCTGGTGTAATAGTAGTTTGTGTACTAGTAAATTGTGTACCAGTAGCTTGTGTGCTAGTAGACGGTGTACCAGTAGGCTGTGTACCAGGATCCACAACGATCCATTGTTCTTTGTCTACAAGAAAGTCCTCCATCTTGAGCTTCCATAGCTCAAAGTTTTTACCGTTGAACTTCTCTATATCGATTCTAGATGAGCTCGCCATTCCTCTTTCTATACTCGAATATCCACTGCAAAATCTCCCACTAAACCCATGTTTATCACAGACGCAAGATAAACTTGATCTATCAAGACCGAGCCAAACCCTCAACAACAAAGGCGTCCCTCTAAAGCCAAAAATGAGATCTGATACCATATGAAAGTTTTAAACCTGTGAAGGAAAGAAATGCATATAGATTCTTAAGAAAAATAGAATTTAATCAATGGCTCATTCACATAGTACACAGAGATATATACCAGAAACCTTCAATCAGGAAAACCTTACTTATATTCATTATCTCGAATTTCACCGTTCACTATTTGTTAAGCCCTAAATAGTGGCTCATTACCCCTTAGTTGGGGCATATTACATTAGCAATGTTATTTTTATTTAAGTCGGATTTATTCCATTAGTTGTAATTATACCTCCTAGTCTCCTATATATACCAAGGAGACATTTTCATTTTGAATCATCTTGTAATTGTACATTTATGTGGGCATAAGGAGGTTTCCCCCTCGAAGAGACTTCTTATTTGAATTTATCTCTTTTTCAAAGAGTTGAGTACTTATTCTGAGGTTTTTCTATGCTATATTAATATTTGGTTCTTAACATATGGTATCAGAGCTCAAGGTCTTGGGGTTTCGTTGCTACATCTGAGGCACCGTGGAATTTTTTCTATAACTTTTTTTTCTACAACGTTTCAGAAGGATCAACTTAGAGGATATTTAGTAGATGGATCAAGGTACGTTGGGTTAAAATTTCATCTCCCAAGGCCTTATAATTTTGTAGATAAAGTGTGTGTAAGATAGTGTTCTAGAATCATCCTGAACTGAGCCATTGTGTAATTTTCGCTATAAAACATTTTTTATAATGTTTCAGACCCTGAGCTCTAGAGGATATTCACATAACTTATTATGGTATCTGTGGTAAAACATTCATGTTCTCGGTCATCTTACATTTTTAGATACACCCTGTGGAAGATAGGGTATCGAACTAGTCCTATTGACTAGTCTCAAGAAGGTGTTCCAAGTAAAACTATCATAACATCTTCGTAGAGTATACAAATTGAGTGAGACTAGTTGCATTGGATAGTGGAAAGTATGTAGTATTTCGTGTACTAGTGTCATATTTTTATATCAATTATTTTGTGCAGGGCATGCTATACAAGCGAGATCTCCTGGAAAGGCAAAAAATAAGCAAGTTGTGGGGAAGTTACCGTAAATTCCACTTGGAAAATCCAATTTTGATAAGACCTTTGGAATTGAAGAGAAGAAATATTAGAGAACTACAAAAAAGAAAGTTTCATACCTAGAAGGGCCGAAACTTTGGAGATACAAAAAAATAAATATTGTCTAGAAGAACCACCTCAAAATCAAAAGTGATACTTGGTCAACATGCCACCCAAAAAAGGAACTTCTACACCAAATAAGGCTCCATAAAGTCCTACTTGGACTCTTGATGAAGGTGAGGAATTGCGTAGGGAAATAAATGAATTACAAAAGAAGACAGTGACAAAACATAAACTACAAGGGATGATGGATTCAACTGAAGCTAAATTGGAGGCAATAATGGATGCTAAGATGAATGGTTTAAAAAGGGAGATCATGAAAGGAATGGAAAAATTCCTAATAGAGAGGACACTTGAAACTAAAAATGTGTCCCATGAAATTCCTGATGAGGACACAAGGAATATGAATCAAGAATGGAGAAACTCCAACTTTGGGTTGAAGACCAACCACGTTCTTACGATCAATATGAGGAAGTTTGATGGCAAGGACCCAATCACATGGATACTTTAGATGGAGGAATTCTTTGATCTACATAATGTTCCACATACACAAAAGGTATGGATTGCTTATTTATATTTAGAACCCAATCAATTTGTATGGTATAGATGGATTTTTTCTTGCAAATCACTCGTCACTTGGACAATTTTCATGGAAGAAATGATAGCACACTATGATGATACAAGGAGAAATACCTTGTTTAGCCAATTGATAAATCTCAAGCAAAAGGGTTCAGTTACAGAGCACATTGAGAACTTCCAAAGATTGAATATAAAGGTAACAGATATTCCAGATGAGCACTTGATTGATGTATTCATAGGAACTTTATAGGATAACATTCAACATGAGGTTCACCTTTGGGAAACCAAATAATTGGAGAATGCATTTAGGGTGGCAAGAAATGTTGAAAGTAAAAATATGGCTATGGATATTAGAAGGATCAATCCTAACAACTATATAGAGAATAATGCCCCTTCTTTTAAAAAACTCAACCTACAAGGTTGACACCTCAACAATTGGAGGAAAGAAAAGAAAAAGGTTTATTCTTTAATTGTGACAACAAGTACAGTAAGGGACATAAGTGTGGTGAGAAGAAATTATTCTACATATATTGTGAAGAGGAAGAGGAACAATAACAAGAACCATCTCAAGATGAAAATGTAGAAGCAATTTCATCTTAAGAGTTGACTCCCACAATATCGTGTAATGCATTGGATAGAATTAACACTCCTCAAACCCTCAAGATCGAAGGATATATCAAAAAGAAAAAGGTAATAGTCCTAATTGATTCTGGTAGTACTCATAATTTCATTCACTATAAATTAGCCAAAGATCTCAATTGCTTTGTATATCCAGCACCAGAGTTTCAAGTAATGATTGAATATGGAGGAACTATCAATTTCTCAGGAAAATGCAATAAGATCAATATTACTATGGGGGAATGTGTCATGAATAGTCCAATGATTCCTATACCCATGGGTGGTGCTGATGTTGTACTAGGAATCCAAAGGTTACAATAATTAGGAACAATGGCTTTTAATTTTTAATAACTTTTCATGAAATTTTCATTGGAAGGAAATAAATTGAGTTAAGAGGTATCTTAGGGAAACAAGGTAAGGTGATAAGTTGTAATAGCATGACAAAATTATTGAAAAAGGGGCATCAAGGTGTTATTTCACAACTATGCTCACTAGATGTTCAAACATCTAAGCCATCTACTCCTCTAAATCTCCAATGGATCATTGATAAGCATTCCGAAGTATTTGAAGATATTCCCAAAGTTCTTCCACCCACTCGAAATCATTGTCATGATATTCACCTAATTCCTAGGAGTGTTCCTCCTAACATCAAGCCATACAGATACCCTTATGCCTAGAAGAGTGAAATTGAGCACATGGATGAAGAAATGTTAGAGGATGGAATTATTAGACATAGCCAAAGTTCTTACTATGCACCAGTGGTAATGGTATTGAAGAAAGATGGCTCATGGCGTATGTGTCTATATTATCGAGAGCTCAACAATATCACTATTAAAGATTAGTTTCCTATTCCCTTCATTGATGAATTTTTAGATGAACTACATGGAGCAATCTATTTCACAAAGTTGGATCTTCAGGGTATCGCCAGATTAGAATGAAGGAAGAAGATATCCCAAAAACAACATTCCAAAAAATGAAGGCCATTATGAATTTTTGGTCATGCCTTTTGGCCTTACAAATGCACCTTCCACATTCCAAGGGTTGATGAATTCCATTTTCAAGCCCTTCCTTCGAATATTTGTGTTAGTATTTTTTGATGATATACTAATCTTGTATGTTAAGGGTATCATATGTTTGTCCCATCTTAAGAATCTTGATGATCTGATTTCTGTACCCACTATTTTTGTTCAATTCATTAAATGGTACTGAAATCTTTATTTTAGCCATTTCACTTTCGAAATCAAAAGAGGATGAGGTTTTCTCTACCTCTTTGGTGACCATTTCTTTTCTTGTCAATAATTTCTTCTGAGGTTCTTCCTTTTGCTTCCCCTTTTCTACAGTATCCTTTGTAGCTGAATCTTTTGTAGTAGAATCCTTTGCAACAGAATCTCTTTTGGGATGACTTGAAGAAGGTATGTTATTCTGAGCTTCTTTGGTGGGATTCCCCTTTGGAGGGTTTGGAGGTATCTTTTGATTTTAAAGGTTATATTGCCTTTGGAATTTCATGATGGAGTTTTTCAATCCAGTCTCATAATCTTCCCTTTCTGCTGATACCCTTTCTTCTTCATCTTGCAGAAAGATCTCACTTGCATCCATGAACTAGTCATGTTCTTCTTGCGTAAAAAATACCTTTATTTCTTTATCATCATAATAGTTCACGTTGTGTTCAAAATATCCATCATAATCCTCATTCACATAATTATTTTGAAAAGGAGGCCTTATTTGTTGTCCCCCCTGATTTCCTTGGTTTCTCTGATTTGCCTGGTTTCCTTGATTTCTCAGCTCTCTATGCCTAATCAGAGGGATAGTTGGTGTTCTCAGATTTGTGGGTGGGCCATCAACCTATTCTCTAGGGTTAGGCATATTTCCTAGAGCCACTCTTTCCATCATCTTCTCCATGTTTCTCCTCATTTCTTCAAATCTACCCTCTGATGTTTGTGACATCGAAGGCTATGCTCTCTCTTGGGTTCTGTTCGATTCGATGCCAGAGTTATTTTTCATCTTCCCTGAAGCCATCAGGTTCACTTCTACCTCTAAGGCATCGATTGTCATGTCATCCAATGTGGTAGATCTTCTTTCTCTTAATAATAAAGAGAAGTCACTTTCAAAGGAATCAACATATTTGAGATGAGAATCCTTAGGGGGGGTTTCACTTCATCAAGAATCACATTATACACTTTCATGAATCTAGCTGAAAAAAACTGAACCGCTTCATCAGGTGATCTCCTCATATTGTTGTATTGGGTCAACAACGAGAGGGGATTTTTCTTATCTCCCCATTCTACAAGGAAGCTTGTTTCAAAGGATTTGAAATCTACGATACTACCTAGTGGAAGGGCTCTAAACCACTTCCTCACATCCCCTGCAAGACTTTGTGTAAACAACCTCATTTTTACATATTCAAAGTCTACTTTATCCAAGTCTCTGAAATCATTAAACCAATCTAGATGCTTCTGAGCCAATATATTACCTTCAACGTCATATAGTTTGATACTTAGGTTGTAGTATTGAGGAAAATCATGCAATTGAGCAGGAAGTATGAGGGGAGAGAATATGGATGCCATGGTTGTGGTGAGGGGTCAAAGAGGGCGTTGGTTTCGAGCAGGGATCACTACAGGCTTGACAAAGGCGTCTAGAATCAGATCTTGGAATCTCTTTTTGTCAAAGATGGTCTTGTTTAAACGATATTCATATTTTGTCCTGAACAAGGATTGTTCAAATCTCATGTCAAACTCAAGGTATTTAATGCTAGTCACCCCGTCTTTGGGAAAAGAAAAATATCGGTCTAGACACAACACTGGGGTTACTGGATTTTGTTTTCTTTTATGCAAGATCTTTTTTGGGTCAGATGCAGGGATTGCAACTTTTGGGTCTGGGTTTCTCTTGGTATGAATTTTCTTAGGAGCCAAGATTTCTATCTCAAACGGTGTGGTGCAATTGGTATCTGAGTAATAGAGTCGTCAGGATAAAAATAATTTCATCCAATAAGGTATTGGATCCACTGTCACCCTCAGCAATCAAACTAAATATTTAATTCATTTTCCCAGGGAAGATTTTTCAATTTCCTTCCCGAAAACGATGCCAGAATGTTAGCACTCTATAAACTTTGTCTGGCTGAATAGACAAATGGTAGAGGTAACTGTTTCAACCAACTTTAGAGATGAGGGACTAGCCTGCTCAACTCAGAGAAGGCTCTCTCACATCACTGAATATTTGTTTGGAAATCGATGGCTAGATTTGGTTTGTTTTGGGTTTTTTTAATTAAAGTTGCTGGTAAGGAAGGGGAGGAACACTCAGGGCTATGGAGTCAAAATTCTGAAATTGAATGAAAACAATGATCAAATAGTAGGGCTCTCCAGAGGATAAAGGCTAAATGGGGCGATGAATTTGAGTTATAACTTGAAATTGATAAAATGTACGAAGATAAAGAAAACAAATAACTGCATCAGAGAATTATTGAAATGAATTTTGAATTAGTTAAGAAGACAATCACACAGTTTAAATTGCTTAAATCAAGAGAATCAGAAGATGAATTCTAGGCTTTTAACTATCCAATTTAAAAAGAAGAGAATGTAAATGGAATAAAGGATCACATGAAATACATACGATGAAAGAAGACAAAACTCATATCACCTCCAATTAGAATATTTTCATAGAGACTTCAAAAGCTTCTGCATATATATTCAATTCAGCTTAAAAAAATTACAATAGATTTTAGAGAGACCAAAAGGGTGATATTTCACTTATGCCAACATTAATTCATTCAAGTGTCCTAGTATTTATACAATTCGATTACAATGGATGAAGCTGAAGTGTTTTGACTTCTGAAACTCATTAAAACTATTATGATTGACAGTTTTGGTATATGAACCGATTTCCAATGATTAACAAAAAGAATTTCAAAATTGAGGACCCATTTCTCTGACTCCTTGGCTTCCTCCGCACCATCTGTCTCGGTCTAGTCTTCTTCCGAATCGAAAAATTTGGTGACACCTGGGGATCACTTACTAGTTCTGGGGATATTGCACTTTGTCTTACCCAGTCACACGATTTCCTTCCATTGCGAATTAGAGGGGATTTCGTAGTCCATCATCTCTTTAATCAAAATCTCCAAGTCAATTCATGTGGCGTAGGACATAGTTGACAGGGAAACTTTCACTATTATGAACTTATTCAAAATTTCAAAGTGTGTAGCCAAATACTCTACCAAACTTGGGCCTTTCAGACTTTCTTCCATAGCTTCAAATTTAGAATGGTCCACTCTGCACTGAATGAGGAGATAATTGTAGTCTTCTTGATTGTATAATGAACCTTTTCCATCCCAAAATGGTGGGAGGCCTTTGATAAACAATTTTTCAAATGCATCCTTAAAATCTTGTATGTTGTGCTCCATTTGCAGAGCTTTGTTCTAGACCGATCTGAGCAGGGTGTGCTTGGTGATGATCCTTCTGATTGAAATGATCAACACAGTCATGTCCTTTATCCCGATAGTTTGGAGATCAGCATTTGGCACAAAATTTAGCAAGTAAATAACATTTTGGGCCCATTCAGAGGGATTCTTGGCTAATACTTCATTAACAACAATGCACCTGCTTCGAGCTGTAGCAACCATGCTGTCTTTATCACTTATAAAATTCAAATAAACACTGAATTTAGCATCCTCTACAACAATAGCATCCCATATCACACGTTTGGCTCCATGTAATAGTGTTTTTTGTTAGATTTTTAATTGAAAATAAAGTACCAAGGCAAGTGTTTCTCTTCCCTAGGCGCCTAAGGGGGAGAAAGTGCCGAATGTGGGTCCTAGTCATTTAATTTGTGAGATGCAAATTAAAAGGTGACTTTATGATTAAAGAGAGGGTGAGTGAAGAGACACCAAATCTCAGCCACCCTTCTAATCTAATCTCAACTGTTAGATTAGAAAACCCCTCACCTTGCCTCATGAGGTCGACTAAGGCAAGAGGGCACACTCATTCTTGGGTAGTGGAAGCTTCTTGTTGAGAGAACAAGAGAGAGCAAGAGAAGAGACTCTTGGTGAGATGCCAAGAGAAGGGACATTTGGTGAGATGCCAAGGTCAAATCTTTGGTGAGATGCCAAGATCAAGAGACTCTTGGTGAGATGCTAAGAGAAGGGACCTTTGGTGAGATGCCAAGGTCAGATATTTGGTGAGATGCCAAGAGCAAGAGAGAGGTCGAGCTGAGAAAATAGACAACATTTGTTGAAGGAGTGTACACATCCCAAGGCAAAGAGAAGTGCAGATTTCGAGGTAGAAAACAACAAGGAAGAATAGGCCGTACCATATGGATTTGTGGAGGTCATACAACATTTAATGTGCACAGAAATTGAGGAGGACAACAGCTGCAATTTCTGAGAGTATTGGCATGCATTCCAAGGCTTCCATACAACATTTGTTGGCACATAAATTGAGGTAACTGCTGTAATATATTTTTGAGTGTATTTCCGTACAGTCCATATAGTTTGGCATGAATCTTGGGGACCGTACAAAATAGTTTACAAGGAGCTGTTCCTGCTGGGTTTTTTGTACAGTCTTAGCAGAGTTTTGGCACAAATTTCGAGATAGTCCGTACAACATTAATTGTTGGGGCATCCGTACAGTTGTATGGATTTCTGGTTCAGAAATCAAGGAGAAAAGCTATAGGAATGTCCAGATAAGTTTGTGTAAATTTCTGAAGATGAATATGCTGTAAAAGAATTCCTCAGAAGCTCATAAATAATAAAAATCCCTCTCTCACTGGTTTTCCCCTTGTGGGTTTTTCCAGGGTCGAAGTTAGACCAAAAATCTTTGTGTCTATATTTTTTGAGTTTTTCATATTGCTGATATTTTATTTCTGTGTTGAAAACGATGTTCATAATCCTCATGTTTCATTTCTGAAGTTTATTTTCTGTTAAGTTTTTATATGCTGAAACACCGTTGTTTCATATGCTGAAAACCACTGAGTATATGCTGAAACAGTGCTGAGTATATGCTGAAACAGTGCTGAGTATATGCTGAAACAGTGCTGAGACATATGTTGAAACAATGTCGAGTATATGCTGAAACAGTGCTGAGTATATGATGAAACAGTGCTGAGACATATGTTGAAACAGTGCTGAGACATGCTGAAACAATGCTGAGACATATGCTGAAACAGTGCTGAGACATATGTTGAAACAGTACTGAGACATATGCTGAAACAGTGTTGAGACATATGTTGAAACACTGCTGAGACATATGCTGAGACATATGCTGAAACAGTGATGAGACATATGCTGAAACAGTGCTGAGACATATGCTGAAACAGTGCTGGAGCATATGCTGAAACAATGATGAAACTGAGTTTGGCATTTAAATTTGGCAGAAAAATCAGTGAGACTGAAACTGGGTGGGATCTGAAAAATTCTAACATTTTTCCCTCTAACCCAGTTTTCATCTTACTCGCTCTCTCTTGCAAATCTTGATTATCTCTGTGGAGTTGAGCCATCTTCTCATCTTTCACTTTCATTTCTTGTTTCAAATTTTCTATGACCTCTTTGAGACCCTTGATCTCCCCTTTTTTTAAGCTTACCCGAGACATAGCTTGGACTAACCCTTTAGTGCTTGACCCAACCTCTGTGTTAGCAGGTACAATGACAACCATATCTGATTTTACTTCCTATGCTTGTGACCAATTCTCTTTCTCCTTTTCCAACTGCAACTCTTTAGCTTTGTAATTGAGTGCCTCTTGTCTGAATGTTTCCTTCTCCTGTTCCAAAGTAGTCAACTTTTCTTTCTGTGGATGATCTGTAGGGGACATCTTCAGATTTTTCTTTAGGCTTTGGATCATCTTATCTTTCTCATCCAGAGAAGATTTTAACCCTTGAGGACCTTCAGATTCTAACCTTTTGACTTGTGTCATCTATGCTTAGTTGGATGCCTTTTCCTACTTCAATTGTCCATCTAGTTTGAGTGCATGCGTTTTCAATATTGCAACCCTCAGACCTAAGCTCAGATAATCAGAATATAGCATGTCCCTGACATTCCTGTGGAACTTTACTTTGTTAGGGGCACCGATATTTTCATAGTGCATTTTGATCTCAGACACCTTATCATCATCAACCACTACTATGTTAAACGCCTTTCTTTCCACATCCCTGACTGAGAGTAAAGAATCCTTATGCCAGGAAGTCTTTTCTACTTCAGGTAAAAGGTATTTTGTTGCACTATTGTCCATACTTCCCTTCACAACATACTGGTTCATAAAAGATTCCTTGGACTGATAAACTACCCTAGGTGTCTGGCTAAATATGTGTTTCCTGTTGCTAAAAACCTTTGTGTTGCTTTCACCTTGTGGCAGGCTTCCCGTAACAACTTCTTCATTCTTTGTTTCACCTTCCACCATCTCTATGCATATTTTCCCTTTGGGATCTTCTTCTTCCAGGTCGACTATTTGAGAGGATGATGTGATTTTCATTTTCTTGAGAGTATCTTGATGACTATTGGCACCCAGGGCCTCTAAACTACTCCTCTTATTATAGACACTCATTTTAGGATCTTTGACAGCCAAGATAGGGGAAGGTTTCTGTGATGGGATCTGTTGAGAGGTTGTTTTTGTATGTTTTGTCTAATCATGTTGTAGAGTGACCTCCATATCTACACAGGTTTCTAGATTGGCTAGCTTATCGAATCCTTCAAATTGGTCATGTTCATAGGGGCCTTGTTTTCTTTCCAATGTCCTCTTTGATATGATCTGATGCAGATCATATTTTCTCCCCTACAACTGTGTGAAACTGAATTCATTGAGTTTGGATTCGATCTAAGGAAAACAAGACTTGTTCTTTATCACAAAGGGTCCAACTATGAAAGGAAACTTTAAGTTAGAAGCCTTGTGTGCTTTCAAAAAATGCTCTATCTCTGAGATGATCCTTTGTCTTATGAACTCCAAAGCAAAGAGTTTGGGAGTCAGAAAGACTAGTAAAAGATAAGGTCCTTCCTGATAGCCATATACCTAGAGCACAATAGATTGTATGAACATCATTGAATCTCCTATCTTGCTCTCTGTATTTGGTTGTAAAGAGATTTTCATTTCCTCCAGAACCCTTGGCATATTTGAACCAAAAATAAGACTGTACACCCTGGACATAATCTTATTGATGAAAATAAGCATGGTGATCCTTTTACACTCAGTTGAAATAAATGCAGTCTAAGGAAATTTGGTTTCGTTAGATTGCAGAAACATTCTCAGCAAGTGCGTGTAGTATCTGAAGTGTCTCAATGAATTGATGTTAACCAGTTGTTGATGCATATTGTTAGAAATAAATTTTTCAAAACTGACATAGACCGAATGACCAGACAGAAATAAAATCAACAAGAAACCTAACATGACTTCTACCACAAACTTGTCATTGTCTAACCCTGAAATTTGACTTAGTAGAGAATAAGCCCACTGGGCTTCGATGACCATGACGCTTACACTGGCAGGTAACAACAGACTCTCTAAATGGTGTGCAGGCTTGACAATTGTGTGAAGAAACAAGGTTTTTACTTCTGGTGGGTATTCTCTATAGATCGTGATCATTTTTTGTTCCTCGATGGGATCTGACACTACGGGGGAGGACTCTGATATACTGAGGGTGTGCCAGAATGATGGAATGCCTATTTCACATAAAACCTCTGACCCTTATTTATTCGCAATGACTCTTTCTTCCTGAGAATATCGCTCTGCACACCAGCTTACAAATTCAGGGAAAGGAAATACTACTTCTATGATGTAAGGGGTGATGGAGGCTTGAGACGCTTTGAGGAAAGGTATGCATGTTCCTACATTGTCTAACAAATTCGATCTGGATATAGAAATGAGAGAAACTGTTATCTCTGTGTCAAAAACATCAGAGTCTCTGTCAATTAGGGATTCTTCTCTAGAGGAGATGTCTTGTTCATTCATGGATAAAACAACAGGATTAGTGGCCATGGTGAAAAATACTTGTTAAGAAGCGAAGGAAGCTCAAATCTGATTCAATTATGAGCTTGAGATTCAAATGGATTCTTTGAGCCAATTTTTGAATGTTTGAATGCTTCAAAATATCATAAAATAATGTTGGGGGTCCTCCTTTTATACTTGCCCATCGACATCAGGGGTTGGATAAAACGGTTTTAGGTAGACCACTTTTTGCCCCAATGTGTAAGTTTTAAACCTGCGAAGTAAAGCAATGCATATAGATTCTTAAGCAATATAGAAATTAATCAATGGCTCATACACAAAGTACACAGAGATTTTTATCGGAAACCCTCAACCGGGAAAACCTTTCTTATTTTCATTATATCGAATTTCACCATTCGCCATACAATATATACAATGTTTTTAGGTATTCCGTAGATACGAAAACCCTAATCCCTTAATCCGAGATTAATTTACAAATAAGCTAAAAATAGCAAAATCCGCTAAAAATAGAAAAACTGCCCAAAAAAACATTTCGGGGCGCTGCCCCGAACGCTATGTGTAACCAGGGGGGGCATACTTGCCCCCCCCTGGGACCCCCCTAGGAAAGTGCCCATCACACATGGCAGAGCTCTAGGTGAAGAGGTCATCAGACGTAGTTGTCGTATTTGACACACCCACACACACACACATGCAAAGAATATAACACATACCCAACATTCTCCCACTTGTTGTTTTCTTTGCATCTAGGGGTCCAGGGGATTATATAGTCAACAATCCAGGGCAGAAATGGCCATTGTTACTCTACACCAAGAAAATTTTTCTGTGCTCACAGACTTTGTCAATGAATCTGCAGCATTCTTCAAAGTGTCAACCTTTTCCAGCAACACCTTCTTTTCCTTAACCATGTCTCTCACAAAGTGATATTGAACATCAGTATGCTTTGTCTTTGAATGATAAGATGGGTTCTTTGCCAGGAATATTGCACTCTGACTGTCACAGTCTAATCTCACTGCTTGTTGTACCAACCCAATACTTGAACACAATCTTTGTAACCATACTGCTTCCTTGCTTGCATGAGTGGTTGCCATGTATTCAACTTCTGTAGTTGAGAGTGCCACTACAGCCTGTCTTTTGCTCATCCAACTGATTGCTCCTCCAAATAGGTTAAACACATACC
>ML791164.1:345867-358867 GCA_009831015.1 Picea engelmannii
GGTGCACAGACAATCCAGACACCATCTGTCTTTCTACGTTTAAATCAACGCGGGGCCCCCTTTCTTGCCGCGTCATATTTCCATCTATCCATCTCCCCTCTTCTGGTCCGTGTCGTCCCTTTCCCATCTCATCATCCACTCACCGCCTGCCATGTGTCCCTCTCTTTTCCACGTCAGCCTCCCACTAAAAGCGTTTCCATTATATCTCATCTTCTACTCCTTCCGTTTATTGCCTTCCACCATGTGTCTTCCCCTCTCACACCTCGTCACTTCTTTTCACATCATCATAGTTTCGGTGCCACTACTTTCGTCATGCGCCCCATCCTTCGCGCTAGCCTCCACGCCTATTCATCAGGTCGTTTGCGCTAATCCAGGTGGCATTGCAGAGGGTATTCCACGTCCCAAAAGTGTCGAGTTGGCCGGGCCATCCTCAATCCCAATGAAGCAGTTATTGAAGTAGTTGGTGGTGGTTAGACATCGCCTCCGCCATAATGGGAAAGTCCGGCAACAAATTGAAGGCACGTCAATTCGCCCACGGAAATGTGAGAAGTTCGATTGCGTCTGCCATAAGTTGCACGATCATTCAAAGACGACAGCTGCAGATTGTCAGAATCCATGCAGATGCAAATTTTTAATGCAACGTCTCATTTTTGTTGTTGTTGTTGTTTGGAGTATATGAAGGCATTTTCACCATTTTTGTATCTATCGATGGTTAAGCAGAGCTCCTGGTTGTAAAGCTTTAATGAAGTACTGATACTCTGGTTATGTATGGAATTTTGAGACTTCTTACCTTATGAATGCCAGTTTCTTTTACATCTTTGTTATACTGTGTTAGAACCGCTCGGAATTGGAGGATACAGTTGAGTTGTAGCTGTTATAGGATGATGTAGGTTGGATCATTGTAGCAGTTACGTTGTTTCTAATCAGTTCTTGTGATTTTTCCCAGCGCTGAATGACTTGGAATTGGAGGATCCATTCAAGTCCCCCTTTTAGCTTCTTGAGACCCTGAACCAAGAGGATATTGCATTCAGAGTCTTTCCTCCTCAAACCACTAAAATCCTGTTTCTCGAAGTTGTTTGTTCACCTTTCTTATCAAGTCTTCCACCTGATCATCTTTTAATCAACCCACTGGCAGAAGTTAGATCAAGACCTCCTTTGTCCTTTACATGCGAGACCCAGTCCCTAAGTTAGAGTGATACCTCCCCGAGTCTCCATCCATCTGATCATCCATTAAAAACTATCATGATATAAAAATGATGGCTGTCAAGCTCTGCTCCTACAAGCAATCCAGGAGTGACTTTCGTCGCCAACATTTCTGGCGCCGTTGCTGGGGACGAAGTTGAAAATTTTCCCCAAGATTGAACGACAATGATCAATTGATTCTGAAGGTGCATCAGATATCAGAATTATCAAGATTTATACTGTGCACCTAGTGACTCCATTGTGACGACTCCACTGGGGAGAACCTGCTCTATTAGTTGTGGCTTTCAGAGGTAGACACACGCGGTCTCATCCACAACTGCCTCTAGCTACACCTAAAGCTGACCCAGAGGTGGTTCTCAGAAGAGGAAAGATCTCTGCAGAAGAAGTTTCCATCGCCGAAACAGGTAATCCGCCATCTGTTGGCAGCCAATTCACATTTTTTTCATTGTCTTATAAGCTGCCTACACCAATGTTTTGCAAACATCATTTTCTTGTCGCATTTTTCAATAATTGACATTTTAATTTTTGCGACATTTGCACATTTACCTTCGTTTTGTTTTCACGACTGTAAGAGTGAAAAATTAGTCTTTCAAAGTCACATCAAAATCACTATTTGAACTGTCTTTGTTTCTCTGGTCAATATGATTATTGTGCTTACATTGCACTTATCGTTATACAGTTGGCAAGGTCATTTGAGCAATACTCATGCTTCGTATTAATGGTGTGACTTGGTTTCATTAAGTGTGTTATGCATTGGTATTTGGATTGTTTTTTTTATTTGACCTACTCAACCTTTAGTTTCATAAGAAATATGGGTATTATGTTTAAATATTTCATACATATCTTTTTAATATAATCCCTATGTTAATGTTTTCATAACTATTGGTTGGTTGATTATATGAATACACATTGGCGCATGGTTAATATTTGGTATTGGTTTTAATTTGAATATTAATGGTTAAAAACTTTGGCATAACTTTGATTTGGCGCGTTGGTTTATACACTCACTATGTGTTTCATTGATCGGCCAATTGATATGACTGTTGAACTATGCTTTAATAGGTTGAACCACTATGTAAATCGGCGGTGATAATTTGGCAATTACTATTTTTCATGGCCGAAATAACTCCACCACCTTCGCACGATGGCATTTATGCCTATCCCTTTTGCTCGTTCACTTCTGTTAGCTCTGGTAGCTCTTCTCCTGTGTGGTTGTGATCCAAACCCTCGACTTACCATGTGCTCGACTCAATGGCACCAGTCGTGTGAATCGAGCCAAATGGAAACCGGGCCCTGTTAATGTTTGACAATGCTCAGAAGGACTTGGAAGAGAACTGTTGGCTCGCCTTTATACAACAATTCGAGGGTTTTAATCTCTGTGTAGCAGGGCAGTTTTCCATGTCATTTGATGGTTGTAGAGCCAAGGTGGGCGATATACAGTTGGAGATCGATGAGAAGTTTATCAGCTCTGCTACAGGGTTACCTGCCTTGGGACAGCGTTGGTTTAAGAATTGTAAGGTCGACACGGTGCCATGGACATTGCTGTTTCTCTCGCGCAAAGTCACCTCGTGTGACAGAGGTATGCCCATATCTATGCTCAAACCATGATGGAATGACCTATAAATTCTAGTCAAGCAGTTTGTGACCTGTGAAGGTCGATACGGGATCGTGTTTCTCTACCACTTGCATTTGCTGATGATTTTTATAGGGTATCCTTTAAACATGCCCTTCTACTTTCAACGCAACATATATAAGATGTCAAAAAGATTCAAAAGGCAGAAGGCTGACAATAACCTGTTCCATCATGGGCTTATTAAGCTTATCGTTGTTTATCTTTTGAGTTTTCATGGTGATAGCTGGAGAGCTTTCATCGCTCGTAATGGTTTTGAGGATTTAGATCCTGTCCCGGTTGACAAGCCTGTGGTAATTGAAACCAAGGCCGAGCCGCCTATACCCTTACATGTCCTACTGCCTAAACCCTCGACCGACCCTCCTATTGACTTACCAGACATTAGAAATGAGAAGTCCGAGGCTATTAAGAATCCTACGAGCAAAAATACCAAGGAAAAACCTACTGCTAATGCCAAAGGGAAGAGGAATGTCCGGCTCATTTCGAGAATGGCCAGAAACAAACCAAAACCCTCTGCCGAGTCGAACCCTATCATCCTAAGTGAGGATTCTGATTCTGACATAGAGAGTTTTCTAGCCAGCGAGTACCCTTACTCGCAGGGTTTATGCCCTGAACCACCTTACGATTTCGTGATGAATCTTCCCCCCTACCTAAGAAACGACCCTAGCTACCCTGGTATTAAATTGCCTAATGAAACCCTCAGTCATGTGATCAAACCCTCGCCTGCTCTCTCAAAACCCACACAGTCGCCCTATGACCAATGCGATTTATGGTTGTAATGTTATTACATTGATGTTCCCATACTCCAATAAAAAATCCGGTCGCTGGAAAGCCAAGTTGCATTATTGACCAATCAAAAAGACCAACTCCAAGCAACTCATAAGAAACAGAAGACAACAACCTCGATCCTTTTCAAAAATGTTGAATCGGCTACGACAGTTATCAACTCCAAATTGGTATAATCAAGCCGTCTCGTCACTATACAGGTATGAAAATTTGATATCGTTCTAGTTGTGTGAATAATTGAGGTTGACATATTGATTTGAATTCTGTTTTCAAATAGCTATGTTTGCATTTTGAAATGGCTCTGTTATAATGTGTGCATCCTATATATAGTTTTGCTTTGAATAAAAAGAAATTTTGATTTGATATATGATTTGATCATTCCCAGTATATCCTTTGATAGATTTTGATTGGATTTGAATCGATTTTGTTCGGATTTGATCGATTGACCTGCCTGATTGAGTTAACGAATTTATTGGTTTGCTTTCAGTTCAATTCGTTTTGGATCCATTCTGAACAGGAAGTTTTTCATGTTCAGTTTAGAACACGATTATGCTCAGATTTGATTTCGTTATGATCCATATGCTTTGGTTGGTAAACGATTTTATTAAGCTTGTTGGTTACAATATGCTCTATCATATAATTTCCAATGACTCTGTTTTTATAAAAACAATATGCTCATTTAAGCCTGTGCACGCATGCCCGAATCATGGAACGATTTTGATTCGTAATGACTGTGTTAAAACCTTTTCTGTTCGATTCGCTCTTATTCTTGAGTTGGCAAGATTATTTGATGAGTTGGATTCCGATTATAATTGATTCTCTGTTTGATTTTAGATCTGTAAAATGAATTCGTTAAACCCGGTTATAATTCGTTTGATTGGAACGATTTTGGTCAAGGAAAATCGATCTTGTTTGCTCACTGTACAACGACATACGATCGATATCTATTACGAAACCTGTTTGATTGATCCTGTTACGATTTTGTTTGTGGACAATTATGAGTCAGTTATGGTTTGAATTCGCTCATAGCCTAAATCGTTTGCTATACAATTATCATGCTTTGAAAATGATCCTGTTCGATTCGATTATTTCTCCTGTTGATAAGACAAGTATAACAAAGTGTTTATGATTTGTTTTGATTATGTTGATTTCAATTGAATATCGAAACGATTTCACAACTGTTGGATTCGATTTGTTGTGAAATGATTATAGTTATGTTCCATATGATTTTGTTCACTCAACTTATGATAACAATCGAAACAGATTTTTCCTATCTCTGTATTCGGTTGAATGATGTGGATCATGTTTGATCTCAAATGGTATAATAATTTCAAACTAAATGATTCGTTTTCAAATAGTTCTTGGATGATGATTAAATTTAATTCTTTAAAAAGATTTGAATTAATCTCAATGCTTATTCTGTATCTTATTTAGACTAGCTACAGAATCACATGATTTTGTAGCTAGTCTATAGAATTAGATTTTATTGTTTTATTAATAAAATATCTCTCTAACTTGTCTATTTCTGACCTGTTTCAGGTAAATTCGAATTGCATGGGACATGTTGGGAAGTTCTAGAGGATATTTGTGTGATTATTTTTATTGTAGTTTCCTAGTTTAGTTGAACTTGGGAGATCTTCCCAGATTTTATGTAAACAATTTGATAACTTCCACAGGGAGGTTTTACCCTGTGGAAAAACTTATAAAATTATTTTTGTAATAAGGGGCATCCTCACTTGTGGGAGAACCAGGCTATGGATTTTTAATACAAACTAAGACAGAAGTTGATGTTCTTCTACAACTTTCGCTTTCATAATAACAATCTTTTGTTTCATGTTTATGTTTATCAGTTTGCATTTGATTAGTGACTACATTATCTATCATAGTCTTTTGCAGAATGATATAATTTAATTAATATGATACATGCCTGATTTCTTTCACTAATATAAAGAATGCAACAATTACCTAGTTCAGCTAATGAATGACAGATTTCTCTTCTTCATCAATTGAACTATCATGTATAAGTCTTTACATATAGGTTTATCTAATTGTAGAGATTTATAAATTATATGATTGTTGTGATCTTTATGTCTTGTTTGTCCTGTAATCAAACTAGAGCATTGTAGCTATCGTTTACGAGAAGTTTCTGGATAATTCGGAGCGGGTTTTTCTCCCTTTGATCTGCTTAAACAGTCACCATACACAGGACAAATCTGGAGCATTTCCAGGTTAGTTTTATTAATTTATTTAGTATATTTATTAGTTGTTTAGTTTTAGTTAGTTTTGTTTTATTTATGGTTCATAAAATTATAAAATCAACAAAAAATATCTTTCTCTGTCTTAGGGAAGAATGCAAACGAATTTTTCAGGTTTTATTTAAATATGTAATTGTAGATATTGTACATTTTGTGAATAAGTTATGTATATGTTAGTAAATAGTAAGTTAGTTAGTTAGAGTTAGTATAGTAGTAGTTAGTAGATTGTATTATAGAATAGTTAGATTAGTTATTTTGTTTTAATATTTAGTTTTAGTTTAGTTTGTATAATAGTTAGTTTTTATTAGATTAGTTTATTTTATTTATTGTTAGTTAGTTTAGTTAGTTTTATTTAGTTTTAGTTAGATTAGTTAGTTTAGATTAGTTTTCTTTTGTTTTCTTAGGACCTTAGATCGGCTAACGGAGCTGCTAAACCCGTCAGGGTGGTTCATCCCAAACGGCTTGGGTTATTAGACAACCCCGGACCGGTTCCACTCTCTCAGTTGATGGACGATCGATTTCACCTGTCAACACCATCTCCTTCCGTGAGAACTCCTTTTTCTCCTCCTCAGTTTCTTAATAGACCTCCTTCAGAGGTTTCTTGTTTCTTGAATTTTGGGAGTGTTCCTGCTGAGTTTTCCCCTCCTGATCTGGGATTGGAGGGAGAAATCCTTGTCAGTCCCCTCTCCTATGAAACTATTCCTTGGCGTAGACTCGGGCCTGCAGGAGATTTCCCCACTCCTACACAAAGATGAGCACCTGCTGACTTGAGTTCATTAGCCTTTTCCTTGAATCCTCTCTTGTTTCCCACTCCACTTCGAGACTCATTCCCAGTAGCCCCTTCATGGACTCCTTCTCCTCCAAGTTCTCCTCTACCTAATATTCCTATGGACGGTGCTAATCCCCCTCTGAATAGAATGGATGCCATAGTCACTTCTAGATATTCTCCCTTAATCTTACCCCATCCCATGAACCCTCTCCCTGCTGGAGACTACTTGAAATACATGCCCAAGTTCACTAGAGAAGGGGACATAACTGCAGAAGAGAATCTGGCTTCTTTCTACAGTTATGCAGACAACATAAACATTGAAAATGAAGATGTCTAGATGAGAGTCTTCGTCCAGAGCCTGGATGGCGAGGTGAGGAAATGGT
Source organism: Picea engelmannii (assembly GCA_009831015.1). Classification (NCBI taxonomy): domain Eukaryota; kingdom Viridiplantae; phylum Streptophyta; class Pinopsida; order Pinales; family Pinaceae; genus Picea; species Picea engelmannii. Next base: position 352,894 of record ML791164.1, read on the forward strand.
TTAGAGGGTTGATCCCCAGATCTATTGCTAGAATTGAAGCCTTGGATAGTGTTTTCCTGAGGCAGTGGGGAGATAGGAAGGATTTCATGCATTACATGACAGATTTTGGGTCTCTGAAGAAAATGGAAGGAGAGTTTGTCTCTGACTTATCCAAAATATTCAATAAGATGTATAACAAGATTCCCGCAGAGATAAAGCCCTTAGAAGCCTCTGCCCAAATTTCCTATGCTGGTACATTCGGCCCTGATTTCTGCCTTTTATTGAGGGAAAGAAGAGCCACCTCCTTAGCTCAAATGCAAGATGCGGCCATAGAAGTGGAATCCAACATATTAGGGGCTGACAGACTGAGGAACAAGGTCGACGCAGACAAAAGAAAGGGAAACTCCAAAGCCTCAACTTCTGGCACGTCGTTGCCCCACACTCAAGTGGATGAACTGACCCAGATGATGAAGTTTCTGTCTAAAGAGATGGAGAGACTGAAGGTTGAAAGGAAGAAAATGAACAAGGGCCCTCAGAGCACCAAAATCAAAGGGGGTTTCAGGAGGCCAAACAATATCACTCCCCTGACTATGCACAGAGAAAGGGGAAGAGACAGAGAAGACCAAAGAATTCAGACCCCTTTACAGAACAATTTTGTGGCCGAAGATGAAGAAGGGGAAACATACGAGCTTGAGCCAAAGATCCATTGCTTTGGAGAGAATCCCCCTTTCCCTCATCTGACTCAATCAGCATATGAGGAGTCTCTTATGGATAGTCAGCTAAATGAACTGAGCAAGGGAGACAAGGCTAGTGGCATCCGAGGCAGGTACAACCTGAGGTCTGACAAAAAGACAACAACACCTGATATTCCTGAGAGGTCCACTAGAATAGAGAAACCTGCTAATGAAGTAGCAGATGGTCACAGAGGTAAGAAAGCTCAACTCCTCTCTCCCATTGTCCACAATCATGTCCCTGAAATAATAGAAATTCCAAAGATTACATCTTCTTTTAATTTCGAGCATGAGATTCAAAAGATTAAAATCCCTGTGCCCCTCACCGAGCTAATCAAACATGAAGAATTTAAAAAATGCTTTTCTGAGATTTTACAATCCGAAGCCTCATGCCTTCCAATAGACTCCATAAACCTCCAAGATGAAAACCATGCAGTTATTCTAGGTCCTATGGTAGAAGACAGAGATGATTCATCCCTTCCTTTCTACACGTCCCTGAACATACATGATAAATTACTACACAACTGCTTGATGGACTCAGTGGCTTCTCACAACCTCATGCCCAAAACTGTCATGGAAGAGTTAGGACTAGAAGTCACTCGAGCCTATCATGACCTCTATTCTTTTGACTCCAGGAGAGTTCAGTGTCTTGGAGTTATTAAAGACCTGGTTGTGACCTTGTTTCAACTGCCCATGAAAATTCTGGTCATGGATATTGTAGTGGCCGATGTTCCTCCCAAGTTCGGTATGTTGTTGTCAAGATCTTGGATAAAAAGACTGGGGGGAACCTTGTAGATGGACCTCATGTATGCTACCATCCTTATGTTTGGAGGAGAGCATAGAAGACTATACAGAGAATCCCAACTGGCCTACATAATCAGCGATGAAGCCAACCCCACCAATCATCCCATCTTTGCCTTGGACACTGATTTAGGCTCCAGTTTACTACAACTCACCCATGCCCCTGAGCCTCCTATGAAACTAAGAAAGAAGCCCACTGCTTCCCCTGAATTTCCTCCCTCCGTCACCCCAATTTGGAAAATGTTTTTTGATGGAGCCTGTTCCCGAGAAGGCGCTGGAGCTGGGGTGGTTTTTATGTCGCCTGCTCAGGAGACCATATCCCTGTCATACAAGATGGAATTCGAAACCACTAACAATGTGGAAGAGTATGAAGATCTTATCCTAGGATTAAGAGCCGCAAGGGAAATGGGAATTCAAGAGGTAGCAGTGTTCGGAGATGCCAGATTGGTAGTCCAGCAGATCAGAAGCACTTATCAGGCCAAGCATCCTAGACTCAAGAGTTACAAAAATGAGGTATGGGACCTTATTGACAGTTTCTTCTTAGTGTTTAACATTTCCTTCATCCCAAGAGAAGAGAAAACAGTGGCAGATTCCTTGTCTACATCAGCAAGCAATTTCAAAGTACCCTTACCGCCCAAATTTAGGTATGATGTAGAAGTAAAATACAAGCCCTCCATACCTGACAATGTCAAGCATTGGAAGGTGTTTGAGGATGATCTTGAGATCAAGAAGTTCTTGGAGACTATCGAAGAGTTTTCAGAGATGCATATCGATCAAGATTCCGTCTCTGAGGAAAGGTTGTATGGGGGTGAGTTGCTGAGTAAAATAGCAAAGAATGACATTATTCAGTTGCCTAACAATCACATTCCAAGGGGACTAGTCCCATTAGAAAGATTGTTCGATGGGAATGATGTGGCAGTAAAGGGGAGAGTTTTAGGTGATGATGCTGAGACAGCTGAGTGCAACATTGGCACACTAGAGGAGCCTAATTTTGTCAAGGTGTCAAGGAGCGTGACCAAGGAGCAGAGGGTTGAATATACCGAGTTGCTGAGAGAGTTCATTGATGTGCTTGCATGGACCTACGAAGACCTCAAGACGTATGACACATCAGTCATTGAGAACAAGATCCCACTGAAAGAAGAGGCTAAGCCATTCAAGAAGAAGCTGAGGGAGATAAATCCCATGTTGCTACCTATCATGGAGAAAGAAGTGAAGAAGCTGCTAGATGCTCGAATCATTGTCCCCTTGAGATATTCCGATTGGGTGGCCAATTTGGTCCCCGTAAGGAAGAAAAGTGGTGAAATCAGACTCTGTGTTGATTTCAGGAACCTGAACAGGAGCTCAAGGAAAGAAAATTACCCCCTGCCCAACATGGAGCACATATTGCAGAAGGTCACTGGTGCATCTAGAATATCCATGATTGATGGCTTCTCTGGTTACAATCAGATATCAGTCATGCCTGAGGATAGGGAAAAAACGACCTTCACCACTCCTTGGGGCACATTCATGTATGCCAAAATGCCTTTTGGACTGATGAATGCAAGAGAAACATTTCAACGAGCCATGGACATAGCCTTCATCGGGGAGAAAGACCAGTTCATGGTAATCTATCTATATGACATCATGGTCTTCTCCAGGACAGATAAGGAGCACTACTACCACTTGAAGAGGGTTTTCCTAAAGTGTCGAAGGTTTAGCCTATCTTTAAACCCCAAGAAATCTTTATTTTCTATGAAGGAAGGGAAGCTATTAGGCCATATAGTGTCAGCAGAGGGAGTAAGGATTGACCCCAGCAGGGTAGAAGCGCTTTAGACCCTGTCACTTCCCATATCTAAGAAGGAATTTTAGGCCTTTTTGGGGAAGATAAATTTTCCGAGGAGATTTGTCTCAAATTTTGCTAAGTTGGTGAAACACATCACAACCATGCTCCGAAATGGAAATGAAGTGAAATGGACTACTGAACCCTGGGAATATTTTGTTCAAATAAAGAAGGCATTGACTGAGGCGCCTGTGCTAATCAGTCCTGATTATTCTAAAGATTTCTTGATTTTTTCTTTTGCTTCTTGTGATACAGTAGCAGTAGTTTTGTTGCAGAAAAATGAGCAAGGGCAAGAGCAACCTATTGCCTTCTTTAGAAAATCATTGAGAGATGCAGAACTTCGGTATGAGATCATGGAAAAGTAGGCTTATACCTTGGTGAAGGCCCTCAAAGATTTCAGAGTCTATGTCCTACACTCAAAGATCACCACATACGTCCCTTCTGCCTCTGTGAAGGACATCCTCGTACAGCCTGACATAGATGGGAGAAGAGGTAAATGGATTGCCAAGATCCTGGAATTTGATCTGGAGGTTAAACCCACCAAATTGATAAAGGGGAAGGGTTTAGCCAAGTTGCTGGCCGAATCCAATTGCAGAGCCTTTGGAATTAATTTCATCAACGAGCAAGTTGAGTCATCCGACGAGCATTTCCAGAGTGCCCTATCACTAGCAACATGCACCTGGTACAAGGATATCTTGTATTTTATACAAGAATTGAGGCCTCCTGATGGAATGGAAAAGAGCAAGGTGAGAGCTTTGAAGCTCAAAGTGGTAAGGTATTGCCTCATCAACCAAACCTTGTACTGGAAAGACCCTTTAGGGGTATTATTAAGGTGCTTGAGACCACAAGAAGCCCAACAGGTTACATTTGATTTCCACAGTGGCCTTTGTGGGGGGAATCATTTCTGGAAGACCACAACCCATAAGATCCTCCAAGCTAGGTATTACTGGCCCACTTTATTTCCTGATGTCTGCAGGGAAATTAGAGCTTGCATCAAATGCTAGAGGTTCTCAGGTAAGCAACATATCAAACCTCTACCATTAAATCCTGTAGTGGTTTCAACACCCTTTCAACAGTGGGGATTGGACTTCATTGGAGAGATTCGTCCTGCCTCAAGTGGCCAGCACAAATGGATCCTCACTACGACATATTATTTCACCAAGAGGATAGAGGTTGTTCCCACCAGGAGCACTTCCCACAAAGTAATTATCATCCTCCTGGAGGATATCATAGCCATATTTGGCTTCCCTAGTAGAATTGTCACTGATAACGCCACCCCCTTCAGGTCTTAGCCTCTAGTCAAGTTCTGTGAACAATTTGAGATTTCACTAATTCACTCTACTCCCTATTATCCTCAAGAAAATGGACTGGAAGAGTCTTCCAATAAAATCCTGATCAAGCTCATTAAGAAATTGTTGGAAGACAATAAAAGGGCCTGGGATTCGAAGCTAAAACTTGTTGTATGGGATGATCGGGTGACAACCAATAAATCCCTGGGCATCTCACCTTTCCATCTTGTTTACAGAACATAGGCCATTTTCCCTACTCAACTCGCCTTATCTGTGGAAAAATTCCTCCAGGACCTTGAAGGAGAGCCTGACAATATGGTCAGAAGGATTCATCAGATGGTGGAAGTGCAGTAGATTAGAGAGAAGGTCATGAACAAGGCCTATGATCATCAACATAAGTTCAAGTAGGATTTTGACAGGAAGGGCAGAAAGAAAGAATTCGAGCAGGGTGATCTGGTGCTCAAATGGGATGCACCCAGGCAAGACAGGGGCAAGCACAGTAAGTTTGATGCCCTCTGGTTCGGGCCTTTCAAGATCCTTAAAGTATTTTTCAACAACACTTACAGGTTGTAGGATCTGGAAGGAAAATAAGTTTTTAGTGGCCCAGTAAATGGGCATTTCTTGAAAAAATGTTTTTTGTGAGCCGCAGTCGGCTCTTTTGTTTTTGTAAATATTGTTTTGTTTTCAATTTAATAAATGACCCCATAGCCCAATAGCGAGGAACTGAATCTGAAAAAGCGTTCTTAGAGCATCACAGGGATGACTCTATCCCCCATGGAGCCAAATGTTAGTGATATTTCTGGTAAAGGGGGTAAAATGCGAAGGAATGGGTAAAAAACCCACTTGTCCTAAGTTCGAGATGCAATTGCATCCATGTTTAAATGGAAATTGAATCTATATGGCAGGGATTAGAGTGCTCGGATCAATGATGCATAGGAGATTCCAGATCCCCCCCGCCTTTCTACCTTTAAGCGGAAGGGGGGGTCCGGAATTGAGGGTGCACCTCTTCAATGGCTACGATCGAAGCACCCAGATCAACGACGTGCAAGGTGATTCCAGACCCCCCCCCCCCGCCTTTCTACCTTTAAGTGGAGGGGGGGGTTCCGGAATCGAAGACGCATATTTCCGACGGCTATGAATAGAGCACATAGATCAATGGTGCACACACAATCCAGAAACCATCTGTCTTTCTGCATTTGTTGTGGGATATTATACCCTACGGACTAACAAGCTAGGGCTTTAAACTTGTATGCAGATCATGACCCTTCAGAAACAACTTTTAACCTTCTACCCAAATCTAAAACCCCTTTTCTCATGCAAACATGGGAAGAATCAACCAACCTTTTTATCGATGG
>ML791164.1:364501-381776 GCA_009831015.1 Picea engelmannii
AATCTAATATTTTTTCTCTTTTGTCTTTTCTATCAAAACGTTAACTAACAAACACAGGCTAAGGATAAGATGCCCTAACCTGCTGACTGTGCAGCTCCAGACTCCAAACCCTAAAAGGAGCACTTCTCACCACAGGAGGGGATGACTGCCCCACCCAGGCTGAAAGGTCAACCAGACAGACCCGCGACTGTCACTGATACAACATGTGGTCAACCGCGTGCTGAGTTATAAAAGTACGTGGGTACCCGCGCTCTGAGCTGAAGCAGCCCGCGGGTAGGTATAAAATATGAGAAAAAATCAAACACAGGCAACCCAGACCTGAAAGAGGCCTCTGGTATTGACAACCAGGGTCTCCCAAAGGCTTGGATGCTTTCACCTTGACAGAAAAGGAAAATTTCCAAAAAAGAAAACAAATGCTAAGAACACCCAAAACAATAAGGCAGACTGAAAGCAAGACAGTAAACCAATCAAGACCCAGACAAGATCTAGGAAGCCCCCTAAGAAGATAAACTTCTGACAGGGAAGAGGAGACTGCCTCTCGAGCTTCCTGAAAGCTAGACGCTACTGAAACTACTGCAGCAAGCAGGCAAACCCGTGTTGTAGAAATTTAGGGCGCGGGTCACCTGCGGGCAGGGCTTCTGCAGGCCGCGGGTACCTCTGTGTGTCCTGAGAATAAATGTCAAGTGTCAGTCAAGGAAAACTGGTATTGATAACCAGGTTCCCTACTAGCATTGACCTAACAGACAACAAAATAAACAAAGAAACAGAGACTAAACTTCTTTGAACTACCCAAAATATTTTTAACCAAATCCAGAAACCCTAAGAGTAAAATATCCCCAGTGGAGTCGCCAATTCTGTTGTGGGGTATTCTACCCTACAGACTAACAAGCTAGGGCTTTAAACTTGTATGCAGATCATGACCCTTCAGAAACAACTTTTAACCTTCTACCCGAATCTAAAACCCCTTTTCTCATGAAAACATGGGAAGAATCAAACAACCTTTTTATCGATGGTTGAAGTAGATCCTCCATTGAGCCTGTATCCCCTTGCTGCTGCTGCTCCTTCCAAAAAGCTTTCCTGCAATCAAGAAAAAACTACACATGCATGCTATTGATCTACTAGAGGGTTAGAGATTAAACACAAATCAAATGACATAGATAAGACTCATGTATTCGGGACGGGAAAAGTATATTTTTCATTAATCCCAATATGAATCAACTTACAATGATTTCAGAGACCGGCCATCGTTCCTCGATCCTGATCCTGGGCTCCTCCTCTTCTTTGCCTCCAACTTCTTTGCTTGAATTTCTCCTAAAGCTTGAGGAAAGGCTAAAGGGTTGGGACAATAATGGACTTGGCAATTTTGGCAGAGTTTCTTTGCTATGATTTTTCCTCCTTGAATAGTACCCCTACCCCTCCTTTTATAGGCTAGAAGGAGCTAGGGTTTTTGGCGAACTCTCGGCCATGCATGGCTAGGAGTTCCAGTTAACTGACAAAAAGATCTTTGTCCTGGCGGAAACTTTCCTGATCTTTTGCTTTGTTAGGTAAACGCGGGCTGTAGTGGGCTAGCCCGCGGTCACCCGTGTGCAGTAGAAGGCCAGCAAGCGGTCCAACATGCCTAGTGAGAGGTGAGGGTGTGGGTTGCTTGATTTTAGTGGTTTTTACAGGTTTTGTTCAGCATGGCTTTGGCTAGGAAGAGGCATGAGTTGGCTTGATGCCAGGTAAGCATGTGTGGTGCAATTTAGGGTTATAACTGCGTTTAAATCAATGTGGGGCCCCCTTTCTTGCCACGTCATCTCGCCATCTGTCCATCTCCCCTCTTCTGGTCCATGTGGTCCCTTTCCCATCTCATCATCCACTCATCGCCTGCCATGTGTCTCGCTCTTTTTCACGTCAGCCTCCCACTAAAATCATGCCCATTATATCTCATCTCCTGCTCCTTTCGCTTATTGCCTTTCGCCATGTGTCTTCCCCTCTCACACCTTGTCACTTCTTTTCACATCCTCATAGTTTCAGTGCCACTACTTCCGTCATGCGCCCCATCCTTTGCGCTGGCCTCCACGCCTATTCATCAGGTCGTTCGAGCTAATCTAGGTGGCAGTGCAAAGAGTCTTCCACGTCCCAAAAGTGTCGAGTTGGCTGGGCCATCCTCAATCCCAATGAAGCAGTTATTGAAGTAGTTGGTGGTGGTTAGACATCGCCTCCACCATAATGGGAAAGTTCGACAACGAATTGAAGGGACGTCGATTCGCCCACGAAACTGTCATAAGTTTGATTGTGTCTGCCATAAGTTGGACGATCATTCAGAGACGACAACTGCAGATTGTCAGAAGCCATGCAGATGCAAAGTTTTAATGCAATGTCTCATTTTTGTTGTGTTTGTTGTTTGAAGTATATGAAGGCGTTTTCACCATTTTTGTAGCTATCGATGGTTAAGCATAACTCTCGATTGTAAAGCTTTAATGAAGCACTGATACTCTGGTATGTATGGAATTTTGAGACTTCTTGCCTTATGAATGCTAGTTTCTTTTACATCTGTGTTATACTGTGTTAGAACCGCTCATAATTGGAGGATCCAGTCGAGTTGTAGCTGTTATAGGATGATGCAGGTTGGATCACTGTAGCAGTTACATTGTTTCTAATCAGTTCTTGTGATTTTTCCCAGCGCTGAATGACTTGGAATTGGAGGATCCAGTCAAGTCCCCCTTTCAGCTTCTTGAGACCCTGAACCAAGAGGATATTACATTCAAAGTCTTTCCTCCACAAACCACTGAAAGCCTGTTGCCCAAAGTTGTTTGTTCACCTTTCTTATCAAGTCTTCCACCTGATCATCTTTTAATTAATCCACTGGCAGAAGTTATATCAATACCTCCTTTGTCCTTTACATACGAGACCCAGTCCCTGAGTCAGAGTGATACCTCCCTGAGTCTCCATCCATCTGATCATCCATTAAAAAATATCATGATATAAAACGTATGGGTGTCAGGCTCTGCTCCTGCAAGCAATCCAGGAGTGACTTCCGTCGCCAACACCTACCGATAATGAAAGTAGGTATCAAGGAACCAAGTACATTCTTACAAGTGTGAATAAAGGAGTTGAGGTTGAAAACTTGAAGAATCCATTTATTAGGAAACATTGATGTATTTCCAACTGTTAATGGTGAGATAACCTACCACTAATGACTACAAGCCTCTAGGTACTCAAAGGAATCTAGGTCTCATTTCCATAATAGATGGGATGAATTCGATAGAAGGAGACCTGCCAAAAGGAAATAATTAAGGCATCTCTCATCATTTAACACAAGGTACAAAGTAGGATCTTGATGATTTGGAGGAATTCAGATGAAGAACATGTTCACAAACCAACAACCCTGTGCGTCTTTCGCGTGCACCAGATGCAAGCAGTGGATGAAAAAGACCCTCTGAATAGAAGCCAATAAGGAAAAATGTCGAAAAAGGTGAGGAAACCACCAATAAAGCTAATGGAATCAAAGACACGACATGAATCCCAATGTGTGAATAGATTTATTGCCATCTAACACAAGGGAAACCCCCCAGTCAGGGACCAATGATGAAATATCGATTGTTGGGTTCAAGGTTACCTACCCATAATGAAAGTAGGACTAGGGTGCACGATAAAACTACAACTTCATGTAACTCTAAAACACATTGAGGGTATGACTGACATGCAAAGTCAAGAGTTCTGAGAAATGGACGGCACAAGCTGATAGACATCCTTTGAACTAGAGAATGAGACATATGGATGACTTTGATAACATAGAATTAATGATGAATCTTTGTGATGCAGGAGGCACCAATGAAACTCTCCATAAGGACTAGGAGAGTAACTAGTTGGGGGAGTTAACTCTAGGTAACGATATCAACTTCCTAAGGTCATGATAAACCCAAAATTTTGATGACAAGTGGAGTCAAAATTTTTTGCTCTGTTCAAAGGTGACACAATTGTTGCCAACATAATATAATATTCTTTTCTCGCCCATCTTTTTTTTTTTTTTTTTCATAGTCAAATGAATGTTATGATATAGACGAGGAAACAAGTGTTGCTAGTAAGAAACTAGTTGCAACAATGAAATGTACCTATGCTCAATGCAAGGAGGTGCATGCAGGATATGGACACTCAGGGGAATGTTCCCTCCTTGGGTATAGGGTGTCAAGATACAAAGGATATAAACAAGGCTCTACTTTGATGATGATGCAAATTGCTGAGGTGATAGACTTATAATGCAAAAGCGAGAACTGACAATAGGATCAATACTGCAAGAAAGAGAATGAGATGCAATTACAACTTAACACCAAAGAATGTCCTTTTTCATAAATTTAGTCTACTTGGTTTGAAAAAGGGTTAAACTTACACCAAATAGACGTCCTTTCAAATCCAATTTATGATTGTGAAAGAGACAATTTCACTCGACAATATTTTCTCTTTTTGAGAGAGTAAAAAAAGAGATTAAACTAGAGTTGTTGGGAGTGTTCTAAGAAGCATATCATGGGGAAGGCCAGGGATCCTACGCAACACTTCTGTGAAAGGTCAAAAACTTCTGAAAAACTGACATAATCTTGGGAAAACCTAGAGATTTCCAAGTAGAGGGGGATAAAATACTTGCAAAGGTTACCTTTTCAATGATATATCGAATAACTCCCCTTATATGAAAGGGTGTAGAAGAAATATTTTGATACCCCACAAGACCATCCCAATCAAAGGAAATCTCCCTAAGACTTGGAGGGAGCATACTCGGGGAGAGTGGAATGCTCTCTTTCTCAGAAGGTACAAGACTAGAGATGTTAATGACATGGTCAAAAGATGCATCACTCCTCAAAATAAGAGTGGTGTCAGGTGAATATTACATCGGCATGACTATTGTGTTAATCAAAGAAGAATTAGAATGTTTGGAAACCAAATATGACCCTGAACCCGAAGGGTTATCGGAAAAGGACTACACTTCTTCTACTACAACATTAGCAGGGCACAAGGGAGTTAAATAACCTCCTTTGCAAATCCTACACATGAACTTGGGCTTATGTCCTATACATCAAATTTTCTCAATCATATGAATGCCCCCAACATCACTCACAATGGATGGTGACGTGCTCTCAATGTGACTTGCAAAGGCTAGTGGTTCATCCCCAACATCATGTACAGAGGTTGGTGAGGATTCTCCAAGATGGCTGACCATGGTTGGATATGTGATGCCAATATGACTCATAGTGACTAGAGTTGTGCCCCCAACATGAATTGCAGTGGCTAGTTGCTGGTCTTCAACATGTCTTGCGGAGGCTGTTGACCAATATCCAACATGTCTAGCAGAGGTTGGTGATATAATGCCAATATGAATTGTAGCAACTGAACTAACGGTGGTTGGCTGTGGAATTTGAGACCAAGGTTCTTGGAAAGACAGGTTTTGAGAAATCGCAGACCAGGAAGGGTACTGGTATAAACCATGGCCTTGTTCAGAAGGGTAGTATCCTCCTCCAAATTGATTCATAGAGGGTTGTAAATGCATCATCACCAAAGAAGACATATGCGAAGAGAAAACATCATGACAAGGGTTACTCAAGTGAGGATATATGTTGTCCCCAGATGAAGGGACCTCATAAAGGGGGTTTCCCATACTATAAAACTGACCCCCTCCATATGAAATACCAGAGGAAAGATGGAGGTCTATCATGGGAAAAGCGTTCGTTGGAATTGGCTTAATAACTAGTCAGTCAAATCTCCCTGGAGAGGTAATCCTCCATAAAGACTGTGTGTTGTTCGACCCTTATCTGACCCAAGGTACCAACAGAATAACCCCTACAAGTAACTTATGTGGTACTTATGTCAAGAAAATAACCCACCACGATATAATCAATGCACAAGAGAATAGTCATAAGTTAGGTCTATTGTATGGGAAGGGTAAAAAATCCCTAAATATCGAAAGCACCGCCTCTTACAGAGGTAAAGGTACTAGAAAGACCCCCATATACAAATAGATCCCCAGAAATATCTCTGACGCTAATAAGGTATTGGGGGATATCCCCTCAACCAACTTCACGAGACCTCATGCTTAACTCTGGTGTAAGCAAAGCCTTTCGATCTTACCAATTATACAATGGATTTCACCACTCCTTAGTCATACACATATGTTGATTTTCATATCCTTGGAGAAGTTTAGTCACAAAATCCTATTCCAAGACTCTAAATCCTAAGATAGTTTGTGCACCCTCAAAAACAAAATTGTTTCTAATCAATTTTAAATTTATCAGCATCACTTTTAGTGGTTTTTCTTACTAAAAAAGGTGCGGTCATGAAATCGATGATGTTATGACTCAACAAGTAAAATAAACATATATGAATAAAATGCAAAGTCCTAACTTTAATTCCAGATAAATGGTAATCTTTTCAAAATGCAACTTTCAATTTAATTCTGCAATTTGAAATAAGATGCAATATTTCCATACATGTACTAAGATCAACGATAAGAAAAAAAAAGATCAAATGCCAACTGTTAGCACTAGGAGTCACCTTCATATTTCATAGAAGGAAAGCCCAATACCCATGAAGTTGTAAGTGAATGTAAGGGTGTTTAAAGGGTCAAATGAAAAAGGACTCAAGTGATAATGTTCTAACTCAGATAACAGGGCTAGCATACACCAACAATTAAGGTCTTGGCTAACTTCAATCAATAGTTTTGGAGTAATTATGAGTAGAAGGAAGACTTGGATGAGAGAAGTGTAGGGGCTACTGTAAACATCAGGTACACAAAATCCTAAGGAGGAAATTTTATTAACACAAGATCTTCTTGAACTGAGAAACTAAGGAAGCTAAATAAACATCATGATAACATAATGATCAAACATCCATCATAACATCACCACAATCATTCATGTGAATCATTCAAAGCATGAACATTTATCATCAGAAGAAAATAGACTGAAAGAGAAGCTAATTTCTATTAGTCAAAAAGACTTAAGTGTAGTACATCACTAGATCATCATTACTTCATCAAAACGCTACAGTACAAGGGAGCCTTGCTCAACCATCTGAAAATACTAAAGAAAATGATATATCTATTTATAACAAAAGGGAGGCAACAAGTGGAGGTACGATTTTCCTCCCATCCCTTGAAAAACTCTAAATATTTATTTTATCTAACAACTTATCTAACAACCTATGCTATAAAACAAGAAAATGTTGGTGACTAATCCAACTGAAATTCAAACTAATTTGATTCCCTTTCACCGCGAGCTCCCTGTTTTCCATGCGTCTTTCAAATCATGTGGTTGTCTTCATGATGCCAGCTGCTGCTTCTCCATCCTTATTCATCATCAACTTATCCAAAAATTGTTAGATTGGTCCTCTTAGATCCCTGTTCTTTATTGGCAGCTTCCTTGGGTAGAAAAGTTGGGTAGCGCACTACAAGGAGAAAAGGTAGCGCCTGTAGGTAGTTTCACTCTGCTTCATATGTGTACATAATCTTCTCTCTATGTAATATTAAGTAGTGCATGTAGGTAGCGCCTCTGTGTTGCACCTATGTGCCAATTATTTTCCCTCTGTGAAATATTAGGTAGTTCCATTGGGTAGCGCCACTTACGCTACGTCTGTGTGTAGGTTTGGGTAACATTACAAAAATGTAGCGCCTCCGATCCTTGAACATGTGTGGAATAATTTGTGGTTTTTCATGATGACAAAACCATTTTAATCAAGAGCCTTGACTGCAAAATAGGTAGTGCCTTCTACCAATGGGGAAGCTAGCACTTAGCAAAAATTCAAAACCCAAATAGTTAAGTGCTTAGAAGCCTGTATAGACGACAGAGATAATATTTTCATATTGGTTAACCTTCCCAGAAAGATGCATCCTCAAAAATGGTGCTTACCCTTTACCAACTATTTTTTCATTTTGACACTTAACCTAATACTCTTTCTGGTAGAAATAAGATCTTCAATTAAGACAACAAACTTCTTCTTCTTAGCATTGATAGGCTTCTTTGGTGTAGTTGTGCTCTCCTTAGCTTTTGGTTTGTCATCTTCAATGGAAACTTCAACCAACACCTGTAGGTTTCTTTGGGATACCTCATCATGAAAGTTGTTCATCTCAGCCTTTAGCTTCCTATTTTGAGACTAGAAGCCTCTATTTTTCCTGTAAATATTTTTTAACTATCTATGAAGGGGTTGGGCCTTTCTAGCTGCAAACCTTACCAAGTCAAGGGTGTTACTGTAGCCATCCATGAGCTCTTTCATCTAAGCCAAGTTGAACTTATCTTCTTCTTTAAGATGAGCTATTTCTATTCTTACATCTCTAAGCTGCTTGATAAGTCTTTTGTAGGTCTGACTGTCAGAAGGAATAGTGGCATGTACAGTATCACTAGGATTTTTCTCAGACTTATTTTCCTCCTGGATGGGAAGTGTCTTGTCAACCTCATCAGGATCCTTGATGTCTTTAATTTTATTCTTCTTTCTCAGCACAGGGGTTTCATATTTTCTTTCAATAGGGTTCTCAATGCCTTTTTCATAGGTTTCATCTTTACTCTCCAAAGATATTTTAGTACCTTTATCCTTACCCTTTTGTATAGGGGTTTATTATTTCCCTTCAGTAGGCTGAGAACTACCTTTACCCTTCTTCCTCCAAGTAAGTGTTTCTTATTTTTCCTCCATAGGCTTTTCAATGCTCTTACCCTTCTTCTTTTGAATAGGGGTTTCTGGTAAAGGCTTCTCTTTTAAAATATCCTCAGGCATTGATGACCTAGTGAAAGGCCTTTTACCCTTGATTTCGACTACTGGAGGAGAAGAGGGAAAGAGAAGATTCCTCCCTTTCTTCGATGCATCTTTGGTAGAAGAAGGTGCCTCTTCTAACCCTGGTGGAGGAGGTGGTGAAAACTCTCTGTGTGGAGAAGGAAAAACTTCCTCCTCAGGCTCTAAGACCTTCTTGTGGATCTTTGGAACTTGAACAGGGGTTCTACCCTTTCTCTTCCTACTGGTCCTTGCTTTAAAAGTACTTGTGGGTGACAAAGGACTTGCCTTATTTGATTGAGGAGTTGGTGCTAGATCCAACTTGAAATGAGAGGTAACCACAAAATGCTCACATGAAATATCTTTCTTACCCAATTCCTCAAAGACTAGCATTCTGACTAATCCAGAGTGGAAAAGGCTAGAATCCACATATTTAGATTTGGCCTGTATATTGTCTGACATCTTACCTATACTCCTCAACAAGTAATAAGGAACATTCATCTCAACCTTACCAGTAAAATGTAGCAACAAACTTATATGGTACTGGTACAATATGTTGAATCTTCCTTCACAAGTAAAATATCCTTGTATGATCTTCAGTAATCTGTCAAATTGTTCAATCAATTGACTCCTTGGCATACTTTTTGACAATTCATTGG
Source organism: Picea engelmannii (assembly GCA_009831015.1). Classification (NCBI taxonomy): domain Eukaryota; kingdom Viridiplantae; phylum Streptophyta; class Pinopsida; order Pinales; family Pinaceae; genus Picea; species Picea engelmannii. The sequence continues at coordinate 373,888 of ML791164.1, forward strand.
CTTGATATTTAGGTATAAAAATATCTTTAGCATAGGATGAACTCAAAGCCATGTCTTTGAACCACATTTCACCTGTAATGGGGATCCCTGTTGCAGCTGAGATAGAGGCTTTAGTCACTTCAAACTCCAAATCCCCAACCTTAGTTTTCTTACCATCAAATTGTAATGAAAATTATCTTGCTACCTCTGGATGGCCTCTCTACATGTTCTGACAGAAGGAGAGCCACCCTACTCTTTGAAAGGCCTCTCTTTCCATGGGCTCTGTATCAAAATGATGCATATCCACTGGTTATGTTCTGACCACCTTGCCACCTTTGTGTGTCTTCCTCGATTGAGGAGTATCCATGGCTCAAAATGAGGGATTTTAATAAGCTTAAGGGATGGTAATGAAAAGGAAGGCTTTGAATCGGGCTTTAGATATCAGGCTGACCCTTTTGAACAGACTGATGCTAGTAAGCCAAGAAGGACGTTTTAGGAATTAAACAATTAGGCTTGTACATGTATTCTGGAATGTAAATAGTGAGGAGGTAGTTTGAATTTGTCCCTCTGCAATTGAGTGAAAACACCAAACCCCAAGGTGAAATGAAGCAAGGAAAACATAGATGGTCTGAGCAGTGCCTCTGGGTAGTGGAATGCATACACATCGGATAGGCTATTTACAGGATTGCAACTTTAATGGTTAAAGAAAACAACAGTGATTAAACCATAGATACAGGAAAAGAAATTTACAGGTCTGAAGAGGAGAAAAACAAGGTTACCATGCAAATATGGATCCGTTACTACTGTGCAATCTTAGCAAAATGAAAACCCGAGCACAAATTTCCTGTGAAAATTAATACGCATATGAGGTAACATGGGATACCTGTGCAGTAGAAACCTATTGAGATATTCAACATAATCTTAGGATGAACTTTGAGAAAACCTTAGCCCTGGAATATTTCTCAGCATCCGATTTGGTTGACATGCGGTCGCCTGATCAAAACTTATGAATTTGCGCAACAAAACACTGTTGAGTCTTTCAAAATTAGAAACCGTTACCAAAGCTCATAAATGCAAGATCTTTGAAGGCATCTTTAACCAACCTATGACACTTAAAACAAGGGACATGACATCAATCATGGTAATCATGGGAATCATGACTCGAGGTGGAGGTATAATGAATGTGATAGGCACTACGAAACTACCTGATGAGTAGGCAACGCTTCCACTTCAAAACGTGATAGGATAGGTAAGAAAGGACAATGAGGCATGCCTACGAGAGCATAAGTGAGGAGGAAGGTATGTCACATTAGTTTAGTAATGGGAGGTATCGACCTAGGGAAAAGTCATGAAGGGGACCCAAATTAAACATGAGCTAGAAATGGTTCAAGGATCAAAAATCAATTTGAGGATCAAACTGGAACTGAGAATCCAAAACGTTAATCATCCAAGGGGTCCTACCAGTCATAAATTTTAAAGGAATGAGTCTTTTTAAAGAAAATTTAAAATCTAAGGCTTAGAAAAGGATTACAAACAAACTAAAAAGACCCAAGGCAATTTAGTGTGATAACATTGGCTCCATGGGGGATGGCATACCCCCTGCGGGCTGCAAAGAATCAGTAGATATAGTGCCTTATCCTAGGGCTATGGGGTCAGTTATTAAAATAAAAATAAAAAGATAATGATATTTACAATTATATGAAGAGCCACTCAAGGCTCAAGAAAAGTACTTTTTCAGGAAATTCCCATTCAAAGGGCCACCTAAAACCTCTCCATTCTCCATATTTTGCAACTTGAAAGTGTTATTAGAGAATACCTCAGAGATTTTGAAAGGACTGGTCCATAAAGCTTCAAATTTACCGTGCTTGCCTTTATCTTTCTTCGTTGCATCCCACTTGAGAACCAGATCATCCAATTGAAAGTCCTCTTTGTTTACCTTTTTGTTGAAAGCCTTCTTGATCTTCAGTTGATGGTCAACGACTTTGTATACAAGATGCTCCCGGGTTTCCTGCACTTCAACTAGCTACTGAATTCTTCTGATCATATGATTAGGTTCCCCTCGATAATCTTGGAATAATGTTTCCACAGGTAAGGCAAGCTGAGAAGGAAAAAATTCCTCAACTCCATACACCAGCTGGAAAGGGGAAAGTCCCAAGGACCTTTTCACTGTCACTCTGTCAACCCATAGAGAAAATTTGATTTTTGAATCCCATGCCTTTTTGTTATCCTCTAACAACTTTTTAATGATATTTATAATGTTTTTGTTCGAGGATTCTGCAAGCCCATTTTCCTACAGATAGTAAGGGGTGGAATGAATCAAAGTGATCCCAAACTGTTCACAGAACTAAATCAACAGTTTAGCCTTGAATGATGAAACATTATCAGTGATGATTCTATCAAGACACCCAAACCTTTCTATGATGTCTTCCAGGAAACCAATGATCACTTTGTGTGAAGAATTCCTTGTGGGAATAGATTCAATCCATTTATTAAAGTAATCTGTAGCAGTCAAGATCCATCTATGTTGACCAATGGAAGAGGGATGGATTTCCTCAATAAAATCTAGGCCCCACTGCTGGAAGGGTCCTGAGGCTGCCATAGGCTTCAATGACAAAGACTTAAGATGCTTCTTTCCGGAGAAATTCTGACACTTAGCACAGGCTTTGATTTTAGCACAAACATTAGTGAACAAACTGGGCGAGAAGTACCCAGCTCTGAGGATATTGTATGTCGTGGTTCTCCAATAATGATGCCCCCCACATAAACTATCATTAAAATTAGACATAATCTCTTGGGCTTCTTGGGGATCTAGGCATCTCAAAAGAACTCCTAATGGATCCTTCCAATACAAAATTTTATCAACAAGGCAATACTTTATTGATTTGAGTTTTAAGGTCCTCATCTTGTTCTTTTCCATACCACTTGGAGGCTATAAATTTTGTAGAAAAAATATAATGTCCTTGTACCAACTGCAATTTTCCAATGTAGAAATGACTTGAGGACCTTTATTAGTCATCTCAGCCTGCTGGTTTTATGAACACGAGTGAATGAAATTCACCCCTAATGTTGAGCAATTTGATTCAACCAGGATCTTGGCTAAACCCTGGCCTTTAACCAATTTTGTGGGCCTAATCTCCAAATCAAATTCAAGTAGTTTAACAGTCCACTTGCTTCTTTTTCTGTCTATATCAGGCTTAATAAGAATTTCTTTTATAACAGCTGATGGGTCATAAGAAATATCTCTTGAATGCAGGACATAAACTCTGAAGGACTTAAGAGATTTAACCAATGCATACACTTTCTTGTCCATAATGTCATACTTTAGTTCAAAATCTCTCAATGCCCTACTGAAAAAGGAAATGGGTTGCTCTAAGCCTTCAACATTCTTCTGCAATAGGACTGTTGCTACTGTATCAAAAGAGACAAAAGAAAAAATAAGAAAGTACTTGAAGTAATTGGGGCTAACAAGAACCGAGGATTATGTCAAGTTTTTCTCTATTTGATCAAAAGAATCATGTGCCTCAACAGTCCATTTGATTTCACTATCCTTCCTCAACATGGCTGTGATATACTTAAATAACTCAACAAAATTTGACACAAATCTTCTCAAAAAATTGATTTTTCCCAGAAAAGATTTTACCTCTTTTTTAGATCTAGGAAGTGACAAAGTTTGTATAGCCTCAACCCTACTGGAATCAATCCTTACCCCTTCCACTGACATGATATGCCCCAATAATTTTCCTTCTTTCATGGAAGACAATAAATTTTTTGGATTCAAAGAGAGGCCAAATTTTCTACATTTCAAGAAAGCCTTTCTTAAATGATCACAGTTTTCCTTATCAGATTGAGAATACACAGTTATGTCATCTAAATAGATAACAACAAACTTATCCTTTTCTCCAATAAATGTGATATCCATAGCTCCTTGAAAATTTTCCCTTGCATTCATAAAACTGAAGGGAATATTAGCGTACATAAATGTCCCCCAAGGAGTGGTAAAGGCCATCTTCTCATTGTCTTCTGAAAAAATAGATACTTGATTGTATCTGAAAAATCCATCAACCATAGACATCCTGGCGGCTCCTGTCACCTTCTGTAATATGTGCTCCATCTTGGGTAAAGGATATTTATCCTTCTTTGAGCTTTTGTTTAGATTTCAGAAATCAACACAATGTTTGATTTCTCCATTATTTTTTCTTACTGGGACCAAATTGGCTACCCATTCAGAATACTTCAAAGGAATGATAATTTTTTCATCTAAAAGCTTCTTAACTTCTTTCTCCATGATAGGCAGCAACATAGGATTGATTTGCCTCAAATTTTTCCTGAAGGGTTTGGTATTTTATTTTAATGGAATCTTGTGCTCTATTATGCTCGTGTCATAAGTTCTGAGATCTTCATATGTCCAAGCAAATACATCAGAAAATTATTTCAACAACTTAGTATATTCTTCCCTCTACTTTTCTGATAGGTTGCTTGACAGTTTGATGTATTTTGGATCCCTTTCAGTGCCCACATTGCACTCAGTTATATCTGCATCATCAGTGGATATCTTCCCTTTCAATGCCACATCATTCCCATCAAATAATATTTCCAAAGGAACCAGTCCCTTCGGTATATGATTACTAGGCAGCTGCACAATATGATGATTCAAAATTTTATTGAGGAAAACATCAACATGAGGAGTGACTTATGAATCATGATCCTAATCAATGTGTAATGAAAAAAATTCGTCAACAGTCTCAAGAAATTTTTTAAGTTCTAAATCATCTTTGAACACCTTCCAATATTTTACATTATCCGATATAGAAGTCTTGTATTTGAACTCTACATCATACTTGATTTTTGGTGGTATAGGAATGCTGAAGTTGCTTGCTGATACAACCAAAGAATCAGCCATGGTATTCTCTTCTCTATGAATGAATGATATATTCAATCCAGAGAAAAAACTGTCCACCAAATCCCACACTTCATTTCTATAAGATGTAAGCCTAGGATGCTTTGTTTGATAAAGATTTTTAATCTGATGGACTATCAATTCAACATCCCCAAATATTGAAATCTCTTCTATCCGCATGTCTTTAGCTTCCCTCAAACCCAAAACAAGAGCCTCATACTCTGCCACATTATCGATAGTCTCAAATTCTAGTTTATATGACAAAGATATAGTTTCTTGAGTTGGTGAGACAACGATCACCCCAACACCGACACCTTCCTTGGAAGAGGCTCCATCAAAGAACATCTTCCAGAAATAAGTGGTTAGAAGAGGCTCTTCAGAAAAATTGATGGACTTTTTCCTGATTTCTAAAGGGGCTTCAGGAACATCAGTGAGCTGCAAAATACTAGATCCCAGATCTGTATCAAAAGAAAAAACAGGGTGATTGGTGGGATTTAATTCATCACTAATGATGTAATCCAATTGAGTTTCCCTATAAACTCTTCTATGATCTCCCCCAAAAATAGGAATAGTAGCATAAGAGAGATCCATCTGCAAGGTTCCCCCAAGTATTTTTATCCAGGATATTGACAAAAGCATGCCAAACTTGGGGGGGACATCAACAACTACGATATCCATAAGTATACTCTTCATGGGTAGCTGAAATAAGGCCACCACCATATCCTTAATGACTCCTAGACACTTGAATTTTCTGGAATCAAAAGAATATAAGTCATTATAGGTCTTTGTGACTTCTAACCCAAGTTCATCCATAACAGATTTTGGCATAAGATTGTGGGATGCCCCTGAATCCATGAGACAATTGTGTAGCACATTATCATGTATATTCGGTGAGGAATAGAAAGGTGGGGATGAGTCATCTCTGTCTTCTATCAAAAGACATAAAATCACTGCTAGTTTTTCATCTTGCATATTTATTGAGTCAGTGGCATTTGAAGATGATTTTGGCTGTAACATTTTGGATAAATATTTTTTAAAATCCTCAATTTTAATCAATTCCAAAAAAGGTACATGGATCTTTATTTTCTGGATCTCATTCTCAAAACTGAAGGAAGGGGAAGGCTTCAAAATCTCTTTGGTTTCAGGAGGAGGATTTCTTATCATAACTTGTGGGTTTTGAGAGTCTTTTTGTCAAAACCTTGGCAGAATATTCATTTTGCATAGGTTGATTAGGGGCATCGGTTTTTTCTTCATTCTTCATATATATCATATTATATACTAGTATTTTCCTTTTCTTTCTCTCCCTTTCTTAACTCATTAATTTGAATATCCATTAAAGATTGCTCATAAGAGGATTGATTCAAGTGTGGGGATGGGGATGTATCACCTAAGTAGTGAATCTCAGGATCAACTTCTACCTCCTCTTCTTCTTCATCAGCCACCAAATTATTTTTCAAAGGAGATTGTACCCTCTGATCATCTCTCTCTCTCTCTCTCTCTCTCTCTCTCTCTCTCTCTCTCTCTCTCTCTAGGATCTCTAGGAAAGATTTGGGGAACATTATTTTGTCTCTTGTAGTTACCTATGTTATCATTGTTTTGAGCATTTCTATATGTCTGTTTCCCTTTTGAATTTAATTTCTCAATTTCAGTGGAAAGGGATTTTACTAATTTAGTAAGCTCATCTACTTGAGAATGGGCAACAGAGGAATCAGAAGTTGAAGTTTCAACATTGTTTTTTCTCCTATACCTATCAGATTCCCCCCTGAGCTTATCTAATGCCACTATGTTAGATTCTACCTCTAAGGAAACATATTGCATATGAACCAAAGAAGGTGACCTTATTTCTCTCAAAAGGAGGAAAAATTTGGAATCAAATGCACTGGCATAAGTGATTTTTTCCATGGTTTCAGTGGGTTTGATCTCATCAGGGATTTTCTTGTATATTTTGTTGAATCTTTTAGAAAAGTTGGAGAGAGACTCTCCTTTTCTTTTCAAAGATCCAAATTTGGTGATGTAGTACAAAAAATCCTTTTTGTCACCCCAATGCCTCAAGAAGGCTTCATCGAATGCCTCAGTATTAGTAATGGATCCAGGGGACATACCCCTAAACCACTTCCTAGCCTCAACAAAAAGGATTTGGACGAAAATCCTTATCCAAACATATTCATTTTCAATATTTTGGTTATCTGCATAGCTGTAGAAAGAAACAAGATGTTCCTTAGCTATTACATCTTCTTCTCCTGCGAAATTAGGTATGTATTTAAAATAATCTCTAGGAGGGAGAGAATTCACTGGCTGAGGTAAGACTAGAGGAGCATATCTGGCAGCCACTATGGCATCCATCATATTTGCAGGGGGGCTAACAACTCCCATTTGATTTTGGATTATTGGTGAGAAAGAAGGAGAAGGAGACTTGATTGTGTGTAGAGTTGGAGAGGAAGGAACAGATGAAAGGGGGGTTTCATTTTTCACAATAGAAGGTTGAGTCTTGGAAGAAGATGGTAAGGTCTGAGAGGGATATGAAGTTCCTACTTCTTTGGCAACAAAATTTTCAATATAAAGAGGTGTAGCAAAACCTACATAGGGAAATATTCAAAACTATCAAGACCAAAACACTTCTCAATATCAGGGGAAGAGAATATATCAATGTTTTCTTTTTTCAATTTAGTTTCAAAGGAAGAGTATACAACAAGAAACTCTTCAAAATCAAGTTTTTTAGATACTTCAGCAGAAGATCAAGGAAGCTTACTTGATAAAACAGGTGGAGTATCAAGCAACTGACCAGAAGCACTTGTAGCAGCAACATTTTTTTTTTTTTGAGAAGCTTTTATCTTCTTGATTATCTTCTCTGGGTAAGCCTCAGGTGGTACCATGTTAAGCCCTAATATTGGTTCATTACCACTTAATTGGGGCATATTAGATTAGTAATGTTATTTTATTTATGTCGGCTTTAGGCCATTAGTTGTGATTTAGATTAGTAATGTTATTTTATTTATGTCGGCTTTAGGCCATT
>ML791164.1:386917-431104 GCA_009831015.1 Picea engelmannii
TTGTACTTGAACATTTAAGTGGGGTAAAAGGAGGTTGCCCCCTCGAAGAGGCTTATTATCTGATATTATCTCTTTTTCAAGGCGTTGAGTACTTTTCTTGAGGTTTTTCTATGCTATATTGATGTTTGGTTCTTAACATACCAAAGGTAGCTGTGGATTTTATATCGTATGTATTCCTTTAGGTGCCAGAGGTGAAACAATGAAGTCACCAGGTGGAGTCTACAATATTCAAAATATTGAGTTCTAATGCACCTTAGAACTAGAATAATGTGTCATTTTAATCCTAGGGAAAAGTCTTCAAATCATTCCCTAGTAGTGATGCCAAGAATGTTAGCACTAGGAGTCACCTTCAGACTGCTTGGAAGGAAAGCCCTATTGGCATGTTTTTCAAACAAAGACAGAGTATGTGTGTTTGTCATTGATGGAAAAGATCACGATCAATAGCACAGAAAAAATGATGGAATGGAAAGATCAGTAGTGTAAGATCATAAGGAGGACCAACAATGATTGTTGGATCCCATTTAGAATTCCCAATGACCATCAGATCCGAATTAAGACTGAAGGAGCACACAGAAGAGGAGAATAGATCTTTGGCATTAGATCTAAGTGTGAAGACCAACCATCATCGGATCCAGTAGAAGGAGCATGATCTTTAAGTACAAGATGAAGCGGGATTAGAAAGTCCCGAAAGAAGGAGGATCATTGATCCATTAAGGACATGTGGAAAACAGTAAGAGCACGACAAAGGTTTCATTTTAGAGTTTCAAAGATTGGGAAATCCAAATGAAAGAGATTCTCTAACCCCTCAAACTCACAATATGCAAAATCACGATAACAATCCTGACTGTTGTAGTCATAGGACAAGTGGCAAGCGATTGGAATTTCACGGACTTGCACATTGGAGGAGTCAACAGAGCATGGTGTGGGAACTCGTTATATATGATATCCCAAAATGATATGAGCCATCGGATTGAGGGTTGATCTGAACCCTTAGATCAAGGTATGGTGTGGAATGTTGGATGCAGAGTACACATAGCGAGTGATTGTTTTTTCACTGACTGAAAGGTCAAAGGAAGGAGGCTCCTAACCTATCGAACTCACGATATGTGAAATCATGATATAATCTCAGTCGTTGGATTGAAGAAAAATATGGGCCCTCATATCTAGGAGGTATATCATGACAGACCACATCAGCAAGGATAGGTGGCAACTTACAATAGATAGGACACGTGGCACGAGCATATAAGGAAAAGTGTCAAATTGTTTTGGCTTTTTAGGCCACTGGAAATCATAATTTTGAGTGACACATGGCATCCACTTGTCTCTTGACACATCATTGAGTGATGAAAGAATCATGTCACTTCATGAGTTATTGTTTTAGGAGTTTCAGCTTCAAAGTCCTGAAATCTCAAGTACCGGGGAAGAGGAGAGCCATCTGATCACCGCGGATGTTTGACCATTGATCTGGCTCCATTTTGGAGTTTTGGATATCGAGAGTTGGAGGAGTGAAAGACACTCATGATAAGAATGCCAAAATCCGAAATCATGAAGCATCTTTTGGCGCAGCCTATGGTCACCGTCGGTGGTCACATGAGGGGAAAGAGCTAGCACATCTAAGCTCCTTTTCGAAGATCACAATATGAAGATTCAAGACTCTTCACCATAGTATTCCCGAAGTCATGAATCATGAAGTGCTCATTTTGTTAGCGAGTGGTGACAACATGTGGTTACATGGTCACGAGAAGGGAAGGATCCAATCCAACTAAGCTCCTTTTTTAGAGTTTCAGGGATCACAACTTGGTGTGTCAAGACCCTTCGACACAGGATTGATGAAATGTGAAATGTGAAATGCATTTTGATTAGGCCCATGGTCATGACCAGTGGGCATATGGGATAAATGCAAGAGCCTGCAGATTTAATCCAACGGTGCTGGTTATTTGAGCATTTGATCGAAGGGATACTGTTGATCTTCATGATTAACTGTTCAATTATGATTTAGTTAGTAGAACCGAATCATGGTTCTTGGACGGTTGGCGATTCAGTTGCTGAGGCATTTTTTCCCTAGGATATTTGAGGTGTAACTTAAGAGGAAGTGCATAAAAGAAACATGTAGTGACTGTGCGGGGTTGGGTGTTCCAACCGAAACAATGAGATGAACTGTAAGAAGGGTAAAATGACAGAATGAAAAGCATGAGATAAAACTCAGATATGAGTAATAGTCACCGAACAGAAAGAAGAAAGAAAAGAATAGCAGTATAGCATGAAGTAGAGAAGAATTGCAGAACAATTTTTGAACCAGAGAAGAATTGCAGAACAATGAAGAAGGGTTAAGAATTGAAATACCTGTATTGTTTGTTTGTCAATCATTTTATTCATAATCAGGGAGGAAGGGTGGTTCTAGGGAGGACTGTGGTCCTCTGATATTCAAGTTGGTGCTTGAATATTGGAAGTTGTATCTCCCATCTATTTGTGTCTAGAAAATAGGGTGGTGCTCGGGAAAACACAGAGTTTTCTGTATACAAGTTGGTGCTTGTATAAATCTAGTTGGTGCTTGAATATTTAGGGAGTTAGTGCTTTCTTCTAGTGGGTGCTAGAGAAATTGGAGAGTTGGTGCTCTCAACAATTTGGAGTTTGTAAAACAGAGGTAGTAACCTCACTTTGATTTGGTGCTCAAACATAGATGATGTACAAAACTTAAAAGACTACCTATCATTTCGAAGAAGAAGAGGTTTTATCCCTTTATGGGTTTCCTCGTGAAAATTTGTCTCTGTGTATATCTTATGTGTGATTGATGCTCATTATTTATGTTGTCCATATGATGTATAATATTGATGGTCACTTGATGAAAGATTAAAACTGGTTTAATATACTTAAAATTGTTTAAGCACAGTAACAACTGATTCACCCCCACTCTCAGTTTTCTTAGTAATTTCAAAAACCCCAATACCCATCAAGTTGTAAGTGAATGTAAGGGTGTTTAAAGGGTCAAATGGAAAAGGACTCAAGTGATAATTTTCTAACTTAGATAACAGGGCTAACATGCACCAACAATTAAGGTCTTGGCTAACTTCAATCAATAGTTTGGGAGTAAGTATGAGTAGAAGGAAGATTTGGATGAGAGAAGTGTAGGGGATGGTGTAAACATCAGGTCCACAAAATCCTAAGGAGGAAAGTTTCTTAACACAAGATCTTCTTGAACTGAGAAACTAAGGAAGCTAAATAAACATCATGATAACATAATGATCAAACATCCATCATAACATCACCACAATCATTCATGTGAATCATTCAAAGCATGAACATTTAGCATCAGAAGAAAATAGACTGAAAGAGAAGATGATTTCTATTAGTCAAAAAGTCTTAAGTCCAGTACATCACTAGATCACCGTTACTTCATCAAAATGTTACAGTATAAGGGAGCCTTGCTCAACCATCTGAACCTACTAAAGAAAATGATCTATCTATTTATAACAAAAGGGAGGCAACAACTAGAGGTACGATTTGGCCCCCTTCCCTTAAAAAACTCTCAACATTTATTTGATCTAACAACTTATCTAACCACCTATGCTATAAAATAGGAAAATGTTGGTGACTAATCCAACTAAAATTCAAACTAATTTGATTCCCTTTCATTGCACATCTTCCTGTTTTCCATGTGTCTTTAAATGCATGTGGTAGTCTTCATGATGCCAGCTGCTGCTTCTCCATCCTTCTTCATCATCAAATTATCCAAAAGTTTTTATCTTGGTCCTCCTAGATCCCTGGTCTTTATTGGCAGCTTCTTTGGGTAGAAAATTTGGGTAGCACACTACAAGGAGAAAAGGTATCTCTTGTAGGTAGCGTCACTCTGTTGCATATGTGTACAAACTCTTCTCTTTGTGAAATATTAGGTAGCGCCTGTAGGTAGTGCCTGTAGGTAGCACCTCTGTGTTGCACATGTGTGCCAATTATTTTCCCTTTGTGACATATTAGGTAGTGCCATTGGGTAGCTCCACTTATGCTGTGTTTGTGTGTAGGTTTGGGTAGCATTACAAAAATGCAGTGCCTTCGATCCTTGAACATGTGTAGAATAATTTGTGGTTTTTCATGATGAAAAAACCATTTTAATCAAGAGCCTTGACTACGCAATAGGTAATACCTTCTACCAGTGAGGAAGCTAGCACTTAGAAAAAACTCAAAACCCAAATAGTTAAGCACTTAGAAGCCTATATAGATGGTAGAGATAATATTTTCATATTGGTTAACCTTCCCAAAAAGATGCATCTTAAAAAATGGGGCTTACCCTTTAACAACTATTTTTTCATTTTGACACTTAACCTCATACTCTTTCTGGTAGAAATAGAATCTTCAATCAACACAACAAACTTCTTCTTCTTAGCATTGATAGGCCTCTTTGGTGTAGTTCTCTCCTTAGCTGTTGGTTTTTCATCTTCAATGGCATCTTCAACCAACACTTGTAGGTTTCTTTGGGCTACCTCATCATGAAAGTGCTTCAGCTCATCCTTTAGCTTCCTATTTTGAGACTGGAAGCCTTTGTTTTTCCTGTAAATATTCTTTAACTCTCTATAGAGGGGTTGGGCCTTTCTAGCTACAAACCTTTCCAAGTCAAGGGTGTGACTGTAGCCATCCATGAGCTCTTTCATCTGAGCCAAGTTGACCTTATCTTCTACTTTAAGATGAGCTATTTATTTTCTTTCAACTCTAAGCTACTTGATAATTCTTTTGTAGGTCCGACTGTCAGGAGGAACAATGGCATTGACAGTCTCACTAATTTTTTTCTTAGACTCCTCTTCCTCCTGGATGGGAAGTGTCTTGTCAACCTCATCAGGTTCATTGATGGCTTTACTTTTATGCTTCTTTCTCAACACAAGGATTTCATATTTTCTTTCAATAGGCTTCTCAATGACTTTTTAAGAGGTTTCATATTTACTCTCTAAAGGTCTTTTAATACCTTTATCCTTACCCTTCTATATAGGGGTTTCTTGTTTCCCTTCAGTAGGCTGCGAACTACCTTTACCCTTTTTCCTCTGAGTAAGGGTTTCTGATTTTCCCTCCATAGGATTTTCAATGCTCTTACCTTTCTTCTTTTGAACATGGGTTTCTGGTAAAGGCTATTCTTTGAAAATCTCCTTAGGCAATGATGACCTAGTGAATGGCCATTTATCCTTGATTTCAACTACTGGAGGATAAGAGGGAAAAATAATATTTTTCCATTTCTTGGATGCAACTTTGGTAGAAGAAGGCACCTCTTCTAACCCCAGTGGAGGAGGTGGTAAAACATCTTTGTGTGGAGAAGGAAAAACTTCCTCCTCGGCCTCTATGACATGCTTGCTGATCTCTGGAACTTGAACAAGGGTTCTTCCCTTTCTCTTCCTATTGCTCCCTGCTTTAGAAGTATTGGTGGGTGACAAAGGACTTTCCCTTTGTGATTGAGGAGTTGGTGCTATATATAACTTGAAATGAGAGGTAACCAAAAAATGCTCCCATGAAATCTCTTTCTTACCCAATTCCTCAGAGACTAGCATTCTGATTAATCCAGAGTGGAAAAGGCTAGAATCCACATCTTTAGATTTGGCCTGTATATTGTTTGACATATTACCTATACTCCTCAAAAAGTAATAAGGAACATTCATCTCAACCTTACAAATAAAATGTAGCAACAACCTTATATGGTACTGGTACAATGTGTTGAATCTCCCTTCACAAGTAAAATATCTCTGTATGATACTCAACAATCTATCAAATTGTTCAATCAATTGACTCCTTGGCATACTTTTGGACAAGTCATTAGATTGATATTCAGGTTTAAAAATATCTTTAGCATAGGATGAACTCAAATCCATGGCTTTGAACCACCTTTCACCTGTAATGGGGATCCATGTTGCAGCTGAGATAGAGGCTTCAATCACTTCAAACTCCAAATCATCAAACTTAGTTTTCTTACCATCAAACTATAATGAAAACTATCTTGCTACCTTTGGATGGCCTCTCTGCATGTTCTAACAGAAGGAGAGGCACCCTACTCTTTGAAAGGCCTCTCTTACCATGGGCTCTGTATCAAAAATATGCATGTCCACTAGTTCTGTTCTGACCACCTTGCCACCTTTATGTGTCTTCCTCGATTGAGGAGTCTCCATGGCTCAAAATGAGGAATTTTAATAATCTTATGGGATGGTAATGACCAGGAAGGATTTGAATCATGCTTCATATATAAGTTTGACCCTTTTTAATAGATTGATGCTAGTAATCCAATCTAGACATTTTAGGAATTAAACCCTTAGTCTTGTATAGGTATTCTAGAGTGTAAACAGTGAGGAGGTAGCATGAATTTTCCCCTCTACAATTGAGCGAAAACACCAAACCCGAAGGTGAAAGGAAGCAAGGAAAATAAAGATGGTATGAGCAATGCCTCTGGGTAGCGCAACACATACACAGAGGATAGGCTATTTACAAGCTTGCAAATTCAATAGTTAAAGAAAACAATAGTGATCAGACCATAGATACAGGTAAATAAATTTATGTTGGACACACCTACCACACTTAGAGGGGGGGTGAATGAGTGTGGGGCTCTTTTTCCCAAAATTTCCCTCTTGCACAACAACTCATCAATTAGCATTCAACATTTATTCATTACCCATTGCTGTCATTTATAACTAGTTAGATGTGAGCACATATCAACAACATATATCAGAAATATATCATCAACAAGTCATCATCACAATGAACACAAGAACACAAGATGTATGTATAATTTTATTTTTATTACAGACTACAATCCTTGGGGTTTATTAGCAACAATTGAATAGAGAACAACTCTATATGAAAGACTCATCTTACATTCTCAGCACCAACTGAGATGAGGAAACAATCCTCAATAGATATCAATCTATCAATAGGTACACGACCTGTCAGTAGTGCAGCCCGCGTTTGCATGCGCTCTAGCTCACTATAGCCCGCGTGTGAACACAGCCAGTGTATAATGCAACAAGCATATGCTTCTAAGCAACTAGGGTTTTTCTTTTCTTCGCATTCTCAGATCTTCTGCAACCTGCAATCACTTTCTCTTCTATCTTCCAATATCCAAACTGACCCACAACCAGTCACAACACATCCACGCTCTCCAATAGCTTGCTCATACTCCACAACAAATCAATATGAATGCTATCTCAATCATGTATAAATAACGAGTATACCATAGCAATCATATCCCTACTGAATCACAAGAGTGCTACTCACTCCATCAACCAAATCAACCAAATTGAGCCACATCATAGAATCCATACCAAGAATGCCCTAATAATTCACAACATATCAAACAATAGTATCTATCAAGACAATAATGTAACCATACCAGTGTCTCAATGATAGATATGAGGCAATAGAATGCAGAACTAGAACCTGCCTCATCATCCAAGAGCTTGGCACCAGCTCAAACAAAAATCTCCATGATTTTATCCACTCCACCCTCCCTGTACAAAGTCAGCCGATGCGGACACTCACCCTATACATAACCAACCCATGTGTACATGCACCGTGTACACAGAAAACCCGCGTGGACATAAGAAAATAGGGTTTTCTATGAATCTGATAATTTTTCTGTCAAGATCTCTGACATTTCCGAAACTTTGATGCGTCAATGAGATCCACCTCTCACTCTCTTCCTCATAATAGATATTCAATCATGCTCAAGATATCCACACCAATATGATGCTCTCACAAGAATCTCTCCATCAATACTCCACAAGAATCTCTCCATTGATCCACAAAAAGGATTCTTACTCACATGTACATTTTACAAGAGATCCTAGCTTCTTCTTTATACTTTCATATTCTAGGTCACTTAACCCCTTTTTAGGTTACTTAACCCATTTCTAGGTCACTTAACCCATTTTCCTTATTTTAGGGTTAACCACTTTCCATGAATATAAAGTTCTCCAATACTTTATCATTTAAATATTCCTTCTTGATTTTGTCACTTCATTTTATCATTTAAATAATCTTTCTTGATTTTTTAACTTTACTTTATCATTTAAATAATGATTTCTTCTTTTCAAGCACTTTGAATTCTTTGACCTTGGGAGCCTCAAGCCTTCATATGGGGGTCCTCCAACTTCATAAGGCCATAACTCTCAAACTGTGAGGAGTTATGTGACATTCCACATACCATCGAAAATGGCATGACAAACATTATCCATCTAGGATAGTTTCACCAACAACTTCAATGATCTTCATCTCATTATTCCACATACAGGCATGGGTCCTCCAACTGTTCTCCTAGGATAAATCAATCTGTAAAGAGTCTTCCCATGAGGGATTTCACCATAAGGGGACCACTTTGGAGTTCATCCATTTGTGCACCTTATCAACCATGATAAGATAATAATGATTCATCTTTGTATCAATTGACAACTGCATCATATATATCAACTATGCATCATGTATCAATGACAACTCATTGATCCATCTTCATCAATACATCATATCAATGATCCATCTTTATCAATTGGTTTCCATTTGGACATCTATCATTCTCATCAAGGGCATCATATCAGTGATCCATATTTATCAATTGGTTTTCACTTGGACATCTATCATTCTCATCAATGCATATTCATTGTTCATCAATCATCAATCAATCAATTACTTGACGTCAATCAAACCAAACCATTTACATCAATGACATATGAACCAACAATCTCCCAAATAATTAAACCATTGCATCAATGACAACATGATCCAACAATCTCCCCCTTTGGCATTGATGGAAATACCAACATTGATGTCAACTCCAATTACCAATTATTCATGTCAACATGTAGACAAGGCATGCTCTTTATCAATAGTCAATGTGACTATCTCTCCACATCAATCTCTCCCATCAATATACATCAATCACATCAATGTGATTATCTCTCCCCCTTTGACATCAATGACAAAGGGCCATTGTCCTCTTGGGGCTACTCCCCCTGTCTTGTTGCTGCTGAATAATCTCTCCCCTTTTGAACAAGGGATATCAATATGATGTAATGCTAAAATACATTTCTCATGCTTCCTCTATGACCATCTCTCCCCCTAGAATTATGCCTCTGTTCTCTTTCTTCAAATATAGGTCTCTTTTCTAGGTGTGTATTTGATAAACATCTCCTCCTAGAATCATGGGAAGAAGAATGACTCCCACTAAGGGTATGTCTCCCCCTATCTTCTCTGCAAGATGAACAATGTGCTACCATATGATGGTACTTGGACCTGTTCATACATCAAAATTGTGCCATACCATACATCATGAAACAAAATATGTGTCATCAATGAAATAGATAATCATGAACAATATATTCACCAAGTGCATCATGTACCAAAATGTTCCCACCATGCACAACACCCATGTACATACACAATGTGCCAAAAGATATCATCCATGAAATGTATCCACCATGTGCCAACATGTGCATCTACCAATATGCCAACATGTGCATCTACCAATTATGCCAAACATGTGCATCCACAAATATGCCAACCATGTGCATCTACCAACATGCCAACCAATGTATCATATCACTCATGATACATCTCCATCATGGACCAAGTGCCACAATCATGTATCAAACAAATACCAATGTTGTGAAAATCAAGTAATACCATATATGAGTGTACCATTACGCACCAATACCAAAAAATGATGAGTCCCATACATGTATTCCAAGTCCTCCATAAAACATGTGCCAATCATCCAACCATATGTCTCAACATGTATCTCGGTCCATAAAAAAATGCATGCACTATGATATCAACATATGCTTCCAATAATACATCATAAGATATACCAGCCATGTACACCAACATCATCATAAAATGATTAATCCCAACAGATCAACATCAATCCATACTCTTGGGTTAGTTCCATGCACCCAATATTTATTTTTATTATACCATTGTGTGATCTCACCAAGAAAACTTGCAGCAAACAGTGTCAGAACCTGCAATAAACAATGTCAGACCCTGAAATACAGAGTTATACCATCACATCAAAATCAAAGCCATGTGCATTGCCTTTTTCCTAAGGCTTTACAACAGACACGCGGCCTTCTTCACAACTGAGTGCGTGTGTATGTGACCTATTCAAGGTCAACATGCATGTACACACGACTGTCACCATTGTTACCTATGTGTGCCTTAGTAGATGACACTTTTGAACTTCCCTTCAATATTTCATTATGATCTAGCTACTCTGTTTTCTTCACCCACTTCTGTAGATGATCCTTCTCTTCAGAACTTGAGGTCTGAGCATCCATATTTTCAAAGATGTCTCCCTTTCTTACTTCATTCCTTCTTCTATCCATGCTATGTGAAGTCCTCATCATAGGATTTCTTCTTGTGTTCCAGCACTCCTGCGATTTGTGGCCAAATCCACTACAACTATAGCATCTCATAGAGTTACAGTGAAAATCAATATGTTCTATTTGATCACATCTCCAACACCTTGTGGTGTTATAGAATATTCCATTATATCTCCTTTCATAAGATCTACATTCAAAAGCTTTGTGACCATATCCATTACATGAATAACAATTCCCATGAAAAATACTTTCATACCTTTTCTTTGGTGTCCCAAGAATGGCTTCTTGATGTCTTCCTTGCTTTGTACTTTTGAGATTTTCTTTGCCTTGTGTAGATGGTTTCTTTGCAATATTATCTTATTTCTTTGATGGACTTAGCTCATGCTTCTTTGGGGTGCTTTCTTTAGCATGTGTATCTTCTCCTTTGTATCCAAGACCTGATTTATCACATGATGGTCTTTGACTTTCCAAGATCTCATCCAAGATTCATGAGCTATTCAAGAATTTGTTTGACTTCTCTACCTTTTTTCTAAGGTAAAAAATTTCAGCTTCTAACTTACAACACGACTGTTCCTTTTCATTTATTTGATTCTTCAATAGTTCCTCTATTCTTTTAGCTTCTTCAATTTGGGTCTTGAGATGGAAAATAGTTTCAAAACCTTTACTAATCTCATCATCTATATTCATGTCTTCTTTTCCATTCTTTAGTCTTGTGATCTCTTCTTACTTTTCTTCAAATTTAGAACTCTCTTCTTGTTCTTTGAGCATTCCCTTTAACTTTAAGATGTGCCTTTGACTCCTCCTAAGAAAACTTTTAGTGTTATCCGAAAGATAGTTATAGTGTGTATAAAAATGATCACTCCTATACATGTATAAACCCTCTTCAATTTCCTTTTGAAGTTTTAATAGATTTCCTTCTATTCTTTTCATGGAATAAATACCATCAAACTTTACACAAACTGTTTCTACATCTTCTTTTTCACTTGTAGAGAAAAATTCATCATCATCATTGCAATCAAGGGTTTTGGGAGATTCTTTACCTTCAATATATTCCTTCTTGCCAACACCATCACATGATGTTTTGCCTTCATTTGAAATGTCTTCAAGATTTTCCTTTAAGCTATCATTACTTTATTCTTTATCTTCACTTGAAGTGTTTTCAAAATCACATTTAGAATAATGCATTCAAGAGCTTTTGATGATTCTTTACCTTTGATGATCTTGATGGAGTGGTCTTCAATTTCTTCTTTCTCTTCCTTTCTTTGATATGTCTCCTCTAGATTTAGCCATAGATCCTTGGTGGAAGTGCATTGTCCCATGCTCTCTTTGATAGGGCTTGAGAGTCCACTAAGAATTGTCTTGAGAGCCAATGCATCATTCTTCTTTCCTTTCTTTTGAGATGCAAACTTTGACTTGTTCTTCAATGAAACATATCCACAGATGGTTTCCTTCCAAATAGATGCTCCCATTGTCTTCAAATACACTCTCATCTCTATTATCCAAGTAGAATAGTTTTACTCATCAAGGATTGGAACTTCATCATCCATTCGTGTGTCTATGGATCTCCTTCAATCTTGTTAAGGCTTGTAGTGAAGGCCCGCTCTGATACCAATTGTTGGACACACCTACCACACTTAGAGGGGGGGTGAATGAGTGTGGGGCTCTTTTTCCCAAAACTTCCCTCTTGCACAAAAACTCATCAATTAACATTCAACATTTATTCATTACCCGTTTCTGTCATTTATAACCAGTTAGATGTGAGCACATATCAACAACATACATCAACAATATATCATCAACAAGTCATCATCACAATGAAAAAAAGAACACAAGATGTATGTACAATTTTATTTTTATTACGGACTACACTCCTTGGGGTTTATCAACAACAACTGAATAGAGTACAACTCTACAAGAGAAGCAATTGAGATGAGGCAACAATCCTCAATAGATATCAATATGTCAACACGTACATGACCTATCAGTAGTGCAGCCTGTGTGTGCATGCGCTCTGGCTCATTACAGCCCGTGTGTGAACGTGGCCAGTGTATAATGCAACAAGCGTATGCTTCTGAGCAACTAGGGTTTTTCTTTTCTTCACATGCATAGATCCTCTGCAACCTGCAATCACTTTCTCTTCTATATTCCACTATCCAAACTGACCCACAGCCAGTCACAACACATCATAGCTCTCCAATAGCTTGCTCATACTCCACAACAAATCAATATGAATGCTATCTCAATCATGTATAAATAACTAGTATACCATAGCATTCATGTCACTATTGAATCACAAGAGTGCTACTCACTCCATCAACCAAATCAACCAAACTGAGCCACATCATAGAATCCATACCAAGAATTCCCTAAGAATTCACAACATATCAAACAATAGTATCTATCAAGACAATAATGTAACCATACCAGTGTCTCAGTGATAGATCTGAGGCCATAGAATGCTAATCTAGAACCTGCCTCATCATCGAAGAGCTTGGCACCATCTCAATCACAAATCTCCATGATTTTATCTACTCCACTCTCCCTGTACACAGTCATCTCATGTGTACACTCAACCTATACACAACCGTCCCGCGTGTACATGCACCCTATACATAGACAACCCACGTGGACATCAGAAAATAGGGTTTTCTATGAATCCGAGAATTTTTTCGTCAAGATCTCCAACATTGTCGAAACTTTGTTGCGTCCATGAGATCCACCTCTCTCTCTCTTCCTTAGAATAGATCTTCAATCATGCTCAAGAGATCCACACCAATAGGATTCTCTCACAACAAGATGTCCATCAATACTCCACAAGAAGCTCTCTATTGATCCACAAAAAAAATTCTTACTCACATGTACATTTTACAAGAGATCCTAGCCTCTTATTTATACTTTCATCTTCTAGGTCACTTAACCCATTTTTAGGTTACTTAACCGATTTCTAGTTCACTTAACCTATTTTCCTTATTTTAGGGTTAACCACTTTCCATGAATAGAAAGTTCTCCAATACTTTATCATTTAAATATTCCTTCTTGATTTTGTCACTTCATTTTATCATTTAAATAATCTTTCTTGATTTTTTAACTTTACTTTATCATTTAAATAATGATTTATTCTTTTCAATCACTTTGACTTCTTTGACCTTGGGGGCTTCAAGCCTTCATATGGGGGTCTTCCAACTTCATAAGGCCATAAATCACAAACTGTGAGGAGTTATGTGACATTCCACATACCACCGGAAATGGCATGACAAGCACTATCCATATAGGATAGTTTCACCAACAAGTTCATTGATATTCATCTCATTATTCCACATACATGCATGGGTCCTCCAACCATTCTCCTAGGATAACTCAATCCGTAAAGCGTCTTCCCGTGAGGGATTTCACCATAAGGGGAACACTTTGGAGTTCATCCATTTGTGCACCTTATCAACCATGATAAGATAATAATGATTCATATTTGCATCAATTCACAACTGCATCATATATATCAACTATGCATCATGCATCAATGACAACTCATTGATCCATCTTCATCAATGCATCATATAAATGATCCATCTTTATCAATTGGTTTCCACTTTGATATCTATTATTCTCATTAAGGGCATCATATCAATGATCCATCTTTATCAATTGGTTTCCACTTGGACATCTATCATTCTCATCAAGGGCATCATATCAATGATCCATCTTTATCAATTGGTTTCCACTTGGACATCTATCATTCTCATCAATGCATATTCATTGTTCATCAATCATCAATCAATCAATTACTTGACATCAATCAATGACATCAATCAAACCAAACCATTTACATCAATGACATATGATCCAACAATCTCCCAAATAATCAAACCTTTGGCATCAATGACAACATGATCCAACAATTTATAGGTCCGAAGAGGAGAAAAACAAGGTTACCATTCAAATATGGATCCCTTATTACTGTGTAAGCTTAGCAAAATGAAAACCCGAGCACAAATTTCCTGTGAAAATTAATACATAGAGGAGGTAACATGTGATCCTGTGCAGTAGACACTTGTTGATATCTTCAACGCAATCTTAAGATGAATTTTGAGAAAACCTTGGCCCTGGAATCTTTCTCAGCATCGGATTTGGTTGACATGCGGTCGCCTGATCAGAAGTTACGAATTTGTGCAACACATCACTGTTGAGTCTTTCAAAATTAGAAACCGTTACAAAATATCATAAATGAAAGATCTTTGAAGGAATATTTAACTAACCTCTGGCACTGAAAACAAGGGACATGACATTAGTCGTGGCAATCATGACTCAATGTGGAGGTATAATGAATGTGATAGGCGCTACAAAATTTCGTAATGAGTAGGAAACACTTCCACTTCAAAAAGTGATAGGATAGGTAAGAAAGGACAAGGAGGCATGCCTATGAGACCATGAGTGAGGAGGAAGGTGTGTCACATCAGTTTAGTAATGGGAGGGATCGACCTAGGGACAAGTCATGAAGGGGACCCAAATAAAACATGAGCTAGAAATGGTTCAAGGATCAAAAATAAATTTGAGGATCAAACTAGAACTAAGACTCAAAAAATTTAATCCTCCAAGGGGTCCTACCAATCATAAATTTTAAAGGGATGAGACATTTTAAATAAAATTTAAAATCTAAGGATTAAAAAAGGATTGCAAACAAACTAAAAAGACTCAAGGCAATTTAGTGTGATAACACCAATAATGCAAAATGTTGATTTTTCTTATTTTCTATTTAAAAGAATGAAAATGCAAGGATTGAACAACAACTTGATATAACGAGCCTACTGTATGTAAACATAGAGAAATCAAATATCATATAAAGAAGAAAAAACCTCGCCCAAGATGCAAGGACAATCTATGAAAAGGATGATGAAAAAAAAAACCACCTAGAAATTTAACCAAAGAAAGGTTTCCTATCACTCTGCATGCACTTAACAGTCATGAAAGAGACCTAAGAAGACTAAAAAACTATCAAAACTTAACCATAAAAGATCAAACTCAACAATCAAGCAAAAAAGGATGATGTACGCGATTGTTCAGGAGAAAAATGTGTATATACGCTTATTATAGAATGACAACTTGTGTATGTACGTGACTATCAGGAAAAAAAATGTGTATATGTGTTGAAACACTTCCAGGTTAAGGATAAGGCCAAGAAACTTAGATTCAAAATGAACAGAGGCTGTCAAGCAGTCACATGACAAGAAACTCAAGTTAAATGAGAGTAATCAAAGGAGAAAAACACTCCAAACCCTGAAAACAAGATTCAATCCCCAGTATGGTCACCAATTTTGTTACGAGGAAAATCACTCTATGTCATGGGGTAAACCACAATAGACGGAAATGAATGAAGAAATCGACTCTAATATCAAGTATGCTATATAAAAAAATATGCTAACAAGACAAGATAAATATCCTACCTCGTCCAGACGTTCGAGGAAGTCCACCATTGAGCACTTGACTCAAAGAAATACACCTGCAACTTGTCCTCAAAAACCAATATACGCAAGCATATGACGATAATATATAAATTTAGCACATACAATAGCATAATCCATCAATATTCATAGCAAATGTGCCTGTGGAATAACAATTGAAATATTTGAAAGACATTAATTGGACGAGAAAATAGTATTTCTATTAAAATGTAATCAACAGAAGTGTATAAATGACACACTTCTATGTCGGCACGTTCGGAACCGAAAAACTAAATCCCTTCCAGCTAGGCCTCCACCACTTCAATCCGCCACCAAAGGTAATCTCATATAAGAGTGACAATGAGGTTCTCCATTTGTTAGGACCAATTCTTGCAAGGGAGGTGTTTCTCTTCGATTTCAGGCCCATGGTGTTAAACATGAAGAAATGGGTTTTAGAAACCCATCAAATGCATTTTATTCAAAGGACGCATTCATGAGTGTCAAGCACAACACACAGAAGAAGTCCATTTTGGGCTTAAAATCAAACGAGAAGACATTTTTGTTTTCAATGGCGAGGATCCATCGATGGAGCAGATCAATGATCATTGGTTAAGCTAGAGCCATGGAGTTGCATGAGTTTTAGCACATGGGCTCATTCCTTAGGGCCAAAGTCAGGAAATGACCATGGTCGTCCGATCCAGTCGGGACACATGGCGCCTAATTAAGTCCAGTCGCCATCTTGACTATCGTGACTTTGAAATACAAGGGTTGACTCCCTTCCATCCATGATACATGAGATGCGAAGGCGCCTTTGGTTGCAGACCCAAAGTCATAGCACATGGTCATATGGAAAGGCGGTTGGAGGAAGAGGAGTGATAACTCCCGGTAGGAGAATCCCTGAAAGGATCGAGACCGTTAGTCTTGGAGAACACGTGGTGCCTGATTAAGTCTGGTCGCCATCTCGGCTATCATGACTTTGAAATACAAGGGTCGACTCCCTTCCATCCATGATATGAAAGATGCGAAGGCGCCTTTAGGTGCGGGCCCATGGTCATAGAATAAGGTTGTATGGAAAGAGGACAAAGCAGATGAGGGGCATGGAGCCAATGTGTTCAAGGGAAAATGGATCGTGTCCATTGATTTTGAAGCCAGATCCAACCGCCAATATGGAGGGTGATTTTGCAGTTTTAGTCACCAAGGATCCTGGACACTAGAATGGTGGAATCTACTGAAAGGAGAAGTGTCGAAGTGCCTCAGGAGAGAGGCGCTAGGTCATGGCCATGGGTTACATTGAGGGCAGAGCCAAAATAAAAAAGAGGCTAGCCTCCGAGCCCTAGGAAGCAACCGCATGGTCGTTCCTTGTGCTCGAAGTCTTGACCACCCGCCATGGAGGAAGGAAATTAATGAAAATTGAGCAGGTAGTTAAAACCTCATCTAAAGCCATGAATGTAAGGCATGGAGGTTCTGGCAGGCAGTCTGCCCAAGATCGTCCTGTGTGCAGGTTTTCCTAAAAGAGCCATGCCGATCTGATGTTCTCGTCTAAACAGAGGCGCCTGCACACTCTAAATTGGACTTTAATGTCTCTACTACACTCCTACTACCAAGGGGGCGAATTTATCTGAGTATATATATTCAGTTTTTGTATTTTTGTAGGATAGATGGTATAGCAAAGCTCTCGACTGTAATGTTTTAATAAAGCACTGGTTTTCTTGGCTATGTATCTGCAAATGAAATTTTCTTGTTCAGTGTAAGGCAGATCTCTTTTTCATCTGGTTTCAATCTCATACTAAAAGGGTTCATGATTGATTGATTCACATGAATCATCGTGACTGTGTTATTATAAAGGATTTATTATAGCGTTGTTATGTTATTTTAGTGTTTCTGCTTTTGAATATAAGAGGTTCTTGTGTTCAAAGTTTTCTTCTACAGGCTGTTGGAAGCTTTATGCCTACAACAAGTCTTCGCATTTCCTCACATAAGTCTTCCTCCTACTCACCCTTATTACAACTTACTGTATGAAGTTAAACCTAGACCTCATCTGCTTGTGCATGCAAGGCCTAGTTTCTGAGTTAGAACAATATTGTTCTAAGTTTACTTCCATTCATCACCCTTTATCAACAAATAGTGACACAAACTGATGGGCATCAGGCTCACTCCTACTACAATCCAGGAGTGACTTCTGATGCCAACACCATCAAATAAGGAAGATCTTGGGGGATGAACAATGTGTTCAGATTGAAAAGGAAAAAGGGATGCAGACTCAATATGAAGTGAATAATTTCTCCAGAGTAACTTTTCTCTCAAAGTTGAGTTATTCTCCACTTTTCCATAGCTTTGATATTGATTATTTATAGCCTTCAAATGGAATTAAGGGCCGATTCAGAACGTTTTCATTATATGGAAGGTCAACGATCATAGATTGCATGACATGACATGGACACCCAACACCATTTTTTAATTTTGAGCACAAAACCCGATGTACACGGGTTGTAATGGTGCAACTTGCATATATGCATGATGTATAGCTATTGGGGCATGTATATTTGTAAAAATATATTTTTTAGATTTGGGAATTGAAAATAAGGACTTCAAGTCTACATAGGTAAATGGAAAAGGTCTTCTGAGAAAGTTTTCATGGTGTGATGGAAATCTTACTATAACACCTCTTTTCAAATTTCTCACAAAGTTTGCTACTTCTTCATCTTCCTCTGAATCATTGCTGCAAGTAGAATCTGGTTGTGACTTTGGCTTGTTCTAATTATTTGTATTCTTTGATGCCTTAAATGTTTCTTCCTTCATGATTGGGTTATCTTGTTCTATTCTCATCTCATAAGCTGTGAATATTCCATGTAGCTCATCCATGCTCGACTTGTGATGATCAATTCTTTCTTCTAAGGATGATATTTTAGGATCAAATATCATAGGAAGAGAACTTAGAACCTTTTGAAAAATCAACGATTCATCAACTTATTCTCCGAGTCCTCTAATGGTGTTTACTATTTCATCAACTTGTAGAAAGTAGGATGCAATGTCTTCATCTTCCTTTATATTAAATTGCTCAAATTTCACTTTAAGGATTTGAAGCTTAGCTCCCTTGACTTTGGCATCTCATTCGTAAATATTTTGGAGTTTATCCCAGAGATCCTTTGTATTCTTGCAATGCATAAACTTGTCAAAAAATGAATTATCTAGACTTCTAAGAATGGTTCCTTTAGCCTTTGAATTTCTTTTGTTGAGTTTTTTTCCATCTTTGTCAGTTGGGGGAGTGGATGGTGTTGTATATCTGTCTACTACTCACATCCAAACATCATATCCGTGTGCATGTAAAAGGGTTTCCATCCTTTTATTCCAAAAGGCATAGTTCTATCCATCAATCCTGGGTGCTCGGATATTATCATATTCCATTATCTCATTCCAGTGGTTAAATTGTTCCTGAAGGACTTTCTTTGATACAATTTGTTGGAATACTNGAGTACTTTATTTCCACTTTTAAGCACAATGTGTAATCTTTAAATTTATGATAAATATTCAACAGTTTAACATTATACTTTAATGCATCATCAATAGTATAAATTAACCATGAACAATAAGCAACCACAAATACACAGTACACCAAAATTTTACGTGGAAACCCAATGTGGGAAAAAACCACGAAATTATTTTCTTATATGTCAAAATAAATACATTCATAGGAAGCACCAACTTTCTTATTTTCCAACTAAAACTGGAAGGAGGCTACAACCCCCTAGTTTTTAGGCTCCAACCTGAAGGAAGCTCCAACTCCTTGATAATCTAGAACCAATGGGAAGGAGGCTACAACCCCCTTTCCTTGCCCTGTCCAACCACCCAAAAATATAAGTGTAGACAACCTGTCACTACCATTGAATCAATCAACCTGATACTGATCTGTCACTGTCACTTACATAACCTATCACTATTGTTTTTCTTCATCAAATGTTACCTCTCAAACCCTTATGCCTCAAACCCTCATACCAATATCCACAAGAATATCTTTCAAATAAAATATGCACGAACTGCTAGGAAATTCCTGTGCTGGACTACTGCAAAATATAGACCCTAACGTGTTGGAGATACTTCACACACACCTAGGATTTATTTTTCCTAAGGTTTTCCCTATGTTTATTAGTCTTTATTCAAACTCCTATATTTTAGGAAGAATAATCCTCTAGGGAGAATATTCTCTTTAGTTCACACTTCGGTTTGGTCAGTTGAGTGGAGTCTAGATGCCACATTGGTATTATCACCATGCAACATTGGGATAGTCACTAACTAATGCACATTGTCCTTGGGATCATCACCAGACTAGCACATTGCTCATGATTCCTTGATTTCCTCCTCACTTCACTTTGTTTCAGTCAGTTAGCTGAGGACTGATAGACTAGTTAACTTAGCTAGGTTGTAGTTCACTCCCGTAACTGCCCAATAAACCCTTCATGGTGGAATAAAATAAAAACGATGGAGGAGAATATTCTATCAATCTGTTGCTTGAGAAATCTCTCATGCAACAGAGGGATGCAATGATGGATAATTTTTTCCACATCCTTCAATGTCTACCGATAACAATAGGTGAATATTCATCAAACAACCACTTTGGAAGCACCTCTCCTTTCAAGGTATAGGTTAATTTTTATATTCCCATATTTAAAGGTTAGATAGACGCGGAAGCCCAAGACAAATGGTTAAATCTGCTAGAAGGTTATTTCTTTGTTCACTATTTTTTTGATAGATAAAAGATCACCTTCGCACTCCTTAAAGCTCTCCCCCATGTCAAAGATTGGTGGGAAACTTACTCGGAAAAAAGTTCCACAGAAGAGTTTGGAATATATGGGGCCGATCCCACTTGGTTTTTTTTGTGGACGCGGTAAAGGAACAATATTACCCTGTTGGAAACTATGAGTAATAGTATATGATATGGACCACACTACGGAAAGAGAGGGGCCAAGTAGTTATGAAGTTCACCAATACTTTCCATACCTTGCACACCAAGATGTGTATCAAAGTCTCTAAACGACATTTGTTTATGAAATACCATGGGGTTCTACATAGATACATCCAAACTAAAATGGATTTTCTAGACATCTCATCACTTGATGCTTCTTATCGATATGCTATTAAAATTGAGTAGAAATTTAAGCACCAGAACAAATGAGAGTTCGGGTGTGCAAATCCGCAACAACCAAAGTTTGATAAAGATGGTCATAAAAAAAAGTCTGTTGAAAACCAATCTAAGCCATAAGAAAAGAAGGGTCACGGGAATACAAAGAAGGACACTAAAAAATGGTGTGATTTCCACAAAATTCCCTGGCACAACACCGATGAATGTCGCTCAAAACAATCATTGGTGGCCGAGATCAAAGACAAGGAGCCAAACCCTGATTTAGAATATGATTATGAAAATACTGGTAAAAGACAGATCATCAATGCAGAACCCACTGCTATTGTCACGACCATTGCAATTCAACCAAAAGAACCAATAGATCCTGAAGAGGGAGAGCACTTTTTTCATTCACAGATGTGGGTGAAGAGGACCCCTCTGAATTTTATTTTTTATAGCGGAATCTAGAAGAATTGTTGAGTCTCATAAATGTTGTATTTCCATGCACCTTTCCCTTCATCACTCTTCACATTTCATTGCCCCATTAACCTTTCATGATACCATTTTCATAATTAAATATGGCTTAAACCTTATTATTTTCCAAAATCATTTATTTTAGTATTAAAAGGGAATTTGTGATTAAATATTAGAAAATTGACATGTTTTCATATATCTCAAAAATGTGTGAGATTTATCATGAGTAGGAATATGTGAAGGATTAATTCAAAAGACTTCTCGAATACTTCCTCCACCATTTCAAGATGTGAGGAGAAAATTCAATCCTAATCCAAGGAGAAGATCATGGAGATTTGGTTGTCATATCTTATCCAAGATATATGAGAGATATGTGTGAGGATTTGAAGGGATTATATTTTGTAATAAAGGGAAATGGGTTGAGAGAAAAGTGGATCTGTAATTATGAGATGTTTATCTCCTTTTCAAATCTCTCATGTATAAAAGAGAGTGCCCTTCCTTCATAAGGGGAAGGAGAATCATTATTATGTAGATTAAGGTAATTGTTATGAGATAGGTTCTTAAGGAGAATTATTATTATGTAGATTGGGAGAGAGAATTATTATTATGTAGATTAATGGATTTGTTATGGGATAGGTTCTTGAGGAGAATTGTTATGATGTAGATTGGATTCATGAAGATAATCCTTTTGTAAACCTACCTCCTGAAGATTAATGCAAGTTTGGATTGATTTTGTCTCTTTCAAAATTTATCATTTGTTGATCTAAAATATTCCATGTTGGCATATACAAGGGCCACTGATCCAGCATGGTAATATTATTGTAAATTGTTAGTGTAGATTTTCATTTCATGTACCTGTTATTTTGATTTCATGTTATTTTGTTTGATTTCACTCTTCGCATTTGTTGCAAAGTGTGGTAATGTAGGAACATTTGGATCTCCATATTTCACCATAAATGAGCTTTAATGGGGCATCCCACTTGTTAGTTTAGTTTTTTCAGGGGATAGAATCAAATTTCATATTTTCCTTTCATGAGCCATCAATGGATAGGTCCATCACCTAAGTAAGATCTTTTGCTTGTTTATGAGTTTTTCTTTTCATCTTTCGAGCTGTGTGAAGATTGTTATTTTTAAGAATGTGTTGGTTTATAAATGGTTTTCTTATTTAATATATACTAAAAATACATAGGAACCTATCTGTTATTGGCGCATATAGTGCATCAACTCTACTGATTACGAATCTCGGTTGATAATTTATGTTTGGTAATATATTATGCAAATAATTGCACCAACATTTTTCCGTCGTTGCCGGGGAGGAAAGCTTTTGTATTTGTGAGAGGTGTTGTCCTCTAGAGTATTGGATGAATTCCATTTGCATATCTAGACTTATAAATACATCTACCACATGGTTCACAATGCACTTGATTATGCAATGAATGGTGAATTTTCGTGAGTTTTGCGTCAGTAGATGGAGTATTTCTCTAGCAACTTCAACATGACAGCAAGGGTATAGTACACTATCATTACAATCAATAACACATTGGGATCATGTCTTAGAAGAAAAGGTTTGGCTTGCAAGGTATTTTTCATCATAAAGAAACTGGAAATTGGCCCATGAGATTTATGTCGATTCTTGTGCCTATGTTGGATTTTATGCAGAAAGTTGATTCGTCTTTTTTCATGCTCACTGAATGTCTCTATTAGACACAATGCTTCATTACACTAATGTTTTTTATATAAGAATAATTTTCTTGATTGTTGTTACTTGATGCTTAGGAACACTAGAATTGAATGCTTTGAATATTCAATTATATCTGACGATGTACATGTCCGATCATGCAGAAAAGAAATTGAGATTAATACAACAAATTGATGAGAATCATACTCTGACACAACTTCCAATTGCTTGAATAAATTTGACAGTGGATCTAAGAAGCATATTTAAACTTTCATAACTTTAGTGACATGGATCAGCGAGCAACTGAAGATTTGATAACACCTAGACAATATTGCTATTAAAACGTTTTGCAAAGAATGCAGATCCAACTTTAATTTTGAGTGTTTTGTTTTTCTCTTTTGCATTTTATTTTGGTGTGTATTATCAGAATAAAAGAAAAGCCATAAAAATTATAAAAACATAACGAAAAAACATTATAAAAATCAAAATTAGAAAAATCAAAACATTACAAAATACATAAAAATTTATAAAAATCAAAATATTACAAATGGAGATTCTCTAATTCCTGAAAAACAATATTCTTAATGCTAATTTGTTTTTCTTGAATCACTTCAAACAACAATCAACACTAGAATAAGCGCGCAACAAAAGGTATAAGAACACATTTTATTTCTTTTACTTTGCCGCATTCGTACTTATTTTTGCATGTTATGTTTTTCTTCGAACATCTCACAAGTTTTCATGTAGAATTTGTACTAATTTTTTTTAGGTGCACAACCGATTGCATCTTGCTGCTGAAGTGATTTTCTTGAATCACAAAACTTTTAAAAGAAAAACATGCTTTCATGACTTCTTAAAGGAGCTATGTCTTATCACACACATCATGACGTTTATTGTTACACAAAACCTATCCATACAACCATTCCACGTCATGAATTCTTTCCCCGCATCTCTCCTTCAAAGTGCATTGGTCATCCCTGTGATGAGGTCTATCTTCCATTCCCTTATCCTTCATGACTTCGCACATGCCTATCTTTCTGATTCGCATACATCTCCTTCCTATTTTTCCATTCATTTTACCTTACAAATAAAACCATTCAGTTCCCTTTTGGACGACTACATTACCCTGCTTTCTTTTTCATACACATTGTTGCTATTGAGATATTTTCATTTATAGTCCTACCAATCTTTTTACAAACTCGTGTTGGCTAATGTGGGATTCCTTAAGGCCCAAATTTCAACAAGTCCTACCCCATCGACCTCAACACCTTACTTGGGATATAGACTAGAGTCCATTTGAGTACCTAGAGGCTTGCATGCCTTAATGGCAAGTTCTGTCGTTGACAATCATGGGAATACATCAATGTCCCTTGATTGTCAGATCTTGCAAGTGGCTTGACATCAGCTCATTCATTCACACTTCGCAAGATGTACTCGGGTACCTTGGCACTCATTGACATCAATGATGAGTTGCCTCGTATTGGTTAACGAAATTCATCAATGGTCGATAATCCAATGACTTCTCTTCATGCTCGACATCAACACATTCATTCGCATGACTAGAATTGTATGATTGGGTTTTGTAGCGGGTGAAGACTACACTTTTCCATGACTCCATCAGCACTTGTAGTAGTATTTTTCTAGCTATATGAGAGTACTATAGTTCCACTTTCATACTTCCTCTTTTCCATGATTCATCAACAGTAGTTCAGATTCCTCCACTTCACATTATTTGATCCAACAGTCGCAGCTACAACAACAGTCACCTTTCACATGATCTTGCAGCAGTGACATCTTCCATTCTCTAGCAGCTGCATCAACCATATTCCTATTGCATAGTTCATCAACATTTTGGGTAAGTGGAGGTATGTTGTTTTCTACTCTTTAATCATGCAATTCCTTACATGCTAGAATGAATAATTTGGAAAAGTCCCTCACCATGCTCCATTTCCTTTTCACTTCTATGACTCATGCCACGTTTCATGAAGACATGCAACTAATTTAGCTGGGGGGTGGGGGTGGGGGGGGACCTATATTCACTATCATCACTCCATTTTTCTACTACCATCATTCCATTTTTCGTTTCACTTACCATTTACCAATTTTTTTTTCTTCCAACGAGACTCTGTTGTAGTTTTCTTCATAAGCATTGATATACATATTGGCATGATTCACAAATATGCAAAGGGATTTCTTATATTTAGTGATTTTTTCTTATTCTAGAAAGAGAAAAAATAATGAAATGAATGTTGTTTACACAATAAGCAACATTTTATTATCATAACAACAAAGAGATGAATGTTGTTTACACAAGAACCAACATTTTATTATTATAACATGAAGAAAAAAAAAATAATAACGAAATGATTGTTGCTTACACAAGAACCAACATTCTCTATATTCATGGTTGTCACACAAGAACCAACCATAAGAAACTTACAGCTATTACTCATGTAAATCCCATCCTAGAAATATTCATTATCATCACTCGAAGCCAAAATTCAGATGCCAAAATTTCTTCAGAAGATCCATGCACAGTTGCATGAGGACATGCAACAAGTTCAGTTGGGGGGTATGTTGAGTCTCAAAAATGCCATATTTCCATCCACCTTTCCCTTCATCACTCTTCACATTTCATCACCCCATTAATCTTTCATGATACCATTTTCATAATTAAATATGGGTCAAAACCTTATTATTTCCAAAAATCATTTATGTTAGTATTAAAAGGGAATTTGTGATTAAATATTAGAAAATTGACATGTTTTCATATATCTCAAAAATGTGTGAGCTTTAGCATGTGTAGGAATATGTGAAGGATTAATTCAAAAGACTTCTTGAATACTTCCTCCACCATTTCAATATGTGAGGAGATAATTCAATCCTAATCCAAGGAGAATATCGTGGAGATTTGGTTGTCATATCTTATCCAAGATATATGAGAGATATGTGTGAGAATTTGAAGGGATTATATTTTGTAATAAAGGGAAATGGGTTGAGAGAAAAGTGTATCTGTAATTATGAGATGTTTATCTCTTTTCCAAATCTCTCATGTATAAAAGAGAGTTCCCTCTCTTCATAAGGGGAAGGAGAATCATTATTATGTAGATTAAGGTAATTGTTATGAGATAGGTTCTTAAGGAGAATTATTATTATGTATATTGGTAGAGAGAATTATTATTATGTAGATTAAGCAATTTTTTATGGGATAGGTTCTTGAGGAGTATTGTTATGATGTAGATTGGATTCATGAAGAGACTCCTTTTGTAAACCTACCTATTGAAGATTAATGCAAGTTTGGATTCAGTGATTTATCCTCTCTCAAAAGTTATCATCTATTGATCTAAAAGCTTCCATGTTGGCATCGGCAAGGGCCACCGATCCAACTTGGTAAGATTATTGTAAATTGTTAGTGTAGATTTTCATTTCATGTACTTGTTATTTTGATTTCATGTTATTTTGTTTGATTTTACTCTTCGAATTTGTTGCAAAGTGTGGTAATGCATGAACATTTGGATCTCCATATTTCACCATACATGAGCTTTAAAGAGGCATCCCACTTGTTAGTTTAGTTGTTTCATGGGATAGAATCAAAGTTCATATTTTCCTTTCATGAGCCATCAATGGACAGGTCCATCACCTGAGCAAGATATTGTGCTTGTTTATGAGTTTTGCTTTCTAGCTTTTGAGCTGTGCGAAGATTGTTATTTTTAAGAATGTTTTGGTTTCTAAATCGTTTTCTTATCTAATCTATATTAAACATACATAGTAACCTATCTGTTATCGGCGCATGTAGTGCATCAACTCTACTGATTACAAATCTCGTTTGATAATTTATGTTTGGTAATATATTATGAAAATAATTGCACCAACAATAACCTCATCTCAACAAAGGTTGTCAAACAGTTGGGATTGTCGACAACACCACACCCACAACCATACAACATCCTGTGGCTTCGCTAGAGACAAGATCTTCATGTCATCCAATAGTGATGATTGTCATACGACATCCAACCCTTCAAGGATGAGGTATTATGTGATTTTTCCCCACTGGATGTATGTGATGTTCTCTTGGTCCAACCATATATGTGGAAACACCATGTTGTTTATGAGTATTGATCCTGCAGTGTCATTGCTTCTCTGGGGGGTCATATATATAGAATACCAGAGGTAGTTCTGACTATTGTTCCACCTAAACAGTGCCGAAAGGTAGTATCTCATACTAGAAAATTTAGCTTCTTCACAATCTGTTCAAAAGGGGAACAAAAGGATACTGCAACCACTACAGCCTTGGCCCAAGCATCTTCTATCCAACAGAAGCAGGCTGACAAGATTGTAGCAAAATGAAAAGATTTCTTCTACACACAATCATCTCAGGTAGCTCAACTGGTTGAACAAATTCAACCCCGCCAACAACAGGTTCGTGACAACCTTCAACAAGCTAAGCAATGCAACTTCTCCAACAAGGCAAGCAACTCATTAAGGTGTAGATTCAACAAATGCTTTTCCCTCCCCTAGAGCACTCAACGCAATGGATACCATTTCTTCCTAAGGGGGTAGTATTGATCTAGGTGGATATCAGTGGCCACCCAACATTTCCAACTGACTCAAAATAGTTTTCTGACAATTTTGGTAATTTACTATTTTTAGCAATTTTTAACTTCCGTGACCATTTTGAGGGCCCAAATGAAGGATTTTTGGGATCAAGATTCTCAATAATAGTCGAAGGCTCTGATTGAGCCCCTTAAATTAATTTCCTCTATTATACCTTTCCAACGATCTATCGTGCACCCCAAACGAAGATCGTATGCCAAAGTTACACCACTAGGAAGTTGATACACCAAACTACCCAAAACGGGGTCCAAAAAACTATAGGATTTTCATCTTCCGAGGTTAGGGTTTTGGATTTTATTTATGATAAAAAGGCCTTTGGAGCCTCATTGTAAAAATAATCTTCTTATGGATGCGAGTAGCCGTCACATCTCTTCTTAGAGATAAGTTTCCACCATTCTAGCGAGTCTTTCACTCTCTATTTTACAGTCTTTGTGCATTTTCTCTCATTAAAAGAAAATTGTGTATTACTGTATCTCTGTGTTTATGGTTGCATATCTGATACATTTATGTTATATTATTGAATATCTAAGATATCTTTGTACATTTCTTTATTATATCTCAGCTCTCATTTCATGATGAAAATAATCCAGATCAACATTTCATTCAGTTAGATTCACATATGGAGCCACCTGGAAGATGCCTTTTCTTGAGGACTTTATCGAGTCTCTGACACAAGATCAGAACAATCTCATCAACATGGTTAAAATAAAAGTCCCAAAGGTGCATCTACTTACTGTGAAATACGAAAGCGATCATCAATATCATAAATCTAAAGATAAAGACAAAAGGAAAGCACATGCAAATCTGAAGAAGGAAGGGTAATCAAAACCCTTGAACGATGCCTCCAGATCGAAAGGCGGAAAGGGAAGAAAAGGGGAGAAATTCACTTACTACTATAAAGGATTCCATCCATAATATGCATGTATGCAAAAACAAATAGATCTAATGACCCAAATACTTCAACAAACCAACATTGGAGATCACATCCCTGAGGGTGCAAAGAAGAAGAAGCCAAAAGATCAGAATCCCAAGAAAGGCCATTCTAGCCATGCTTTAATTTTCATCAGCTTCTCTCCTGATGCTTGGATCATAGATTCAGGTGCATCACACCACATGTCTGCCACAAAAGAAGTCTATTATTCATTGGATGCATGCAAAGGTCCTCCTATTCTGATGGGGGACAACTCTCGAGTCGAGGTCACCGACAAAGGAATAATTGAGCTCACAAACAAAAGCTTCAAGAATGTGCTTCATGTTCCCAAACTTTCCATCATATTCATATTGACAAAGTGTCCTCAGACACATAATTTTATTAATAAGGAAAAAAGTGATTCCAATAAGAAGTGAGGACTCATAATCTCCTTGTTAACCTCACTTGAAGAAGGAGCTTATTTATATAGCTCAACTCTAAACTAAAATCTAGGAGAGAAACCAATCGCATAATCACATGAGTATGATAGGTGTCCTTTACATATAATCTAGGTGTCCTTATCCTAACAAACTAGAATAAACTAATTTCTAAAAACATTTAAACTAGAAAATACTTAGACTATGTAACTTTAGGATTATGAGGCTAACAATCCCCCCTTTAATCCAAAAGTTCATTTTACAAATACCAAATTCATCTTTGAACTTAGTGAACTTTATTCTACCAAGAGGTTTGGTAAAAATATCTGAGGTTTGATCTTCAGATGTACATCATTAAGGCTTGATGATGTCTTTGATGATGAGCGATCTGATGAAGTGGTACTTGGTGTTGGCATGTTTAGTATTTGAATGAAATAATGGATTCTTGGCCATATTTATTGGTGACTGACTATCAATCAATAAAGTAGTTGGTGATTTCTGAGATTCACCAAGATCTTGTAAAATTATGCATAGACATACAATCTCACATGTTGCTTCCCAAGATGATATGTACTCTACCTCTACTAAAGAATTGGAAATTCTTGTCTTCTTTTTGCAATAACAAGATACTTCTACTAAACCCATATTCATTAAATATCCTGAAGTGGATTTTATATCATCAATGTCACCTGCAAAATTAACATCTGAATATCCAAGAAGTGTAAAATTTTTGTTTCTTTTGTAGAGAAGACCACAATATTTTGCACCTTGAATGTATCTCAATACCCTTTTTGTTCAATTCCAGTGACTTTCCCTTGGTTCCTGCATAAACCTTGAAAATATACTGACTGAATATGAGAAATCTGGTCGAGTATTTTTCAAATAAATGATACTTCTAACCAATTTCCTATACCTTGTACTGTTTACCAATTCCTCCCCTTCAAATTTTTAAAGTTTCAATTTATTCTCCATGGGGGTAAGAGAAGGTTTACAATATTCCATGCCAAATTTATTTAACAATTCAATTGCATACTTAGTTTGAATAAGGAATATTTGTTTAGGATGTTGAGATACTTTAACGCCAAGATAATAATGAAGTGTCTCTAAATCAATAATTTTGAACATTGTTTTAAGTTCTTATTTAACCTGTTTGATGCAAGCTTCATTATTTCTTGTTATGATTAACTCATCAACATAGAGTACAAGTGTCACCATGTGCTTATCTTTCATTCTAAAATACAATGTATCATTGGATTCACTTCCCTGAAAACCCACCCTTCGTAGGTAATTATCCATTTTTTCATACCAAGCTTGAGGAGCTTGTTTCAAGCCCTATAAAGCCTTCACAAGTTTCCACTCTTTATGTTCCTGTCCTTTAGGTTCAAACCCTTGTGGTTGAGTCATGGAAATATATTCCTTTAGATCACCATTCAAGAAGGCACTTTCGACATCCATTTGATGTTATTTCCAACCATTATGTGTAGCCAAATTGATAACCATTCTGATACTATTCCATTTAGCCGTGGGTGCAAAAGTTTTTTCATAATTAATTCCTTCCCATTGAGAAAAAATTTTAGCAACAAGTCTTGCTTTGTACTTTTAAATTTTACCATTAAGCTTGTACTTTACTTGATAAACCCATTTACAACCAATGGGATTAATATCATGTGGACAATCAACTAAGTTCCAAGTCCCATGAGGGAAGATGCTCTTCCATATCTCACAGATGTGAGTGGAAGAATGGCCAAGATGACTCAGTTTGTATCTGAATATTGTTTATGTAGGTTGATATCATATGATATGATGTGGATATTGTATGTCTCTGGACAATAGCTATATGATACGGTGGTGGATGTACTCCACCAGTAGTGACTGTGTGCTATTGATTAGTAGTCGTGTGATACTAGGAGTGGTTGTATGCCACTGGGTAGTATTTGTGTAGTACTATGGATAGACACAATTGTGTTCTATTGTATGGAATTGTAGCAGTTGCATGCTATTATCTGATTTCCATGGAGACTACCACTAGTGTTGGAGATGATTGATAGCTACATTTATAATAGTGTGCTGGTGGATAGAAATTCTCCCTGTGGAGAATGGTCCAGGTTGACAGATTGTTGATGTATCATGGATTGCTATTTTCCTAAGGAACTGGTTGTGGCCCGATTAGGAAAATGGTTCAGGATTGATATTCTCTTTATGCACATTTATTGGACCGATTAGGTTGAATAGTCTACCCCCTAATGACATGACGTTCCAATTAGGGTGGTTGATACATGACCGATATTTTCTAAGGAATATGGGTAGAGATGGATTTCTATGGTACATATGACCATATCAGAAAATATTCCAAGACTGACATTCCTGTAGGAATGGTCTATGTATCCCATGGTGTGTCTTTCAACATCTGTTGGGACAATAATTCTTCTAGGATGTATCTACAGGTTAGAAGAATGGTCCTTGTATCACTCTGTTAAGTGAGTGACTTATTCAACATCATACCTGATTACTCAGAGTATGGCTTCAAGAGATGATGCAGTTGATGCTATAAGATGATACTGATAGTGGTGATGTTGCTCGTGAGTTAATCTACGTGATAATGAGATAAAATGTGTGGCTATGATGGTGATACCAGTTGAATGGTATGTTTTTTCTCAAGACCATTGCCTTTAATACCTCCCTAGATAAGAGGGAGTGTTGATATTATGGTAGCTGTGGGAGGTATTTACCTCTATGTGTAACCTTTGACAGGACTAGAATATTTTGGGAAGCAAGAGAAACCCTAAACAAATGTGTAGAAACCGTAGAAGACATGTTGGCTCAATAAAATAATTAATGTTTAAGTGTTAACCTCTAAAATAAGAAGTCGTCTTGGACAAGTGACATAGATAACTATAAATAAGAGGGTGCTTGATCTCATTTGTTCATTCACACTCTCACAACTCACATAAACTAGTGGTGCACAAGTTTTGGAGAGGGAGTGCAACTCCAGCTACTACAATTGGGATTTTGGATTTTGGTTATGGTTTGATTTTCTACTTGGTTATGGTTTGGAATTTCTACCTTGGTTATGGTTTGTATTCTTTTCTTGGTACTCTAGCCATAGAGAGAGATATGATATCTTGGTTGGCTATTGATTTTAATTTCTTCTTTCGGAATTATTCTGTCTATCAAGGTTAAAGGTACTCGGGGGTGGCTTCGTGCCTATGGTTGGGTGACAATGTTTCTATATTGTCTATGGACCATAACGAGGACACTTTGTCAACATGGTATCAGAGCCATGGTGAAAATTGGTATGGAAGAGAATTGGTGATGGATTGAGGAAGCAAGGAAGACTTCTTGACATCAACCTGGATCTCTTCAAACTCAAGAGCAATGGTACTCAGGTAATTTTTTGCTGCTTAAAATAAGGAAAATTTATTTTTTAATCGCAGATTTTTTCAAAATCAATTTGTTGATTTTATTTCAGATCTAATCCGCATTTCATTGTTGATTAGATATCTAGAACTATTTATATTGTTTATAGTTCTAAAAATGTAAATTTATTGTATCTAAATCAATAATTAGGCTTATAAATATCAATATCATAACAAATCTATTATAATTCTACATTGTTTTATGATCTTAAGATACACTGCTATTTTTCAATTAATTAAGAGGGCTCATTTTTGTAAAAATTGCTTCAGATCTGTTTATAATTCTGACAATTTCATATTTAGAGATGTAGATTCTATATATTTTTGTTTTCAAGCTTCTGCTATCATTCGACCATCATATCTAGATCACATTGAATCAATTATTTCATATCTAGAGAGATCAAATTTCCAAAATTAGAAGTGCAATGCAGTATTGTATTGAGGACCATATCGCGGACCGAATCCTGGATCGTATTGAATACCGTGTCCACGCTTGGCTGTGGTTGGATACCATTTCATTTTGGAGGACCATAATGAGGAATTTTTTTTAACAATTCACACATTATGCAGTGGATATATATGACATGGAAACCAATTCCAGGGTTGCTACCGGTGAAGTAAACCATCAATCTATACTCTACACATTTTCTAAATTTATTGAACCAGATTCTGCATTACTGCTTACCCATGCTGATGAAAGAAGTAGGACATGGCACGAAAGGTTTGGGAATTTAAATTTCATATATATGAAACAAATTATCAAGTAGGGAATGGTTGATGGTCTACCTGAAATCCACTTCTGCAAAGGAATTTGTGAGGGATGTGTTCTTGGAAAATACCCTCAAGAGAAATTAGACAAAGGAAAGACACATAAGGCTTCCTCTCCTTTAGATTTGATCCGTAGTGACCTCATGGGCCCTTTTCTGAATCCATCAATAAGTAAATCAAGGTACATGCTCATTTTTGTTGATGATTTCTCATGTTTCACATGGATTTCTTTCTCAGGAAAAAATCAAAGGTCTTTCAACACCTCAAATATTTCAAAGCCCTTGTTGAGACACAGTCAGGAAAGAAAATCAAAGTCATCCAAACAAATAATGGGGGAGAGTATGTCAGCCGTGGGATACAAAATATCTGTCATGAGGTAGGGATTCAGTTCCAGCACACAGTTCCCTATACTCCACAACAAAATGGAGTTGTTGAGCGGAAAAATAGATCTCTAAAAAAGATGGCATCTTGCATGCTATAGGAAAAGTCACTTCCGCGGAGATTACGAGATGAAGAAATTAATTGTGATACCTATACCCAAAACATATATCCCCATAGATCTATAAAGGATAAGACCCCTTATGAGGCTTGGAGCAGCCTCAAACCTAAAGTGACCCACTTTCATTATTTTGGTTCACATGCATGGGCCAGTATTCCCTCTGAGAAGAGGAAGGCACTTGATCCACAGAGCACATAGTGTATATTTTTTAGATATTTCCTTGGACCAAATCATGATTGAGAGAAGTGTCCAATTTGGGGAAAGTGTCTCGCATGTACCTCAGCAACCGCATGCAAACATTTTTGTTTTTTCACCTGTCAAAGATGATGAGCATGCACATGCCGACTCTTCTTCAGATGAGATTTCTGATTCAAATGATCCAGATTCAGAGTCAGTACAATTAGATGCAAAGTCAATGCATCCAGATGCAGATGCAGAGCCAGAGCAGAGGCCTAATTGGTCCAAGACTACTCTTCAGGATGCAGGGGATCTTGTTGGGGATCCAAATGATACTAGGAGAACTCGATTTGATTTCAAGGAGCCTCCTCTTACACTCACTACCACTAGACCGATGCCTCCCAAGCATATTTTCTTGGTTTAGTCTTCAGATCCAAAGTCTTATGACAAGGCTGTTGGAAATCCATTTTGGGAATCCGCCATGTAGGAGGAGTATAACTCTCTCCTCGAGAACCAGACTTGGGATATGGTTCCCCTTCCTTTAGGAAGGAAAATTTTCAGGTGAAGATGGGTCTACAGGACCAAGAGCACAGCAGATGGACATATTAGAAGATACAAAGCCATTCTAGTTTCCAAAGGCTTTCAGTAGGTGCATGGAATTGGCTATGATGAAACCTTCTCTCCAGTAATGAATATGGATTCCATACATTTGGCACTTTCCATTGCAACAACCAAGGGATGGGAAGTCCATTAGATTGACATGAATAATGCATTTATTCACGGTGGTCTCTATGAGGATATCTATATGGAGCATCCCCAAGGATTTGTGCAAGATTCATATTTGGTATGTTGACTAAAGAAGTATCTTTATGGCCTCAAACAGACTTTGAGGGCATGGTATGCCAAGATGGAATCCTACCTGCTATCATATAACTTTTACATTGTAAATATGGCTCGAATGTTTACATGATTAGGACGGATGATTCACTTCTACTACTAGTTCTATATGTTGATGATTTGTTGATCACTAGTTTCTCGACTTCAATGATTGTTGCAGTCAAGAGGATTCTACATGACAAGTTCTTGATGATAGAAATGGGTCTGCTACATTTCTTCCTTGGAATCAAGATTAGTTAGAATGCATCAAGAATCAAAATGTCTAAGGCCATATATGCACAATATCTCCTTGATATATTTCACATGATAGACTGCAAGTCTTGACTAACTCCTTCCTATCAAGAGTCAAACTTGAGGATGGCAGGGACACTCCACTGGTTGACAACACACTGTACAAATAACTAGTGGGGAGCTTGTTGTATCTCACACACTCCAGACTAGACCTCTCCTATGCAGTGGGATCAGTCTCCAAGTTCATTCAGGAGTTGCATGAGCTACATTGGAAGGATGCAAAGTGTATCCTTTGGTACATATAGAGCACCATCACCTTTTGGATTCACTATTCAACAAAATATACATTGGACCTCATCGGGTTCATTGATTCTCACTAGGATGGCGATAACATTGATCATAAGTCCACATTTTGTTACTTAGTTTTGGTTTTGGGCCTATATCTTGGTCAAGCAAGAAACATACTACTATTTCTCTATCTTCAACTGAGGTAGAGTACAAAGGGGAAGTCAACATAACCATTCAGGATATCTGTCTACAACATTTTCTCACTGAGTTGGGCATTCCATTTCATCAATCAATCGTCATATGGTGTGAAAACTAGAGCACTTTGAAGTTCTACAGAGATCCAGTTCAGAGGCAGCGGATGAAGCATATCAAGATCCATATGCATTACATCCGGAACTTAGTACACGAGCAGATCATTGACCTGCAAATTTTTCCTTCAGTAGAATAGACTATAGACATCTTCACCAATACCTTCACTAAGAAGAAGTTCCATTCTCTTCGAAGTCATATTGGAGTGAAGGACACAATTTCCTAGCAACTGTAAGTTCTTTTATTTCCATACATTGTNTTACCATGAGGGGGGGTATTGGGTACCTAACATGGCCTCATTGTCGGGACCCATTCTTTATTTTCACCATATTGATGTTCAGGGGGGGTGTTAGAAATACTTCACACATACCTAGGATTTCTTTTTCTTAAGGGTTTCCCTATGTTTATTAGTCTTTATTTAGTCTCCTATATTTTAGGAAGAATATTCTCTTTAGTTC
Source organism: Picea engelmannii (assembly GCA_009831015.1). Classification (NCBI taxonomy): domain Eukaryota; kingdom Viridiplantae; phylum Streptophyta; class Pinopsida; order Pinales; family Pinaceae; genus Picea; species Picea engelmannii. The sequence continues at coordinate 422,959 of ML791164.1, forward strand.
ACACTTCAGTTTGGTCAGTTGAGTGGAGTCTAGATGCCACATTGGTATTATCACCATGAAACATTGGGATCATCACCAACTAATGCGCATTGTCCTTATGATCATCACTAGAATAACACATTACTCATGATTCTCTTATATCCTCCTCACTTCACTCTATTTCAGTCAGTTAACTGAAGACTGATAGACAAGTTAACTAAGATAGGTTGCAGTTCACTTCTGTAACTTCCTGAGATACTAGACTAGGTGGCAGTTTACTCCAATAACTGTTGGTGTATTTCCAAATCACTCTATACCACCACTATGGTGCATTGGATTCTCCTCCAATGTGCATTGGTTGCGTTCTACGTAGTATATCATGTGTAAATTATCATTCATTCATTTGGTTAATGAGAATTCTTCCATTCTTTCTCTTCTTCTTCTCTTTTCTCATATTTTCTCTGCAACTGTGTATGTCAATTCCTATCTAGATCTATTCTATTCAGGTTAAACACTTTTACATAACATACATAATAAACCATACCTATTAAACTGTAGCTAACTTGATGGATTAAATATTTTCAACTTCATTTTTCTCAACAGATCTGCGACCTGTTCTTTGTAAACTCGCACATTTTCACACTTTGTGGCACTGTGGCTCATGGATGTCCACACCCTACTTCCTCTAAAACCCACAGATTTCCTTGTCTCTCTGTGCATCCATGTTTTCCTTCACTGAACCCTGCAGATGTTTTTTCTCTTCCTTCTCTGCAAAAAATAGATGTTTGTGTTGTTCCTTCACTGCAACTCCCAAATGTCTTCAGGAAAACCCTAAAATAGTAATCTTAACTTCATCCCTTCGGCTCCTACAATTTCATTCTTAACTAAACTTTACTGCCTCAAACTCACTACTTCAGATATGTCAATAGTACCTTCCCAAAACAATTTACAACAAAGATTTTCAATTTGATTAATAGGTGTTAATAAGAGTCTCTTGAAGTATTATTTATACTTTCCAAGTGCCATCCTTTAGGGGCTAGCTTGTGACTGTTTTAAACCTTTTCCTTATTTTAGGGCTAACCCACATTCTCTTGTTGCAACCACTTTACCCTTAATTAAATTCTTTTTGAAACTGCTTTACCCCTAATAAATGACCTGTAACTTATTGTTGACTTGTTAACCTTCTAAGGGATTCTAGATCATTCTTCATGGTCGTCCAAATTTACAAGGCCATAAATCCTCAACCGTAAGGAACCACATGGAGTAACACATATCTTAGAAAATGGAATGATACGTAGTGCCCATCCATGAATCAGTTACCTGCATTTACATTTTCCTGCATGTCCTTTTTCCTCGATCAACTACAGGTTCCATAACCATACCTTCAAGGCTTCTCGACTTCTTCAAAGGTTGGCATCAATGAGAGTCAATATTTCAACATAGGTGGTTCGCTCGAGTAAAGTGGAAGTCAAAGACATAGAAAAAAAGTCGAAGTTCGAGGTAGTTCGACTGGGTAAAGTTGAAGTTGAAGACATCGACAATAGGTTGAAGAGGTCAACTGATAAGAGATCAACATGTAGCCATGTGGCGACCAACTGAAGAATGAATGAATGCCAAATCATAATCCTACTTGGTAGTTTATTGTAAAAAATCCCAAGATTTGTGGGGTTTGTAGCCAATTATCTACATGGATCCGTAACCATCTTTGGGCTCCTTTTATTTAGTGTTTTTCATAGTGTAAAGCCTATAAACAAGGTGTGTTGTAATGTTGTAAAAGCTGATGAATGGAAAACCAATAATCGTAGAGGTTGTTGGTCATATAAATGTAAGACGAATTAGATACATGGTTGTTCTTGTAAATCAAGAAGGTATGATGTCGATTGTGTCTTAGGTGTGGACTAAGGTTAGGCATGTAACCTTTTATTCTAAATGAATAAGACAACAAGAGAGAAGAATGCTCAAGGAATGTTGGTTTTCCTAGTTTGGGTTTCCAGGGTAAAATCTTTGTGTACTTTGTGTTTTCTTTTTCATTGAGTTTCTTGTTGAAATATTTCTTCCTATCTTCTGTTAGGTTTAGTGTGGAACTTTTTCTCGTTTACTAACAAGATATGCATTGAAAACTAACTGTTTATTTGGTGTTGTCTTTTCGATGATCTGAGTAACTTTACAATTTCCTTTGTTCCCCTCCACATTATCTTATTTAGTGTTCTTAGAAGTAGTACCCTGTACAGTTTTGATGAAATTATCTTGGATATGGGGTAATTTCATACGTTCAAAAAGGGAAATATTTTCCTTTGTTATTTTTAAATCTTCCAAGAAATCATAATCTAGTTTAGATAGAGAAGTGGAACAAGTAACTTGCTTATCACTAGAGGATGTATTCTATGAGTTGGATGTTGTCTTAGTAGGTTCAGAAGAGGAGGGAGGATAATAATATGAATCCTTTCTTGCGATCCTAGTGGTTATTATGTTTTGGGACATAAGAATATCTTCCATGTCTTCCTCTTCCTCTTCTCACAATCCAAAAGAAATATCCAAAAAAGAATTGAATTCATTTTCTTCTGTTTCTTTAGTATCTTGAGATTGATCCTGCTATTTTGCTTCCCCTTCCTTAGATTCATTTTGGGTATCATTTTCCCAAGATTTGAGGGTTTGTACAAAATCTTCCAAGTTTATGCCTTCTGAAAGAGGGTTTTTTTTAGCAGTAGGGGGATTGCTCTTCTTGGGTGGAAATATGAAAAATTTCTTGGGATTTGAAGATCCTTCTCCACAATTTTTCTTCATATATATGATTTCATTGGAGATTTATATAAAATACTATTTATTGATTCCATTTCTGTAGATTCTTGATCCTTTTTATCATAAGTCTTTATCACAATGGCCTTAGTTTTGTTACCGGTTTTATCTTTCAATGTTTCCACTCTGGGGTTACCTTTTAGGCTGAGCATGTACTTCTCAAATTTAATCACTTCTTTGAAGGTATCTTCCAAAGTATTATTCTCAACCCTTTTAACAAACATATCCATTGAAACAAGGAGGGTTGAGGTGTAGAATTCAATTGAGACATCTTTAGTAGTTTTAGGAGCTTGGGGTATTTTATTTATCAGGATGAGAAGCCTTTTATTAAAATCTTTAAAATTTTCTTTATCTTGAATTTTGATCCTTGAAAGTTCAAGAACTAACATTTCTAGGTTTTCATATTCACCTAATTTTTTAATGAAATAGGTTTCAAAAGTGTTCCAGCTAGTGATAGAAGCTTGGGCTAGAGAAAATTACTAGGTTGAAGCTTTGTTTTCAAACGTGTAAGAAAAAAATATGCAAATGACATCTTCATATTGTACATCCATCAATACAACATAAACCATGGATGTTTTTAACATGGGCTTCAACAAAGTCTTTTTTTATTACTGGTGGAATAAAAAACTGGGAGGTCTTGTACTCGTGTGGCATGGGGTCGATTTTGACAGCTACCACTATAACCTCCAGGTTCCATACGTATGACCCTTCCACGAGAATGGGTAAATCAGGGGGATTTGAACTCAGAACCTCATAAAACATAACGCTTCATATCGCAATACTTTCCAATTGATCTTTCCCCAAGGGGATTGAACGAAGTCTTTCTTATCATGATCAAATTTGGGTTAACACTTCTCAAGATTTTTGGCCATGTCATGGACCATCCCAAGTAATGTAACTGCATCAGGAACCAACCAAGGTTGGTTTTTTTGTTGGTTATCATTAAATTTCAGCCATTGGTTGGGGTTTACATGGATTCCCCCTTCTCCTTCTCCTTTAGGATCATCTTCGGGTTCACCTCTTGGTCTTATGGGAAGATATTCAAGAGGAATGGGAGGTAGACCGCCCCCAACAAGTATGTAATTTTCTAGGTCAAAATATGAGGGTTCTAAGACTCCTTGTAATAATTGTGATATGTGGTAACTGGGTGTCCTACTGTGTGGTTTCCATCATGGTTTATGGGAATATCAAGAGTCGTCTCTTCGCAAGTGGGACTCCTATGTCCTTCGGGTATCGAAAAGTCAGTAGGGGATTGGTTGGTTTTCTTACTCCACTAGTGAGTTAGCACACACTCTTGGGTTTCCTTTATTATTATTTTAATCTTTGCATCATATATTCTATGAGATATTGGAGAAATAGTTTCAGACTAAGTAAAAACTCATTGAGTGTAAGTCCAATTCACCATCACATATCTTGGTTGTGACTTCTAACTTTAATTATTTCTTGGTCCTCTTCATGAATTTTTTGGCTAATGTGATTAACTTTATTGATTTCATAAAATAGTCATTTAAGACTTCTTTAAGTTTCTAAATAACCTAATAACTAAATTCCCTCTTTTCCTCTACTTCTTCTATTTTGAGTTCCCTGGGGCTGCATCATCAATATTGGGTAGGATTTCCATTCTGAATTATTTGAAGAAATACACTAGAAAATAATAGAAAAAATAATACAAAAATAATTAACACTCAGTTCAACCTTTCTCATTATGAAAGAATGAATAAATACAATGAGAGAAGATGTTACAGGAAATCATCTTCTCCTACAATTTCTCAACAATCTCTCCAATAATATCTCCATGACTCTCTCAAATATATTTCTTAATCTTAATTATACTTTCTAGATATAAGAAATAACATTAATACTAAAATCAATTACATCTAGAATATGATAATTGAATCATTATTCCAACATTTCCCCCCCATAATGATCATTTGGAAATATTCCAAGACCATCTTTGAATTTGCAAATCTTTTCCTTTTATAGTGCTTTTGTGAAAATATCAGCTACATGTTCGTCTGTTCTGCAATAACTAATCTTGACCACACCTTGATGAACCAAATATCAAACAAAATGATACTGGATATCAATATGCTTAGTATTCTTATGAAACAATGGATTTTTGGTCATTGGAATAGAACTTTGATTATCACATATCAACTGAATAGGATGTTCCAGTTTCTCAATGAAGATCCTCCAAAATTCTTATCAACTAAACTGCATCACATGCTGATGTTGCTACTTATTTATACTCTTCTTCTGTTGTGGAGAGAGAAACTGTAGGTTGCTTTTTAGTTCTCCAAGCAACTGTTGTTGAACCCATGTTGAATGAATATCCTGAAGTTGATTTCCTGTCAGCCATGCAACCTACCCATTCTGAATATGTATAACCAATATTCATGATATCTTCTATAGATTTGTATATTAAACCATAACCAATTGTACCACACTTATATTTCAAAATCCTCTTAGCTTCTTTCCAATTTATTTCCTTGGGGTTTTACATGTATCTAGATACAATACTGACTGCAAAAGATATATCTGGTTAAATTGTAGTTAAGTAGATCAAACTTCCAACCAATTGATGATACAAAGTAATATCAACTGATTTGGAGTCATCATGTCCATATAACATCAACCCAACTTCCAAAGGAGTTGTTTCTATCTTGCAACTCATCATTCTGAACTTCTTCAAAATATCCGAAGTATACTTGCCTTGTGACATCAAAATACCATCTTATTTCTGCCAAACTTTAATTCCCAAGAAATAATGTAACTCACCAAGATCTGTCATCTCAAGCTCAACAATCATGTGTGACGTAAAATTTTAAAATAACTCAACATTGTTCCCTGTGTAGATCAAATAATCAACATAAAGTGCAACAATCAGAATATCCTGACTTGATTGAAGAATATAAAGATTGGGCTCAGATAAAAAATTTACTAAGCCACGATCCTGGAAGTATTTATCAATTCTTGAATACCAAGCCCTTGGTGCTTGTTTAAGACCATATAAACCCTTCTTCAACCTGTAAACTTTATCTTCTTTACTTGAAACTTCAAAACCTTCAGGCTGCTCCACATAAATTTCTTCATCCACATAACCATTCAAGAAAGTTGACTTAAAATCCATTTGAAAAATTGTCTACTTATACTGACCAGCTAATGCAAGAACCATCCTGATTGTATCCATATTTACCACCAGGGAAAATATCTCAGTATATTCAATTCCTTCTCTATGTGCATAACCTTTTGCAACTAAATGATCCTTATACTTATCAATGGTTCCATCTGATTTATACTTAGTTTTATAAACCCATTTACTACCATTCACCTATTTACCTTTTGGTAAGTTCACCAAATCCCATGTATCATTTCTCACCAAAGCATTCAACTCTGCTTCCATAGTTTCATTCCATTCTTTATTTATTGATGCTTCTACATAAGTTTGAGGTTCATCCATCTTCATTACATGTGTCATAAGTGCATAATTTGTAAGATTACTTTGGGATCTGGTAATCCTTCTTTTAAAATTTCTATCTAACATATTTCTTTCAGAATGAATTCTTTCAAACCACTTAGGTTTCTTCTTAACTTCATCTTCCTTTACTGACTTGGAATGTGATTCACCATCAATCATAACTGTATCTTCTTTTAATTTCAATTGTACAAGTTTTGACTGATAAATTCCCTGCTCATCAAATACAACATCTCTTCTTATTATTACTTTCTTTACAACATCCCTGGAATCAACTTCAGTCAGTAAGTTGGAGTAAGGCTGAATAGAGGGAATAATTTGGTGAGAAAGGTGTAGAGGTATGCTATGGAAATCAAGTCTTCAAGAAACCTAAGGAGGAAAAACACAAACACAAGATCCTCCTGGATTCAAATTTCAAAGAAAATGAAAGAAATTGTGACAACACTATAATCAAACATTCATCATAATACAGTTACAACAATTCATGTGAATCGGTCATTCATGAACACTCTCAGTATTAGAGGCAAGTAAGATGGGGTAACAAATCTGTCTTAGATTAATCAAGAAGTCTCAAATCAAGTACATAACCAGAGAACCAATGTTCTTCATCAAAATATTACAATAGCAGGGAGCCGAGCTCAACCATTCGACCTTAGAAAAATATCAAAACTGTCTATAAATACCTAGAAATGCTACAACCACCAGGAGTGTGATCGGATCACTGCCTTCAAAGCCTTCATTCGATGTCTTATCTCTCAGATTGTGCAGGTTTTCTCATGTCATACACAAGCCAAGCGTAGTTATGTGCTTTAAGGGAAAAATTACCCATAAGGAAGCTTTAGATCGTTAGCATGCCTTCATGGCTACATTCTGCAATGCTTTCCATTTATGGGGTGAGGTGAGGTCTCAACTACTTTCCCCAATATTCAATAACTTCCTTCATTGGGATCGAGATAGTTCCTGACACCCATGAATGTTCCAGGTGGTGCCCACGAGTTCTTCGAGTCAATCTCGATGCCTCAAGGCCATGCAGATCCTCTTTTGTGACCAATACAGGTGCTTTCATCCCTTTGGGACAACTCCTCTCCATCGTTTCATCTTGCACGTGACCTTGGGCCATGAACTAGGGCTCATGTTTAAAGGCATTTCAGGATTTCATCTTTTGAGAGTCTCCACTCCACTGGATTCGAAATATCTCGATGCCTGAAATTGTGAAATGGCCTTATTTAGATCGACTGTAAGACTTGCTTTGAATTTGAAGGCCACTATTGCTTCTCGGAAACCCCAGTCATCAGCCTCTCAATAGGTGCTTATGCATATTTATGGCCCCACTTTCAATATGACATCGGGCTGTGAACCTGGGCCCAACTTCCAAGTGTTACACATCCAAATCACTCAACTGGATAAGTGTCGCACATACCTCTCACTTGTCACAAGTGTCGCAACTCCTATACAACTTGTCGCAAACGTCGCAAGTTGGTCATAAGAGTGTCGTAAATACTGTTGAATCATGTTACCTCAATGAAAACATCACAGAGGCACTTGGGACATCTCATTTACTCAATTTGAAGGAAGGAAACTGGTCTACTGAAGTCAAACATCTCTCAATACCTTAGAAGGCTTCATAATCAAGGTTTTGGAAGGGGAACGCTCCTCTAACACTACCTGAGGAGCGTTGGCACCCCTTCACCATGGCTGAGCATTATAGTGCTTTTCCACCCCTTTGCAGAAACATTACCCAAATTTGGAGCGTTGGCGCTTCTCTGGACCTTTCTGGGAGCGTTATAACACTCTGTGACCTTTCTGAAGGAGCGCTCCCTATTCTGGGTGAACTGTTAGCCCGGTGAGAAGAATAAGGGGAGAATCATTCGAGTTTAGGAGGCAGTTAAGCTCGAA
>ML791164.1:436078-452817 GCA_009831015.1 Picea engelmannii
AAGTGAAGTGATGAGTGTACTATAATTCAAAGTGAATACAAAACAAATTAATTCAATAATAAATTTAATGGAGAAATTAGAATTGGGTTAATCCTAAAATAAGGAAAGTGGGCAAAGTGACCTAGAAGATGTTTTTAAGGAAGCTACTTGGAGAGTATAAATAAGAGGAAAGGCTCTCTCATTTAAGACACACATGAGAATATTGAATACCTATAGGTTTTTGAGGTAACCAAAGGATATATAAGCCAAATTTCTGAGGAAAGTGAAGAAAAGAAGGCCAAAATTCAAGGAAGGATAAATTCTTTTGATGATGCTTTCTAAGGTATGTTTTTTTCCGTCCATCTCACCATTCTCACAATAAAAAAATTTCTAGAATGATCTAGATCTTGAAATTGTTATTCCATTGAGGAAACATATCCAAGTATTTGTTTTAAAACATTCATCTTGTGGGTTGTTGTATTTTTGGAGTTACACTCCGTGGAAAATAGGGTTTGTGGCTAGTCCCAAAACTAGTCAAAAACATGCGTTTCGGGTAAAGATGTCATAAATTATTCATAACAGATCCAAATTCAATAATGAAAATTGTGTTGGTTAGATTATAGTCTATATTATTCTATGTAATAGTTTCATATCAATTCAACAAATATTCCATGCAGGGCACTCTCTACAAGGTCGCTCTCTAGAATAAGCCAGAATTCATAAAGGTGTACCATTTTTGCCATAACTCCTTTTCTGAGAGGTTACTAATCCATAACTAGTCTTGTGAGACTAAATAAATGTATGATGAAAATGCTAGTCTCTTGTTGTTAAAGTTAATTAAGGTTTGCAGGTATGTGATCATATACACCAGGTCTATTATAGATTTACAAGTTGGGTACATGGTTGAGACAAGTAGTTGATGAGTTGGCACATACATGAGGTGTATAGTTGATGATGTTGGTACATATTGATGAGTCATAGTTGATGAGTACTTGACACATGATTGGTATAGGTTGGTGCAAGGTTGATGCACTTGTTTATGGTACAGGTTGATTACAGGTTGATGAATGGTTGATGCATGGTTCAGGTTATTGGTACAGGTTGTTTGGTACAGGTTGATTGGTATAGGTTTACAATGATATATCTCATAGTGATAGTGTGATAGTGGTTACATCATTCTAATTCTACTTAGGGAGGTTGGACGGGGCAAGGAAAGGTGGTTGTAGCCACCTTTTGATTGTAGCTGGAGAACATAGGGGGTTGTAGCCTCCTTTTGGTTGTAGCCATAGAATTAGGGAGTTGGAGCTTCCCTCAGGTTGTAGCCTGAGAAACTAGGTGGTTGGAGCCTCCTTGCAGTTGCAGCTGGAAAACAAAGGAAGTTGGTGCTTCCAATGAATGTAATTATTCAAGACATATAAGATAAAGAATTATGTCGTTTTCTCCCGATTTGGGTTTCCACGTAAAACACTGGTGTACTGTGTATGCGTATGATTGTTCATTTCTTATTGCTCATTATTGGATAATAATTCTACATTGATATAAGACTTGGATTATTTGGAGAAAAAGGATTATAATTACGCTATTACTGATTCACCCCCCCTCTCAGTAATCCAACAATTGGAATTAGAGAAGGTTCCTTCAGAAATCAGTTTAACCATTGAAAGGTAGATCATGGAGAGTACCAACTCAAATAAAAATGGAATACCACACTTTGATGGACACAAGTGTTTTTTTTGGAGCATAAGGATGAAGACATATATACAAGCACAGGGGTTTGAAATTTGGAAATCAATTGTAGATGGATACACAGTACCAGTAGTTCCACCAACAAATGACAAAGAAGTGAAACTTGGTCATAATAATTCCAAATCTAAAAATGCACTTTTGAATGGTCTCAGTGAAACAATATTCACCAAAGTTGCAGATTGTAAATCTACCAAAGAGATTTTGGAAAAGCTTCAAAATATTTATGAATGAGATACAAAAGTCAAAGAAACAAAACTTCAAACTTACAGAGGTTAGTTTGAACAACTAATAATGAAGGAATATGAGAATATTGCAGTAATAGTTGACAAAACCGTGAATGCAATCATAGGATTGGGAGAAGAAATCGAAGACTCTATAATTGTTCAAAAGGTACTAAGATCTCTTCCTATGAGATTCAACCCTAAGATATCATCACTAGAATAAAGATCGGATCTGAGCTCAATAAGCATGGACAAACTGCATGGAATTTTCATAGCAGATGAAATGAGAACTGAACAAGAAAATACAGATGTAAAAGAAGCAACCTTCAAAGCATCCAAAATATCAAAGAAAAAGAAAAATGAACAAGAATAATATAGCAGCAACAACGACGTCTTGGAAGATGATGAAGAAGTGTCCAACTTTGTCAAAATACTGAACAAGGGAACCAATGGTAGGTACAGAGGTAAGCTTCCTTTAATTTTTTTTGATTGTGATGGTATTGGTCATTTTGCTAACAAATGTCCTCATAAGAAAAAAACAAATGATGAAGGTTACTCAAAAGACAAACACACATTTAAGGAAAAAGAACTAGAAATAAATATTTGAAGAAAAGCTTATGCATCAAAGAAGACATCTCATCATCAGATGAAGATGAAATCAATGACATTGAGACAGGAAGAGTTCTATTCATGGCAATAAAAGATTCTGATAAAGAAGACTTCAAAGAAGAATATGAAGAAGTCGAAGAAGGATATGAAGAAGTCGAAGATGAAATTGAAGAGGCAAAATTTGACTATTGAGAAGAATTAGTGTGTGTCATAGAAGTTATCAGAAGAGAGAAGAAGAAAAACAAGAAACTACAAGAAGAACTAGACAAGAAAAAGGACACTCGAGAACTAGAACAAATCATCACAAGATTGAAGGTTCAAATAGAAGAAGATAAAAGAATTGAAGAAGCACTCAAAGAACAACTAGAAGAAAATGACAAGAGCATTATAAACTTGGAAACATAGATTGTCACACTAAGAAAGGATATTCAAAATAAAAATATCCAAAATAGCTCAAAAGTTCTGGATGACATTATCGGTAGTCAAAAATCTCATCTTGAAAACTCTGGACTTGGATACAATCAAATATAAAAGGGATCAATCTCCAAAACAATAGAGCAAGAAAAAAATCCAAAAAGCTATGAAGAAACAATAAAAGGGGATAGGAATATGTACAAATAAGATTACAAGGACACTCCTCCATCGAGAAGATTCATATTTCAGAATTAACAATAGATAGATAGGCCTCAAGAAGAAGAAGGATTCACAAGAGCACATTCTTTCAAAATATCTTCAACTCCCAAGTATCAAACTATATTTTTTGGTTTATGTTATGCATGTAATAATTTTGGACATAAAGCTATGAATTGAAGAGATAAAAACAAGAACAATAACAACTTTGAGAGTCATACACAAAGGGGTTACTCAAGAATACCTCGTGAAACAAAAAGAAGAAGTTACAACAGGTTTGAATATTTGAGCACTGAAGTGGAATGTTACTAATGTAGCAATTTTGGACACGTGGACAAAAATTGCAGAATGACAGTCTCTCCTAAAGAATCTCAACAGAATAACAACAGTCACAGGCAAGAACCTCATAAAACAACATGGATAAGAAAGCAAGATCAATATAGCGATGAAGAATGAAAACTCACTCTACAAGCTAAGCATAAGAAACATGGTTGGTATGTTTATAGTGGGTGTTCAAAACACATGACAAATTTCTTACATAGAGAAAAGAAAGAAATGGATCAGTCTTCTTCGGAAATGATAATTCAACCAAAATAATTGGAGAAGGCACAGTCTGAATTGAGAAAAAGAATAAAAAGACACAAAATGTTCTACTGGTAGAAGATATGAAACATAATCTTCTAAGTGTGAGTCAAATGTGTGACCAAGGTCACAGAGTTACTTTCAATTCACAAAAGTGTGAGATAAGAAGAGAAGGTTCAGGGAAATTGGTCAGTACAGCTGCAAGAACTTCAAACAACATATATGTGTTAAGTGAAATTGGAAATGAAAAGTGTTGTCTAGTAAAGGTAGATGAAATTTAGCTATGAAACAGAAGAATGGGTCACATGCATTTTGATAACCTTGTCAAATTAAGCAAATGAGAAGTAGTTAGATAAATTCTCCAAATCATGAAACCAACCAACACTTTATGCAAGCATTGTCAACAAGGAAAGAAAACAAAGACCAGGTTCAAATCAAATGAATATTCAACAACAAGACCATTGGAAATTGTCCATACTGATCTAGTTGGACCAACTACAACAAAGGGCTTAAAAGGTGAGAGATACTTTATGTTATTAGTTGATGATTATACAAGAATGACTGCAGTTTTCTATCTCAAGAACAAGTCAGAAGCTTTTGAAAAATTCAAGATATACAAGGAAATGGTTGAAAATGAGATGGATTAAAGAATCAAATGCTTGAGATCTAATAATGGAGGAGAGTTCACTTCAAAGGAATTTATGACTACTACAACAGTCATGGAATAAAAAAACAATTCTCCGTTGCTAGGACACCTCAACATAATGGAGTTGTTGAAAGATAGAAAAAGACAATACAAGAAATGGCTCGAACAATGCTAATGGATTCCAAATTGAAAGATATATTTTGGACACAGGCAGTGCATGCAATAGTTCACATTCAAAACAAAGTAATGCTTAGAAACAACACTGATAAAACTCCCTACAAGCTATGGAAAGGAAGACCAACAAATGTGAAGCACTTCAGAGTTTTTGGAAGAAAATGCTATATCAAAAGAGAAGATGGAAGAATGGGAAAATTTGACTTTGATGTGGACAAATGAGTACTTGTTGGTTACTCAAGTACAAGGAAAGCATATAAGTGTTACAATCTAAGATTGAACAAATTTATGCAAAGCGTCATCGTAACAATTGATGAAACAGGCAGACCATAATCAAAGGAAGAAGAAAACAAACCAATGGAACAACTTTTCGAATAAGAAGAAGAAGAAGATGAAGTAGAAGAGGAATATGAAGAGAATCTGACAAAAACAGAAGAGAAAGTTCAGCAAGTATCTCCAAAGACACCTAGCAAACGAGTACAGAAGAATCATCCTTCGGATCAGATTATTGGAAGCAAAGATGCAGGAGTTGAGACTAGAAGAAAAATATGTTCACCAAAACAAACACACCTAGCACTCTTATCTACAATTGAACCAAATTGTTTTGAAGAAGCCAACAAGGATGGATTTTGGAATAAGGCCATGAATGAAGAATTTGATCAAATAGAGAAAAATGACACTTGGGAACTGGTTCCAAGACCAAAGAATAAGAATGTGACTGACACAAAATAGGTTTTTAGGAATAAATTAAATGAATATGGACAAGTTACAAGGAATAAAGCTAGATTGGCATGTAAAGGATATGCACAGATTGAAGGAATTGACTTTGAAGAGACATTTTCCCCAGTTTCCAGAATGGAAGAAATCTAGTTGTTTTTAGCCTATGCATGCTCCAAAAATGTTAAAGTATATTAGATGGACGTAAAATCAGCTTTTTTGAATGGTTCACTTGAAGAAGAAGTCTACATTGAACAACCAGAAGGATTTCAGTTGTCAGAGAACGCAGATTATGTGTGTAAATTAAAGAAGGCCTTGTATGGTCTAAAACAACTTCCTAGAGCATGGTACTCTAGACTGGATAAGTATCTGCAATAGGAAGGGTTTAGAAAAGGAAGTGCAGACAACAACCTCTACATCAAGGTAAGTGAAGGTAATATTTTATTAATTGAAGTTTATGTTGATGATATTATTTTTGGTATTGATGATGACAGGTTAAGCCATAAATTTGCAAAAGATATGTAGAATGAATTTGAAATGTTGTTACTTGGAGAACTATCCTTCTTTTTCGAACTTCAGATACATCAAAGCAACCAAGGAATATTTATTTCTCAAACCAACTATATCAGAGAAATGATAAAGAGGTTCAGAATGGAAGATTGTAAACCAGTTATCACTCCCATGAAAACCAGTTGCAAGTTGAGACAAGTTGATGATTCAAAGTCTACAGATCAGAGGCAATATAGGTCAATGATTGGAAGCCTACTATATGTGACAACATGCAGACCATATGTAATGCAGATAGTTGGATAGGTGGAACGATTTCAAGAAGCACCAAAGGAGTCACATGTGATAGCAGTGAAGATGATTTTCAGATATCTGAAAGGAACATAAGATTTTGGATTATGATATCCAAAAGGAAATGATCTATCACTTATTGCCTACACAGATGAAGATTGGGCAGGTTGTATTGATGACTGACGAAGCACCAATCGAGTAGCGTTCTACTTGGGTGAGTGTTTAGTATCACGGCTAAGAAAGAAAAAATCATCGGTATCTTTATCTACAGCTGAGGCAGAGTATATTGCAACATCACCATGTTGTACACAGGTTCTTTGGATGAAACAAACTCTGAAATATATACAGGTTGAGTATGATTAGCCCATTCCAATATATTGTGATAATACAAGTGCCATCAGTATCTCGAAGAACCCAATAATTCACTCCAAGACGAAGAACATTCCAATAAAGTATCACTTTCTACGGGAGCAAGTTGCAGAAAAGAACATCAGAGTTGACTATGTGAGCACAAACGAACAAGTGGTAGACATATTCACAAAATGACTTCCATGAGAATACTTTGAATATATTTTCCAGATACTTGGCGTTAGTTCTACTCCAAAATGAATTCTTTTTGAGTAGTTATCTTATATGTATTAGATTTACACGAGGAAGCACCATAAGAGGACAAATCTGTCAGGGGGAGCAACCCCAGATGGAATGATAACTTTTCCATTGATGACAAAGGGGGAGATATTTATCATATGAAGAGGATAGAGGTAGAGGATAAAGGCATTGTTCTAGGGGGAGCATGAGTGATATGATTTCAGTATTGCATAAGAGTGCTTCCATCAATGCCAAAGAGAGAGATTGTTGATTAAGGTTGGTTGTCATTGATGTCAACCCTTGAAGAAAGCCCCATATCACAAAGGTTGGGTAATGGAACCAATATTGTTTGATTTAAATATGACTCATTATTTTCTTGTCGTGGTTGATAATAAGTAGAAATGGATGAACTCCGAAGTGGTCCCCTTATGGTGAAAGCCCTCACGGGAAGACGCTTTGCAGATTGAGTTATGTTATAGAACCCATGCTTATTTGGGGAGTAATGAGATGAATGCCATTGAATTTTTCAGTGAAACTATCCTAGATGGATAGTTCTTTTCAAGCCATTTCCAGTGGTATGTGGAATGTCACATAACTCCTCACGGTTAGAGAGTTATGGCCATGAGAAGTTGGAGAACCCAAGTTTGGGTAATGGACCCAAGTTTGTTTCATAGATAACGGTATGAGTTTTGATATATATTCAGGTAATAATATTATATATGGATAGTACATGTCATTCCTTTTCTGTTGGTATGTGTAATGTAACATAACTCCTCACGGTTTGAGAGTTATGGCCTTAGGAAATTGGAGGACCCTCATATGTCATCTAGAAGCCCCAAAAGGTCAAAGTAGTCAAAGTGGTTTAAGAGATTTTAAAAGGTAAATAATAAAGTGAAGTGGTGATTGTACTATAATTCAAAGTGAATACAAAATAAATTAATTCAATAATAAATTTAATGGAGAAATTAGAAGTGGGTTAACCCAAAAATAAGGAAAGTGGGTAAAGTGACCTAGAAGATGTCTTTAAGGAAGCTACTTGGAGAGTATAAATAAGAGGCATGGATCTCTCATTTAAGACACACTTGAGAATATTGAATGCCTATAGGTGTCTGAGGTAACCAAAGGATATCTAAGCCTAATTTCTGAGGAAAGTGAAGAAAATAAGGCCAGAATTCAAGGAAGGATAAATTCTTTTGATGATGCTTTCTAAGGTATGTTTTTTCAGGTCATCTCACCATTTTCGTAATAATTGTTTTTTCTAGATTGATTCAGACCTTGAAATTGATATGAAATTAAGGAAACATATCCAAGTATCTATGGTAAAAAAATGAGCTTGTGGGTCATTGTATTTTTTGAGTTACACTCCGTGGAAAATATGGTTTGTGGCTAGTCCTGAAACTAGTCAAAAACAAATGTTTCGGGTAAAAATGTCATAAATTCTTAATAACAGATCCAAATTCAGTAAGATAAAATGTGTTGGTTTGATTAAAGTATTTAGTATGTTTTGTAATAGTTTCATATCAATTCAACAAATATTCTCCGCGGGGCACGCTCTACAAGGTCACTCTCTAGAATAAGCCAGAATTCAGCAAGGCGTGCCATTTTTTCCATAACTCCTTTTCTAAGAGGTTACAGGTAGTGAAACCTAGAGGAATTGCATAAAAAACACTAAATAAAATTGTATATGAGTTTCAAATATTTATTCACTACAGGTAAAAAGTTATGATTATTTCAAGTTAGGGTTGTTGACTAATCCAAAACTATGCTTGTGAGACTAAAGAAACGTATGATGAAAATGATTGTCTCTTGTTGTTAAAGTTAAAGAGGGTTTGCAGGTATGTGATCATATAGACTAGTTCTATTACATATTTACAAATCATATTTGGATGATGAAATTGATGAGGGATTTTGGTTGAGGTACATGTTGAGTACATGGTTGAGACTAGTAGTTGATGACTTGGCACATACACGAGGTGTATAGTTGATGATGTTGGTACATATTTATGAGTCATATTTGATGAGTATTTGACAGTGGACACATGATTGGTACATACTTGGTACATGGTTGGATGCAGTTGTTAATGGTATAGGTCGATTACAGGTTATTTGGTACAGGTTGGTGCATGG
Organism: Picea engelmannii; assembly: GCA_009831015.1. NCBI lineage: Eukaryota > Viridiplantae > Streptophyta > Pinopsida > Pinales > Pinaceae > Picea > Picea engelmannii. The sequence goes on from ML791164.1 coordinate 444,896, forward strand.
TTTATGCACTTGTTTATGGTACATATTGATTACAAGTTGAGGTACAAGTTGACGCATGGTTGATGAATGGTTCAGATTTATTGGTACAAGTTTAGAATGATATATCTCATAGTGACATGTTGATAGTGGTTCAATCATTCTACTTCTACTTCAGGGTGGTAGGACAGGGCAAGGACAAGTGGTTGTAGCCACCTTCTAGTTGTAGCCGAAGAACATAGGGGGTTTTAACCTCCTTCTAGTTGTAGCAATAGAATTGGGGAGTTGGAGCTTCCCTCAAGTTGTATCCTGAGAAAATAGGGGGTTGGAGCCTCCTTCCAGTTGCAGCTGGAAAACAAAGGAATTTGGTGCTTCCAATGAATGTAATTCTTCAAGACATATAAGAAAAATCATTCCATGGTTTTCTCCCGATTTAGGTTTCCACATAAAACACTGGTGTACTATGTATGTGTATGTTTATTCATTTGTTCATTTCTTATTTACTTTTCATTTATTGGATGATAATTCTTCATTGATATAACACTTGGATTATATGGTTAAAAAGGATTAAATTGCTCTATTACTGATTCACCCCCCCTCTCAGTAATCCAACAATTGGAATCAGAGAAGGTTCCTTTAGAAATCAGTTTAACCACTAAAAGGTAGATCATGGAGAGTACCAACTCATATAAAAATGGAATACCACATTTTGATGGACAAAAGTATTCTTTTTGGAGCATAAGGATGAGGACATATATACAGGCACATGTATTTCAAGTTTTCCAATCAATTGTAGATGGATACACAACACCAGTAGTTCCACCAAAAAATGACAAAGCAGTAAAAATCGGTGAGAATAATTCCAAAGCCACAAATGCACTTTTGAATGGTCTCAGTGATACGGTATTCACCAAAGTTGCACACTGTAAATCCACTAAAAATATTTGGGACAAGATTCAAAATATTTATGAAGGAGATACAAAATTCAAAGAAACAAAGATTCAGACTTACAGAGGTCAGTTCGAACAACTAAAAATGAAGGAAGATGAAGATATGGTAGCCTACTTCTTACGAGTTGATGAAACAGTGAATGCAATCATAGGATTGGGAGAAGAAATTTAAGAATTTCTAATTGTTCAAAAGATACTAAGATCTCTTCCTTTGAGATTCAACCCTAATATATCAGCACTAGAAGAAAGATCGGATTTGGACTCAATAAGCATGGACGAACTGCATGGAATCTTTACAACATATGAAATGATAACTGTGCAGGAAAATCTAGATGTAAAAGAAGTAGCCTTCAAGGTATCCAAAGGATCAAAGAAAAAGAAAAAGGAACAAGAAGAATATAGAAGCAACAATGACACCTCAGAAGATGATGAAGAAGTGGCCAACTTCATCAAAAGACTGAACAAGGGAACCAATGGTAGGTATAGAGGTAAGCTCCCTTTAATTTGTTTTAATTGTGATGGTATATGGTTATTTTTCTAACAAATGTCCTCATAATAAAAAGAGAAATGATTAAGGTTACTCAAAAGGAAAACACACATATAAAGACAAAAAAATTACAAAGAAAGTTTTCAAGAAAATCTTATACACCAAAGAAGACATCTCACCATTATATGAAGATGAAGCCAATGACAATGAGACAGGAAGAGTTCTATTCGTGGCAATAAAAGACACTGACAAAAAAGACTTCGAAGAATAATATGAAGAAGCCGAAGAAGAATATGAAGAATTCGAAGAAGAAATTGAAGAGGCAGAAGTCGAGTATCGAGAAGAATTAATGCGCGCCATAGAATTTATCAGAAGAGAAAAGAAGAAAAACAAGAAACTACAAGCAGAACTAGAAAAGAAAAATGACACTTGAGAACTAGAACAAAGGATCCCAAAATTGAAGGTTCAAATAGAAGAAGATAAAATAATTGAAGACGCACTCAAAGAAGAACTAGAAGAAAAGGACAAGATCATTGGAAACTTGGAAGCAGGGGTTGCCACACTAAGAAAGTATATTCAAAAGAAAAATATGCAGAATAACTCAAAAGTTCTGGATGACATTTTCATCAATAAAAAATATCATCATGACAAGTCCGGACTTGGATACAATCAGACAAAAAATGGATCAAGATCCAAAACAAGAGAGCAAGAAACAAATCCAAAGAGCTATGCAGAAACAATAAAAGAGGATAGGAGGATATACAAGGAAGATTGCAGGGACACTCCTCCACCAAGAAGATTCAGATTTCAGAATAAACAACAAACATGTAGGCCTCCAGAAGAAGAAGGATTCATAAGCGCACCTCCTTTCAGAAGATCTTCAACTCCCAGGTATCAAACTAAATGTTTTGGTTTATGTTATGAATGTAATAATTTTGGACACAAAGTTGTGAATTGTAGAGCTAACAATAGGAACAATAACAACTTTGAGAGTTATACACAAAGGGATTATACAAGGATACCTAGTGACACACAAAGAATAAGTTACAATAGGTTTGAATCTTTGAGCACTGAAGTGGAATGTTGCAAATGTAAAAATTTTGGACACATGGCCAAGGATTGCAGAATGACAGTCCCTCCTAAAGAATCTCAATAGAATAACAATAGTCATAGACAAGAACCTCAGAAAACAAAATGGATAAGAAAGAAAGATCAGTATAACAATGAAGAATGCACAGTCGCTCTACAAGCTAAGAAGAAGAAGCATGGTTGGTATGTTGACAGTGGATGTTCAAAACACATGGCAGGTGATAAAGACAAATTTCTTACATTACGAAAAGAAAAAAATGGATTAGTCTCCTTCAGAAATGATAATTAATCTAAAATCATTGGAGAAGGCACAGTCTGAATTGAGAATAAGAATGAAAAGGAACAAAATGTTCTACTGGTAGAAGATATGAAACATAATCTTCTAAGTGTGAGTCAAATGTGTGACCAAGGTCATAAAATTACTTTTGATTCAAAAAAGTGTGAGATAAGAAAAGAAGGTTCATGGAAATTGGTCGGTACAACTACAAGAACTTCAAACAACATATGTGTGTTAAGTGAAATTGGAAATGAAAAGTGTTGTCTAGGAAAGGAAGATGAAAGTTGGCTATGGAATAGAAGAATGGGTCAAATGCATTTTGATAACCTTGTCAATGTCAACAAAAGAGAAACAGTCAGAGAAATGCATCAGATCACGAAACCAACCAACACTTTATGCAAGCATTGTCAACAAGGAAAGAAAACAAAGATTAGGTTCAAATCAAAGGAATATTCAACAACAAGACCACTGGAAATTGTGCACACTGATCTAGTTGGACCAACTACAACAAAGGGATTAAAAGGTGAAAAATATTTTATGTTATTAGTTGATGATTATACAAGAATGATTGCAGTTTGCTTTCTCAAGAACAAGTCAGAATCTTTTGAAAAATTCAAGATCTTAAAGGAAATGGTTGAAAATGAGATGGATTCAAGAATCAAATGTTTGATATATGATAATGGAGGAGATTTCACTTCAAAGTAATTTTTGGACTACTCTAGCAGTCATGGAATAAAAAGGCAATTCTTCGTTGCTAGGACACCTCAACGGAATGGAGTTGTTGAAAGAAAGAATGGGGCAGTACACGAAATGGCTTGAACAATGCTAATGGATTCCAAATTGAAAGATATATTTTGGACACAGAGAATGCATGAAGCAATTCACATTCAAAATAGAGTAATTCTCAGAAACAACATTGATAAAACTCCCTACGAGCTATGGAAAGGAAGACCAAAAAATGTGAAGCACTTCAAAGTTTTTGGAAGCAAATGCTACATCAAAAGAGAAGATGGCAGAATGGGAAAGTTTGAGACTCATGTGGACTAAGGAATATTTGTTGGTTATTCAAGTACAAGGAAAGCATACAAGTGTTACAATCTAATATTGAACAAAGTTGTAGAAAGAATCAACATAACAATTGATGAAACAGGTAGACCAGAATCAAAGGAAGAAGAAAACAAATCAATGGAACAACTTTTCGAAGAAGAAGATGAAAAAGAAGTAGAGGAGGAAGATGAATATGAAGAGAATCTGACAGAAGTAGAAGAGAAATTTCAAAAAGTATCTCCAAAGACACCTAGCAAACAAGTACAAAAGAATCATCCTTCAGATCCGATTATTGGAAACAAAGATGCAGGAGTTGAGAGTAGAAGAAAAATATGTTCACCAGAACAAACACACCTAGCAGTCTTATCTACAATTGAACCAAACTGTTTTGAAGAAGCCAGGAAGGATAAATTTTGAAATAAGGCCATGGATGAAGAATTGGATCGAATAGAGAAAAATGACACTTCATAATTGGTTCCAAGACCAAAGAATAAGAATGTGATCGATACAAAATGGTTTTCAGGAATAAATTGAATGAATATGGATAGGTTACAAGGAACAAACGTAGATTGGTATGTAAAGGATATGCATAGATTGAAGGAATCGACTTTGAAGAGACAATTTCCCTAGTTGCCATATTGGAAGAAATCCATATACTTTTAGCTTATGCATGCTCCAAAAATGTTAAAGTATATTAGATGGATGTAAAATCATCTTTTCTGAATGGGGAACTTGAAGAAGAAGTCTGCATTGAAAAACCAGAAGGATTTCAGTTGTCAGAGAACACAGACTATGTATGTAAATTAAATATAGGCCTTGTATGGTCTAAAATAGGATCCTAGAGCATGGTACTCCAAACTATATAAGTATCTGCATCAGGCATGGTTAAGAAAAGGAGGTGCAGACAACAACCTCTACATAAAGGTAAGTCAAGGTAATATTTTATTAATTGAAGTTTGTGTTTATGATATTATATTTGGTAGTGATGATGACAGGTTAAGCCAAAAATTTGCAAAAGACATGAAGAATGAATTTGAAATGTCGTTACTTGGAGAACTATACTTCTTTTTGGGACTTCAGATACATCAAAGAAACCAAGGAATTTTTATTTCTCAAACCAAGTATATCAGAGAAATGCTAAAGAGGTTTGGACTGGAAGATTGCAAACCAATTATCACTCACATGCAAACCAGTTGTAAGTTAAGCAAAGATGATGATTCGAAGCCTATAGATCAGAGACAATACAGGTCAATGATTGGAAGCCTACTATATGTGACAACATCCAGACCAGATGTAATGCAATAAGTTGGACAGGTGGCACGATTTCAAGCAACACCAAAGGAATCACATGTATTAGCATTAAAGAGTATTTTTAGATATCTCAAAGGAATAGAAGAGTTTGTATTATGCTATCCAAAAGGAAAAGATCTATCACTTATTTCCTACACAGATGTAGATTGGGCAGGTTGTATTGATGACCGACGAAGCACCAGTGGAGAGATGTTCTACTTAGGTGAGTGTTTGGTATCATGGATAAGCAAGAAACAATAATCAATATCTCTATCTACAGCCAATACAGAGTATATTGCAGCAACACCATGTTGTACACAAGTTCTTTGGATGAAACAAACTTTGACAGATATACAGGTTGAGTATGATGATCCCATTCCAATATATTGTGATAATACAAGTGCCATCAATATCTTGAAAAACCCGGTGATGCACTCCAAGATGAAGCGCATTCCAATCAAGTATCACTTTCTATGGGAGTAGGTTGTAGAAAAGAACATCAGAGTTGAGTATGTGGGCATAAAAGAACAAGTGGCAGACATTTTTATAAAACCACTTCCACGGAAGCCTTTGAATATCTTCGCCAAAGACTTGGAGTTATTTCTACTCCAAAATGAATTATTTTTGAATTATTTTTGAATGCTTATCTTATATGTATTAGATGTACATGAGGAAGAACCATAAGAGGACATTTCATTCAGGGGGAGTAGCCCCATATGGAAATATACCTTTGCCATTGATGACAAAGGGGCAGAGATTTCTCAAATGCATAGGACAGAGGCATGGCTCCAAGGGGAGCGGATTTATCAGATGCAGAGGACAGAGGAAAATTTATCAGATATAGAGGAAAGAGGTAGGGTTCTAGGGGGAGCATGAGTGATATGATTTCAATATTGCATCAGAGTGTTGCCATCAATGCCGAAGGGGGAGATTGTTGATTAAGGTTGGTTGTCATTGATGTCAACCCTTGAAGAAAACCCCACAACACAAAGGTTTGGGTAATGGACCGAATATTGTTTGATGTAAAGATGACTCATTATTGTCTTGTCATGGTTGATAAGAAGTAAATATTGATGAACTCCAAAGTGGTCCCCTTATGGTGAAATCCCTCACGGGAAGACGCTTTGCGGAGTAAGAGAACCCATGATTAATTGTGGAATAATGAGATGAAGGAAAATGAAGTTGTTAGGTAAACTATCCTAGATGGATATTTCTTGTCATTCCATTTCTGGTGGTATGTGGAATGTCACATAACTCCTCACGGTTAGAGAGTTATGGCCATGAGAAGTTGGAGACCCTAGGTTTGGGTAATGGACCCAAGTTTGTTTGATGGATAACGGTATGAGTTATGATATATTTTCAGATAATTCTATCATATATGGATAGTACATGTCATTCCATTTCTGGTGGTATGTGTAACGTCACATAACTCCTCATGGTTTGAGAGTTATGGCCTTATGAAGTTGGGCGGCCCTCATATGTCATCTAGAAGCCCCAAAAGGTCAAAGTAGTCAAAGTGGTTTAAGAGATTTTAAAAGGTAAATAATAAAGTGAAGTAATGAGTGTATTATAATTCAAAGTGAATAAAAAATAAATTATTTCAATAATAAATTTAATGGAGAAATTAGAAGTGGGTTAACCCTAAAATAAGGAAAGTGGGGCCAAGTGACCTAGAAGATGTTTTTAAGGAAGTGACTTTGAGAGTATAAATAAGAGGCAAGGCTCTCTAATTTTAATCACACTTGAGCATATTGAATATATATAAGTGTCTGAGGTAACCAAGAATATTTAAGCTGAAATTCTGAGGTAAGGTGAAGAAAAGAAGGCCGAAATGCAAGGAAGGATAAATTCTTTTGATGGTGCTTTCTAAGGTATGTTATTTACAGGTCATCTCACCATTTTCGCTATAACGTTTTCTCTATAATGATTCAGACTGTGAAATTTTGATGCCATTGAGAAAACATATCCAAGTATATGTGGTAAAAAATTCATCTTGTGGGTCATTGTATTTTTGGAGTTACACTCCCTGGAAAAACGGGTTTGTGGCTAGTCTTGAAACTAGTCAAAAATAGGTGTTTCGGGTAAAAACGTAATAACTTCTTCATAACAGATCCAAATTCAGGGAAGCCAAATGTGTTGGTTAGGGTACAATATTTAGTATGTTTTTTCACATTTTAATATCAATTCAACAAATATTCCATGCGGGGCACGCTCTACAAGGTCGCTCTCTAGAATAAGCCAAAATTCAACAAGGTTCCCTTGTTCAGTCTTTTGACGAAGTTGGCTACTTCTTCATCATATTCCGAGGTGTCACTACTGCTGCTATATTATTCATTTTCCTTTTTCTTTTGCTTTGATATTTTGGATGCCTTGAAGGCTGCTTTTACATCTAGATTTTCCTGCTTAGTTGTCATTTCATATGCTGTCAAGATTCCATGCAGTTTGTCCATGCTTATTGAGTCAAAATCCGATCTTTCTTATAGTGATGATATATTAGAGTTGAATATCATTGGAAGAGATCTTAGTATATTTTGAAAAATTACATATTCTTCAATTTCTTCTCCCAATCCCATGACTGCATTCACTGTTTCATCGACTCGCAAGAAGTAGGTTGCGTTATATTCATCTTCCTTCATTTTCAGTGTTAAGCCCTAATATTGGCCCATTACCCCTTAATTGGGGAATATTATATTAGTAATTTTATTTTATTTATGTCGGCTTTAGGCCATTAGTTGTAATTATACCTCCTAGTCTCCTATATATACCAAGGAGACATTTTCATTTTGAATCATCTTGTACTTGAACA
>ML791164.1:478694-510074 GCA_009831015.1 Picea engelmannii
GTGCTTCTCTTCATCTTCAGAGTTTTGATCATGTTTCTTGTGTGGACATTTATTTGCAAAATGACCTATCTTACCACATTTGAAACATTTGAAGGGCAACTTACCTTGGTACTTTCCTAATCCTTTCTTTAATCTTCTCATGAATTTTTCTTCAATTTCATCAGGTTCACAATCCTCATTCATATCTGCTTTAAATGATGCTTCTCTAGAGGTGGTTTTATCTGTAACTATCCTCATTTCATATGCAGTCAACGTTCCTAGACATTGATCAAAAGACAAGGTTTTTACATCATTAAGTTCTTCTATAGCAGAGACCTTCGGGTTGAACCTATCTGGGAGAGATCTCAAGATTTTCTGAACTAAAGAAGGTTCCTCAAATTTTTCACCAAGTGCTTTCATTGCATTCGCCATTTCTTCTACTCTCAGAAAGTATTTACCAACAGTTTCATCTTCCATCATCTTCAGTTGTTCAAACTGTATTCTGAAGGTTTGAAGCTTGGCATCCTTTACCTTCTCATTACCTTCATAACTAATAATGAGTTTGTCTCACATTTCTTTGGCAGTTCCCAGGTGCATGACCTTTACGAATTCTGCTTCTGCAAGCCCACTCAATATAGCATTCATAGCCTTAGAATTGAAGCTAAATTCAAGATTTTCATCCTTATTAGCTAGTACGACTGGCTTTACATAACCAATATCTACCACATCCCAGACATCTGCACCTAAAACCATTATGTAGATTCTCATTCTAACTTTCCAAAAGGCAAAGTTTGTTCCATTGAATAGAGGAGACTTATTGGTTGAATTTCCTTCATGGCTTGACATGTTTAAGCTCTAAGATCTACCCTTAGATGAAAGGGGATGGCTTTGATACCAATTGTTGGACAACTGAGAGGGGGGGGGTGAATTAGTTGTTACCATGCTTAAACAATTATGCTTCTTATAAATTCTTTGCAGAAACACTCAATGATGATCACAATAATGCAGGGAAATAAACAATAGCACATTCAACATCAGTCACATATATGAGAAACACAGAGACAGATATTTCCCCATGGTAATTTTTTTTTTTTCTTTATATGATAAGTAATAGTTACATTCTTTACATTATCATACATATGAGCACCAACTCATAATGAGGCTACAACTTCATTTTTTCAAGATGCTACTTGCTGAGAGCACCAAATCTCTATTTTCTCTAGCACCCACTAGAAGGAAGCACCAACTCCCTGGTTTCTCTAGCACCAACTAGAAGGAAGCACCAACTCCCTGGGTGTTTCCAGCACCAACTGGATGGAAGCACCATCTTCCAATCATACATGCAACCAACCTGTATAACAGAGAACAATAGTTCTCCCTTGCACCACCCTGCCACCCTGGTTTCTTTGGCTGCAACCAGATGGAAGCTACAACTCCCTATGTTCAAGCACCCACTTGAACCTATGAGGACAACAATCCTCCCTAGCACCTCCCTTCCACCCTGAAATATAAATATTTTCTACTGAAACTTATTACAGTGATATAATGTTCAACAATGGCTTACCAGACTCATCACTGTTCTGCTGCATTTCATTGCTCTGTCTGCCTCACTTCCTTCTTGCACACATGACTTTCGTTGTCTGTTCTTCTGCTTTTTATTCTCTGTGCGCCATGTCCATTCACAGACTCATCACTGTTCTGTTGCATTTTGTTGCTCTGTCTACCTCACTACCTTCCTGCACACATGACTTGCGCTGTCTGTTCTTCTGCTCTTTATGCTCTATGTGCCATGTCCATTCACTGCACAATTCCTCATTTGTTCAATTCAACTTCTGCACTCTCCTCCTTATTCACACATGAATCACCTTCAACAACGATAATCACAGCTACACCAGCAACAACAACAACCACATCTCTTCTCTGTACTGTGTATTTATAGCTTTTGTGCACCTTGTGCATGCAATGCGCGCAATACCTTTGCATACTCACACTGCGTCGATATCCTCCACAACTCGAGTGCTCTGTCTGATCATCATCATGACTCTTCAGCTTCTCTGGCCCTTTTTTTTTCACTCATTCAGTATCACTGTATGTTATGCTGATATTCCTCAGCCTCTCTAGCAGTTGAGACTCTTCGTCTTCTCTGTGATAGTCCATCTCACCTTCTATGTTCCAATTACAAGCTTCAATGCTCATCCAGCTGTCAATCACCTCCACGAGCATCTTCATCCCTCTTGAATATTACCAAAGACTCTTCATCTCCTCTGTCAATCACCCCAAAGTGTCTTCGAGTCCTCTGGTAGAAACCATCAGTGGTTTCTGGTTGTTACACTGTGACATACAACACTAGCCCTCCGATTATGCTCAGATTCACTTGCATCGCTGGATTAACTCTAATGGGTTCTTGTGTTATTTACCCATTTCACACTTTCACAATTTAGAGAAATGGAGTTTTTCTACGCTAGCTCCTTCCTTTATATGACCTCATCTATGACCAAGCGCTTATGCATAAAGTTCTTTCATGAATTCGCATTTCGTGAGTTTGGAGATGAGGCATATCGACTCTCCAAGTCATGATCCCCGAAACCCTGAGATGGAGCTGAGATCAATGTTCCACGATCTCGATGAATCTATGGTCTAGATCTCATCATGAATTTGCATCTCACAATTCCTTCGATGGAGGTCCTTGTCACTCCAAGTTGCGATAGGTGAAACTCCAAGATGGATCTAGATCAACGGTCCATAATCTTGGTGTATTGACAATCCAAATATCTTCGTGAATTCCCATCTCGTAGTTCCTGTGATGAAGGGTCTCATCACTCAAAGTCACGATAGCTAAGACTTCGAGATGGAGTCGGATCAATGGTCAATATCAAACCTTGATCTGATGGCTAAGATCAAACCTCGATCTGATGGCTAATATCAAAGCCTGTTCCTTTGACTTTCCAGTTAGTGACATGACGATATTTCTCCACGTGTCCTATGGACCCAATGGCTCAGATCTTGTTGTGATTTTGACACTTCATAGGCCTTCTTCATGTTTGATCAATTGTCCACATTCCTTGGTGATCTGACGGTCAAGATCTTTTTGTGAATTCGCATATCGCGAGTTTGAGCCTCTTTCCTTTGAATTTCCTGACCTGCGAAACTCCGAAATGGAGTCAGACCAACATAATTTTGCCTTTCGCATTTCGCCTCTTCTTACACTTTAATGAATGTGCAGGTTCTCTTTGATCCAACAATGGTCAGATCTTATGCTCAGATCTGACACCTAAGATCTGTCCCCTCTTCTGTGCATTCTTCTTGTCTACAAATAGATCTGATGATCCTCCTTCTTTCGGGAATTTTGAAAGAGATCCAATGATCATTGACGCTTCTCCTCCCGAGGTTACTCATCCTCCTTACTTGGAATAATTTCTAAGTGTCAAGGGCCTTGACCTTTGATCCGCCTGAGATCCTGAGTATGTTATCTCTCTTGAGCTTTAGCAGTGAGTTAACCTCATCCTTGGTGCACACCTACGCACTGCATTCGAATTTGCGTTAATTCCTCTTGAGCTTACTTTTTTCCTATTTTGCCATCGATGCACACTCTGATCCTACCATCAATGACAAGATCACGTTTCCTATTAAACCTACCAACAATCCTCTGCACTATCTCTTCTGAACTTATCGAGCTTGCTCTGTAACTTCTTCCTAAAATACTTTTGATGCCCATCTATTACATTCTTCCTGTACTCATGCCATCTTCACTGCTATTCTTGCCATCAATGACAAGCATACACTATCTGTTAAACATTTTCCAACACTTACACCCCAATTCTATGAATGAATTGAATGTGCTACAAATCCCACTTACATATATTTAAAGAGATGATCATGATAAGGGTGAAAAGTATGAAGTCTATGGAAAAAATGAGTTACTTTAATAGTCAGGTGCAACAAATCATTTACGAAAATTCCAAATGCAATGTAGTCATCCCCAAGAAGCACGTAAAGGCCATTTTTTCCCCCATTCATTTTTTGTTGAAGCATATTTCAATATTAAAAAGAAAGGATTGGGAAAGGAAGTTCAATTTATAAAGGGAACATGTAGATAAGTCCATTGAGGCTATGGATGATTGTTGGCAGAAAAAAAATGTATGTGATGTCATAGTGACTACACCAAGACTATATATGCTCAAGGGTAGTGGGACAACACCTAAGGGATAACATATTGACACTTGGTGAAAATCATTGTCATCCCAAATTTATCATTCCCTATGCCTGAGATTTTAATTTGGATAATGAATTCACTCTTTATGGAGATGAACCTCATTATATTTTTCTCCTTTAGTACAGTAGATAATGTTTATAATATGGTGTGAAAGTATTATCATTGAATTCTACATAAGAAAGGCTCACAAGGACCCACTACATATATAATGTTCAAACACCTTGAATAAACAAGAAAATATTCTCTACAATTCAGGCTCATAACTCAACAAAATGAAACAAAGATTATATCTTCATCAAGTGTATGGTGGTTTCTCCATTAAACAATGTAGTATGTAGACCGACCTTCAACACAACAGATTACACACAAAAAACCAGGAAAACTAGAACAATTTTATTATGCTCGGAGATTTTATTACAGAGGGGGTGAGCTATGCTTGCTCAAAATATCATGCATTATTACTCATTTAAGTAAACACATATGATCATAGTTGAGATATGTCTTTGTTTATCATGGACAAACTTATTGAATCCTTCATCCATGGATATTCAAGGAGGTTGCACTTTTCAAGATCTTGCTTCCACTGCTACACTCTCCAATTCTCCTTTTCATTTCTCGGTTTCTCTTCACTATAATATTCATTCTTTTAATGAGCTTCCTTTGGAAGTCTAATCATCACACGATGCATTTCCTATTCCAACTTTGTGGAAAAGAAGAAATTAATTAAAAAAAACATTACATTGTTATTACAATATTTACAAAAACGTTTGCCAAAAATCTAATTCGAATAATTTTGAAATATTAAATAATATTAAAAATTATCAAATAAAATTATTGTTATATTTTTCTTTAATTCCATAAAAATAAAATGTTAAAAAAATAAATAAAAATCAATCTCAAATTGACCATCCTTAAATCCCAGGTTCAACGTCCATAAATATGGAAACTGTGAAAACATTAATGAGTATATTATAACAAAAACCTTTTGATATATTAATGGAAACCAAATTATAATAAAAAAACCTTTTAATATATTAATGAAAATCAAGGTCCAAGAATTTCAATCCCATGTTCAATGTCCATAAATATGGAAAATTTGAAAATATTAATGAATAAATTATAATAAAAAAACCTTTTCATATATTAATGGAAACAAGGTCTAAGAATTTCAAGATCATCAATTCACAAGAAATTATATATATATATATTCAATTTTACACCTACATATATTCACTTTATGTGTAAAAGAATGTTTGTTAGTTAAACGTTTGTGTGGGTTTTGTAATTGGTTGGTTATCTAAGTGTGTTAGGTTAGTTCACGGATTATAAATAATGGTTTCTGAGGAAAAATCTAGATGGGTTTCTTATATAAAAAATGAGGAGTCTAAACAAAGTTATTGACTTAATAAGAACCGTGACCTCAAAACGAGAACTCTATCCCTAAAAACTCATATGTTTGCATTAAAAACATGAAAAACAGCCTCCAAATCAAAAAGTGGTGCTACCAGTATCACCATTTTTTCTAATTAGGTTAAAATTACAATATTTTGCAAGCATGACTTGCAAAACTAATATAGTTTCTCAGGAAAACATTAATATCAACACTTAAATAAAAAGGTGATGTTACCTAAAACAATTTTTTTTCTAAACGTTAAAATTATATATCATTTGGAATCTTATTCTTAATAGTTGATACCATTAAAACCAAAACCTCAAAATCAACCATCAAATTGAAAGGTGTTGCTACCAAGAGCACCCATGCTAAAATTGGGGTATTAAAATAGCAATTTGTTTTTTAATGTGGTATAAGAAATCATCACTATTGTAAACAAAATCTTAAAATCAATCCTTAAATTTTTACTTTTTAAATCTTAGTTTATCACTCCAAGCATAATATAATACATAATGCCATGAAAATATCACCCTATACTTTAAAAATTGAACATCACTTCCAAATATTTTTTTACTTTTAATAAAAAAGTCATTACAAAATACATTGAATGAAACCTAAATTATTTCTTTAAAAATATTGTTACATTGTCCATATTCAAAACATATGAGCTAAGAAATTTTATTATATTCTCCATAATCAAAACATATAATTCATAAAACATAGAAATGATTCATAACTTCATCTAAGATCATATGCAATTTAAACACTCATATCCAGTTACCATACAAACATCGTATGTATAAAAAATAATAAAATGTTTCATGCACTTATTCAAATTGACTCATGGATTCTGAAATACCGACAAAGTCTACATTGTTTTTGGATGAATTATTGGATGAAGGTGTATATGATCCACAATCTTCTCTATTATCGATGAATGCACCATCTAAGTATACATGCATGCCTAACATTTCAGATGCCAAAATCCTTTTAGATCTATGATTAGGTTCAATGGATTCCCATATTGTAGTTATTTCTTATGACAACAAAGTCTTGATAATATATGTTGTCCTGGAGAGAAGAGTTTCTCTCTTTATCAAATTGAAGTCATAAACAAGTATGTCAACATCCTCTAATTTTAAGAGGTCAGTGTGACGTTGATTTGTATTTTGACCCTTTCTATTTCTCTTTCTACTAATATGTTTCTCAACCGCCACCTTTGGCTTGTACACACCATTGAATGCGTGTGTACATGTTGCATAACAATGCACTTCAATTTTTATGACATCTTCATTTTCTTTGTCAATATTTATAACCTTTGAAATACATAATGGATAACCATGTGGATCTTTAGTCACTAAGACTGCAATCATGCTACCCTCCTTAATATCATGTACCGAACCCCTATAAAGGTCATGACTTCACATTGTGCATGTGATATTATAGAACCAATATACATTTATCATTCCTCTTCTTGTGAAAACTCAATAGCACCTTGAGATTCTTGTTGTTCAACAATGCTTCTTTCTACAAATTCATTTGACATATTTTGTGGCCAACAAAATGGAGTCTTCAAAAATGTATATTCATTTGTTGAGCTTGAAATTATGTCACTTTGAGCATTAAAAAAATACTCGAATTGAACCAAACAAAATCAACAACATTCATATGTATCTTTAATGGACTTTTTAATTTCTTCCAAGCATCTAGAATAATCTACATATCTATTACACCTCCTTGCATTATGGATTTTAGCAACTGATTGTAATAACAATAACTTTAATTCAAATATTGAACAATCTAGAATGAACTTCAAAAATGCTAAACCTGATGAAGGCCCCCATTCTTTAGTAGTTGAATACTTCTTTCCCCATATAAGTGTTTTCCCATTAACTTAAAAAAATAAAAAAATGATGTTGGAAGCTAATGTCATTAAGTTGTTCAATACATTTTTCTTCACCATGCGATCCTTTAATAAATCTTTGCATTTCAGCGATTCCTTCTAATATGTGAAAAACATGCTTTGGAATGTATGATTTCTTAATACATTCAATTAATGATGGTAGGATTCCAACATTTTTCCTCTTCAATGTTACTGAAAATTCACTGAACATTTGATCAATATGATCATGAGTGTGTCCAAGAATAAGGAAACCAACTTTTACCTTTTGAAATATTCTCAGTTGAACAAACATGCTTAGATATCCAAACGAAATTTGATTTTTGTTTTTACGACTAGTGTTGTCTAACTGTAGATATAGAACTTGAGGAAGATTGTCAGACCAACGAGTGAGCACATGATGAATTATGGTTATGGTCAGATTTTCATCATTATAAATATTTGGAGCTATAAAGTAAACCCTTGGAAACATTTTTTCATTAAAAACTATACATCCAACCAAGTGAAATCGAATGAAATTCTCTTCTTGTAATTTTTTTGTTGTACGCAAAAAATGTGGTATAATTTTTTTTTCTGGTCCATGCCATCAATTATCATACCTATATATTTGTTTGGAGCATCATAACACTTATTTTGATGTTTTTAAAATTTTTTCCTTTCACTTGATTGTTGATTATGATGTTCTTGAAGTGCTTTGACTATGGAATTTGCACATGACATAAAATGGAAATATTGATAATATGTTTTCATAGTTGATAAATATCCAATTAAAAAAAAATGTAAATATATACCTCTTTCTACCCCTTCAGATTTATCTCTTCTTGATTTAAGAGTACCACATATATTGCAAATTTGCATCCTTGAATTCTTAGGAATACGAACATTGTTGAATTGTTTGTTCTATATTCTTGTAAAATATGCACATGTAATCAAATTACCATTTCCTTCAAAACCTTCAACATATTCTTTGTATAAGTTGTAGATTTCTCTCAATGAGAAATTATCTGGAATATGTATTGTGTCTCTATCTGGAATACACTCCCCATGTTTGGAAAATAAGTCACGCATCCATGACAATGTAGTTTTTTTTAATGGCCCACTCTCTCATCCATGATGTACCTTTGACTAAAATGAAGGATCATTTTCCAATCTTGTTTGGATTCTTGATAGACGCAGATTACCAATTGAGAGATTTTTTTTGAAAGCCTTTCTACAAAGTAAAAGATTCCCAATGCGATAATTATATCATGTCTTAGTGGATATCATGCACCCCACTAAATATGAAATTTTAATGCTCTTATTCATTGACAAATATGTCTTCCTTTTATTCAAGGCATCCATGTAGTCCATAATAATTCTTTTGGCATCATTCACTTGAAATCAAATCAATTATTGAAATTGATCGAGTGAGAAATTCTTTCATAGATCTTATTTAACTAGAATGATTTGGAACGATATAAAAAGGTCTAGTCCTAGTCCTAGACACAATGTTTCTTTGCAATGTCTCTACTATTTCATCATCCTCACTAGAAAGAATTTCCTCATCACTAGTAGGAATATCATACAAAACATTGTGAGGAGAATGAACAAGAGAATGTTGATCACCTTGATTTGTTTCACATGAATGATTGAGAACATGATATTCATTCTGAGTTCCATGATCATCTTCATTGATAATATCATTGATAAGAGGAATATCAAACTCACTATAAAAATGATTACCATCCTCACCAATGTCAATGGATCTTCCATGAAAATATTCACTTGAAGGAAAATCACCATCACCCTTAAGACTATCAATGCTATTAAATTATTCTCTAAAAAAAATGTCTTCATCATCAACAACACCATCACTAGTGCCTTTCAAATATTCCCTTGGATGAAAAACATCATCATCACCATTGGTGCCTATAAATTGCCCACCTGGAAAAAATTGTTCACCATCGGCATAATCATCTTCATTACTTTTAAAATACCCACTTGAGGGAAATTCTTCATCATCCTCATTAGTGCCTTGAAAATCCTCACTTGGAGGAAAATTTTCATCATCATCGTTAGTACCTTGAAAATCCTCACGTGGAGGAAAATCATCATCATCAACATTGCTTCCTTTAAATTCCCCACTCGGGAAAGAGTGTCCACCATTGGCATAATCATATTCACTACTTTTCAAATCCGCACTTGAGGTAAATTCTTCATCATCCTCCTTAGTGCCTTGAAAATCCTCACTTGGATTAAAATCTTCATCATCCTCATCAGTACCTTGAAAATCCTCACTTGGAGGAAAATCACCATCATCACCATTGGTGCCTTTAAATTCCCCACTTGGGAAAGAGTGTCCACCATTAGTATAATCATCTTCAATACTTTAAAAAACCCCAATTTAAGTAAATTATTCACCATCCTCATTATTGCCTTGAAAATCCTCACCTGGAGAAAAATCTACATCATCCTCATCAGTACCTTGAAAATCCTCACTCAGAGGAAAATCATCATCATCATCAACATTTTTGCCTTTAAATAATTCACTTGGGAAAAAGTGGCCACCATTGGCATAATCATCAAGTCACTACTTTTAAAATCCCCACTTGATGGACATTCTTCATCATCCTCATTATTACCTTGAAAATCCTCACTTTGAGGAAAATCTTCATCATCCTCATCAGTACCTTGAAAATCCTCATCATCAACATTGTTGTATTTAAATTCCCCACTAGGTAAAGAGTTTCCACCATCGACATAATAATCTTCACTACTTTTAAAATCCCCACTTGTGGAAAATTATTCATCATCCTCATTAGTGCCTTCAAAATCCTCACTTGGAGGAAAATTGTTATCACAATCATTTAAACTGTAATCATAGTATTCACTTGGACCTGGATTTTGAGTATTTTCAATATTATTAAACTGTTGAACATATTTATCACCATCATATTCCTCTTTATCATTGGTTTCTTCAAAGTATTATGATTTAGGAATTTTCTTATGAACATGTTGAATATCATTGCTTGCACTATGATCAAAATTATGACTAGGTGAAAATATGACTCTTCATTTACATTACAATTATTCACATCACATTTGTTAGTCCTAAAAGAAGAGGTATGTGAATAATATGTTGATCTCTTAGAAATAAAATCTTTTATATCTAATGAAGCCATCACTTCTCACTAAGAACGTAGAATGATACAAATGCTCAACCTCCCAATGATAATCTTATAACTTGTAAACTTTTCACTCGAAAATTTCCTCCCAAAATATTCCCTCCAAAATTTCCCCCCAATTTTTTCCCTCCATAATTTTCCCCGCAATTTTTTCCCTCTAACATTTCTCCTTCAAAATTTAATAAAATGTTTACTCTATTAATTTGTTATTTATTATTTAATTGCAATATTTTTTCATGATTTTTAATTTATCCCACATTCATTAAAATTAGTGATGGTTCATACAATCTTAGGTATATATATACACACTCTTCTTCTTGTTTATTTATCCCATATTCATTAAACTTAACATTGATTCAAATAATATTTGTTTTATATACAAACTCTTGTTTTGTCTTTTTACATTGCGATAGATATTGGGATACATTCGTTAAATAGTTTGGAACAATCTACAAGGGAGAAACATCAAGGATACATTGGAGGATAATATAGCATTTCATAGGTTAGTATTTTTTATCACATATTCATTAAACTTAACAGTAATTCACATAATCTTTGTTATATATAAAAACTCATGTTTTGTCTTTTTACATTGCGTCAAATACATTGGAGGAGAATCTATCATTTGAGAGGTTAGTATTTTTTAAATTCTTACCATTTACCCAAATTGTTTTATATAAGATCAACTTTGTATTATATGATATTTATTTATGCAAAAATCATTGAAAACCCTAAAATATATGAGATTTTTTAGATTTTTTTCAAAATAAATCATAATTTAAAAAATATTTTTATCCCTTTTGAAAGAAATTTAAAAACAACTGTAATCTTTTAAGAAGAAAAAGTAAAAAAAAAAAAAAAAAACAACTTTTAGTGTATTTTTTTATAAAAACATTACATTTTTATTGTTTTTCAATAATGTTTTTATAGTTTTGGCCTGTGGGGATTAGTGGGGGCAATGCCCCTCCATGCGGGACCAAATCTTGGACTACAGGGGTGCTTGAGGCGATGTCGGGCATTTCCCTCAACCCTCTATAGGCCAAGTCCTGGCCCCTATGACCAGGACTTGGTTGTGGGAGGGTGATGCTCGACATCACCCCCGCAACACCTCTGGTTGGTAGACAACCAGTGTGGACAAGTCTTATCCCATGTAACCAGGACTTGGACGCGGGGGGTACTGGGGCGATGTCGACATAGGAAAAGTACCTAAGTCCCAACATCGATCCCAATACCCCAAGAGTCAAGTATATATATATATATATATATTCAAATATTATAGTCTATGATTTTTTTTTCATTATTATTATAAAGACGTAATTTTTTTTTTTTAATTTTCATATAGGAAAAATGGAAGGAAATAAAATATATGTTAATGTATCTAGATCAATACCTAAAATAATGACATCAAAAATTGCAAATGGAACCTCCATGAATTCTAGGAAATAAATTGATAGAACATTTACATTCAAGATCCAACACTTGAGCTATCAAGGGAAATGAATAATGATAGAGAGTGGAAATATTTCGAAGGTGAAAACAAAATGGAAAATTCTTGGTTTATTAAAGACACAAGGAAACAATGGAGAACATCTATATTTGTATTGTGCCAAGTTTGAACATGTGCAAAGAAATTATTATCTGCTTGGCTTGTTATGAGATATATGTTTGGTGCCAGACATAAATATTGTTTATATGCACTCGTGAAACAAGAGAGGACTTATATCAATATTAGATATTGTTTCAAATTGAGAATTTATAACAAGGATGAATGTTTTAAAGAATTATATGCATCTATCATTGAAGACAAAGAGAGAGGCAATGTAAGTTTGCTTATTTTTATTTTTGTATCATGTATTATTATAAGTATCATAATATTTTTTTAATTTTATTTAACACAAAAATGTTATATTTTATTTTTACAAGATTTTTCTATGCCACTTTCATAAATGTTAGTGGAGATTTACTCTACATAGAAAAAAATCATGGAAGTCATCAAAGCCTTTCATATCAATAAGACACAAGAAGGAAGGAAAAATAAACAAAGACTAACAGAGGTTGAAGCTCCAAGAGTAGATAGACAAGACAATGAAAGAAGAAAGAAAAGTCTTCATTCTGCAAATCCTAGAAATGATACATTTGAAGATGAGGAAACTCCAAATGAAGATTTTGATAAGATTAGTCCCAATCAAATTATCACTCCTTGCAAGAAGAATAAACAAGAGAAATGTAAAAGAGTGATGTCCTGGGATGATTCCATTCCTATTGATTATGAAGAGATAGATTTAGATGAAACCCATTTAAATCATAAGAGGAGGAAATCAAATGTTTTTGATGATGAATAAATCATGGTTAGCTTTGAATATCATAATGAAAGTCCCAAAGGTACCAGAGAAATAATAAAAACAATTGCTGATATAGAAAATGGTATCATGAAAACAACACAAAATTCTATTTGAAATCAATAAAGGATGGTCAAATTGGTTGATGATGGCCATACATTTCTATTGAATTTGAATAAACTTTATAAATCCACACAAGGGAAAGAAAAATTTCAAATTATAAAGACACATCACTTGTAAAACATATTCACAATTTGAAAGCATTGATTAGGTACAATCCATATGTACATGTAGTTGACAACCTAGTTCTTATTGAATGAATGGAAGTTCCTAGTAGGGATGAATTTGATAGATCAAAGTGTTTTGACTATAAATATTATGTGATTGGAGGAAATCATTCTGCAGAGGATAAAAGAGAATTGATGCAAGAGTATCCCAATAACCCTCTTTTTGAGACAATCAAGTGTATAATTTATGTTGGTTTAGTAGATGTAGAAGAAAAGTTATTTGAATGGGATCATAACACAAATAATGAGTACATGATGTACATGAATTTCATTTAAAGGTTGAGATTTATCCATACTGATTTTTTCTGAAATATGTCGCAGGGAGAGATCAAATGTTGATGTGAAGGTTTGGAAGAAATGTTGTATGGAAATAGGCTTCCCAATTGATGAGGAAAATGAAAAGGAAAATAATCACAAAGGAAGTGATGCATTCAGAGTTGTGGATAGCTATTTTCAATTTGGATTTAGAACTACACAAGTATGATATTTGATAGATGATATCTTCAACCTATGGGAAAATATTGGTATAAAAAATCAGAGGGTTAAGAAGGATAAAACTTTAATATGTAGCACAAGTAAGATAATTCCTAAAATAAAAGAATCTTCTAGAAGATATGACTATAACACCTTGGATAATGATACAAGGAGTGAAGGATGAGATGTTGGACATATTGTCATTGATGTCAAAATTTTATGATGCATATGAAGCTCAGAAGGGAAATCACAATGAAGAAATGTGATCGGGATCGAAATACCCATAGGACAAACCAGGACCGTTGGATACATGAGTGCCATATCAAGGGCAGGGATTGATTGCAGAGCGCGAATGGAGAATTAAACTACATGCTATTTCCAATCTTGCAATTAGTCTAGATCGTCAGATCTCATCGACTCAAAGATTGGAGACTATGGTTGATACACCAAATGATCAGATTAAGTCGTGACCATTGGATACAAAAGCTCCATGTCAAGGGAAGGTATTGATTGTGGAGTACAAAGGGAGAATCAAACTACACGTTATTTCCAATCCCGCAATTAGTCTAGACCATCAGATCTCATTGATTCAAAGATCAATGACTGTGTTTGATCCACCAACGATCACACAACTTAAGTTGCGAAGTTTGAGAGATGAACTAAACCACATGTAATTTATGGTTCCATAATCCACATCGAATATTGGATCAAGTTAAGTAGAAGGATAAGATAAGAAAAGACGAAGACCAGAGCCTCGAAGTCTTGAAGTAAATGAGGACCGTCCAATCTGAAGAACACTTCGGGAGATATCAGGACCGTCAGATCATGTTTAGTGGAAGGATAGAGTAAGACACAAATGTCTTGAAATAGACACAAGCCATTTGATCTGAGGAAACACTTCAGAAGATATCCTGACCATCAGATCGAGGAAAGTAGAAGGATAGGATAAGCAAAGCCAAAGGCTTGAGATCTTTAATAGTCAAATTCCCGACAACTGTTGGATTGTGTTAAGCCTTTTCAGGTTAACGAATGGCCATTGGATGAAGTAAAGTTACTCAAGGTTTACACTTCGGGGAATCTCACCTCGGGAGAATTCAGAAGTTGATAAATTTAATTAACCAAAGTCCCAAAGGCTAAAGTCCCGAAGTGGACATGAGTCATCCATTCAGAGGAACACTTTGGGAAGTACCCTGACCGTTAGATAAAGGGGAAGACCATTTGCCACATGAAGAGATCTACTTCATCAAGGACACATTGTGTAATCAGATGATGACAAGTGTTAAGGTCTCATAGGTACTTTAGGCATACATAAACCAAAAATCTAAGTGACACGTGGTAGCCACTCAGTCAGTTCCACATCAACAAGTGACGTCAACAAGTTAAGTCACTTTGAGAGTTTTCACTTCGAGAGTTTCACCACCAGCAAATACCTGAAGTCCCAAAGATCGAAGTCCCAAAGTGGACATGAGTCATCTTATCTGAAGAACACTTCAGGAGCATTCTAGACCATTGATATAGTACAATGGAAGGATAGCGTAAGTGGAAGTGTCAACTAAAAGCAAAAGGTCTCGACCACTTTATGAATTATTAGGCAGGTGATCACTCTGGAGGAAATTGGAGCCACGATTATCCGAACCCCGGAAGTACCAAACTCCCAAAATAAATGTTAATCGTTCACTCACCTGTAGATTAAGTCATGATCGTCGATCTTTTTGAAACCTCTAGACAAGCCAGGATCGTTCGAATAAAGGAAGAACAAATGTTGACTGTATGATTTGTTCCGTTGGAATCTAATTTAGGAGATTTGAAAGGTTGCAAAGGCTTGATGTCTTGAATGAGGAATTACCAAAGAACATAGTCCCAACACTGGACATATGGGGGATAAAAGGAAAAGGGTGAAAGAAGAGACAATGATTAAATTAATAAGCCTGTGGTTCTATGCCTGTGGTCACATGTAAATGGGTTGAAGGAAGTGCCTCTGTAGAACTCGATTTCTGCAATATTTGGAGATATGTTATTGAGTTAAAAAGAAATCAATCCATAACTATGATCGATTTATGAAAAACAGGTCAGATGGTTGTTAAAATGATGCATGGTTATGAAAATTCATGTTAATGACTGTGTTACTTAAAACAAGGGTTATGTAATATTAAATGAACATACATGTTGTTTATGAAGAGTTGTGTTGAAAAGTTTAAAGGGTTATACATATGCTGAGATGCAAATTAGAAAGTGTGTCTATCAATGTCTTATTGAAGATCAAGAACAGAAGGAGACAATGCAACAGTTATGCAATCCAGTGTTTAATATAGAATACCATAATTGGACTACATATCCTATTTCCAGATTGATGAAATTAAGGGTGGTTGGGTGGTGCAAGGATAGGTTGGAGCCTGCAGGGGAGTTTGTGCTTCCTTGTCAGTTGTAGCTGACTAAATAGGGGGTTGTAACATCCTACCAATTGGAGCTAGTGAACAAGGGTGTGGGTGCATCCTGATCAATGGGTATTGATCTAAAGAGGAAGAACATATTCCTTCTATGTAACTTGTAAAACAAAATTTTGCAGTTAATAGAAATATTTTTGTGGTTTTTCCCTATTTGGTTCCAAGATAAATATTGTGTTAAAATCAGGGATGATTTTAAGGATGGATTTTTTTTTAAAATATAGAAACATTGGCAAATCTTACTAATCCCTCATATGCCAACTATAAATGTTTGGTGATATTTTTGTAAAAATATTCAAATTTATAAGGATTTTATATACTTTTTATACAATTTTGGCGATTTTTAAGGTAAAATAATTTTATCCTATAGAATTTGGGCGAATCATTTTTAAAATAGCGAATCTCGTTTTTGGAAAAACCATGGAAAATTAGCCCATGAGCGAAATTTGTCCCCTAAAATCATCCATGGCTAAAATATTGATTGCATTAACAAATGAAAATTTGATAAAAGTATTATGTCACTGATTCACCCCCTCTTCTCAGTGATAGGATCTGGTCCTTCAATTGGTATCAGAGCTGGTCTCTTCACTAAAGTTTTAAATCACTTGAAGAGAAATATACATTGGGATGGTTCAACAGTTGAAAATGTGATAAAAAAATCCCCCTATTTGATGGTGAAGACTATGTTTTCTGGACTGTTAGAATGAAAAATTATCTAATTTCCATTGGGCTGGAAGTATGGACATTAGTTGAAAAAGGATATGATGTTCTAGAAGACAGGAAGAAATTTTGGGAACATGCAAAGGCTTTAAATACACTACAAGTTGGACTGAGTAAGAAAATCCTTGCTAAAGTACTAAACTGTAAAACTACAAAACAACTCTTGGATAAATTGGAAACTATATATGTAAGAGATTCTAAGGTAAAGAGGGCCAAACTTCAAACTCTCAAAATGCAATATGAAGGTCTAAAAATCAAGGATGGAGAAAATATCTTAGAGTACTTCGAAAGAGTTGATGATATTGTTAATGCAATCAAAGTTTTAGGAGTAGAAGTGTCAGACAATGAGTTAGTTGAAAAGATACTAAGAACACTTCTTATGCTACATAATCCTAAAGTGTCCAATCTTGAAGACTGAGAAAATCTAGATCAACTCACCATGGATGAATTGTATGGAAATATTCATAGCCTATGAGTTAATATTAGATCATGAGAGCCTCCCAAAAGGAGATGCATCTTTCACAGTTCTCAATAAAACAAAAACTCAAAAGAAAAAACCTCAACCCATCCATCATGAAGAATCTGATGTAGAAGAAGCCAATTTTATTAAAAAACTTCAGAAAGGATCAGGGAGGTACAAGGCAAGATGCCTTTCAAATGTTTTAACTTTGGCAAGGTGAGCCACTTTGCAGCCAAGTGTCCCTATCCCAAGGAGGAACCTGAAGAAGAAGAAGACAGAAATAAACAATACAAGAAGAAAGGAAAACCAAACTACAATAAAAGGTTTTACAAAGGGAAAAATAATTTTTACTCAAAAGAAGAAAACAACAATTCATGAGAGTCGAGTGGTAGTGTTGATGATGTAGTCCTTTTTCTAGGTATTGAAGAGCCTAATGAGATAGAAGAAATTGAGCATGAGGAGGAGTCAGAATATGAAGCAGAGGTTAATATGGAAGAAGAACTTCTCAGTGCCTTGGATGAATTAAGAAGATACAAAAACATATATAAACAGCTGAAATTTTTTGTAGCTGAACAAAAGGAAAAACATGAACAAAATGAAAAAGAGATGGAGAAACTCATGAGAAACCTGAAAAACTAAATCCTAGAAGCAAATAGGATGGAATAAATTCTGGAAAAGTCTCTTAAAGAGAGACAAATAACATGTGATAGATTGGAGGCATAATTAGTTCATCTAAGAAAATAACTTGATGCAAAACTCATTCAAACAAGATATGAAAATATCTCTAAAATATTAGATAATATTATTACCACACAAAGGGATTCAAGTAACAAAAATGGAGTTGGTTATTCTCAAGAAGAAAACCAAGTTTACTCAAAATCTTATGTAACTTATCTCCTCAGTACATTCAAGAAGGAATATAAGACAACAACAAAGAAGGTTTATCAAAATAGGTGTCCTCACATTTCCTTTGGTTATTTCTTTGCATGCTCTAATTTCAGACACAAAGCTATGAATTGTAGAGCATATGGAAGGGAAAACTTGAGGGTCGAGAACTATAACCTTAAATATAACCAAAAATGAAATCAAGTTAAAATTAGAAATTAGAAATCCTTTGCACCTCTATAAGAAGGGAACCTAGAATGCTCCAGATGTCATAATTATGGACATAAAGCCAGTAGTTGCATATTAATGGAAGTCTCAAAAAAACCAAAGTTCATTAGATATCAAAATAAACTTTGGAAATAAAAGACATCAAAAGAGGAATGTCTTATTTCCTTGAAATCCCATGATAAAGAAGATCTATGGTATGTTGATAGTGGGTGCTCAAAAAATATGACAAGAAACAAGGACAAGTTTTTGAACTTAAAGAAACAAAAGGGTAAAGTTACATTTGGTGACAATGCTTCAGGTAACATACTTGGGAAAGGCACTGTGAGTTTGGGAAAAGACAAAGGCAATGATGTGTTTCTTGTTGAAAAACTGAAACCTATCCTATTAAGTGTCAGCCAAACCTGTGATGAGGGGCACATTTGCATCTTTGATTACCAAAAATGTGATATTAGGAGAGAGGACTCAATAAAATTGGT
Source organism: Picea engelmannii (assembly GCA_009831015.1). Lineage (NCBI taxonomy): Eukaryota > Viridiplantae > Streptophyta > Pinopsida > Pinales > Pinaceae > Picea > Picea engelmannii. The sequence goes on from ML791164.1 coordinate 497,657, forward strand.
TGGTACTGCTCTTAGAACTCCCGAGAATGTATATATACTAAATACAAAATTGAATGATGAGTGTCATATAAATTTAGTAGATGAAAGTTGTCTATGGAATAGAAGGTTGGGGCACATTAACTTTGAAACTTTAGTGAAAGTCAACAATCATGGGGCAGTAAGAAATTTTCCAAAAATCACAATGCCTTCAAATCCTATGTGTAGACACTGTCAACTAGGGAAACAAACTAGAATAAGGTTCAAAACAGAAGAATAATCAAACTCAAAATATTTAGAGCTTGTTCACACCAACCTCTGTGGACCTACAAGGACCAAGAGTTTGCAAGGAGAGTCCTACTTTATGTTGTTCATTGATGATTTTACTAGAATGGGTTGGGTATGTTTTCTCAAATAAAAATCAGAAGAACTTAACAAATTCAAAGCTTTTAAGACCCTCGTTGAAAATGAAAAAGAGACAAAAATGAAATGTCTTGGATCAGACAATGGTGGTGAGTTCACCTCAAAAGAGTTTGATCTCTTCTGTGAAACACATGGAATAAAAAGACAATTCTCTGCTGCCAGAACACCTCAGCAAAATGGGATTGTTGAGAGAAGGAATAGAACAGTCAAGGAGGCTGCAAGGACTATGCTCAATGAAGAAAAATTATCTGATGGATATTGGAGGGAATTTTTAAGCACAAAAATATACATATTGAATAGAGGTTAGCTTAGAATTAATAGTAATAAGACTTATTATGAACTATGGTTTAGGAGAGATCCTTTGGTAAAATACTTCAAGGTATTTGGAAGTAAGTGTTACATCAAAAGTCTTGATGAGAGTATCAAAAATTTTATGCTAGAACTAATGAAGGCATCTTTCATGGATATGATTCTACCAAGAAAGCATACAATTTCTACAATATTAGATTACATAAGATTGTTGAGAGTGCAGATGTCAATATGGATGATTTAAAAACAATAAGGATCAAACATCAAGAGACCATAATTGACAATGAAGATGAAGATGATGATGAATCAGTTGGTACACAAGCAGAAGAAGTAGAAGAGAATAAAGAAGAAAATTAATATATACAAGATGATGATATGGATACCAGTGGAGACGAGGAAGATATTTGAGTAGAAGAGATAAGAGAAGAATCCCCAAGAATAAACATAAGGAAACCTTCAAGAATAACTCAAAAGAATCATCCTGAAGAACTGATTATTGGACATAAAAGCAATGGAGTGCAGACTAGAAGACAACTATTGTATCCGACATAAATAGCACTTTTGTCACATATTGAGCCCAGATCAATCAAAGAGGCATGAAAAGATGAGAATTAGGTCAATGCTATGAGTGAACAGTTGGACCAGATTGAAAAAAATCAAACTTGGGAACTAGCTCCAAGACCAAAAAATAAGAATGTCATTGGAACTAAATGGGTATATAAAAACAAAGTGAATGAGAATGGGCAAGTAATCAAGAACAAAGACAGATTGGTATGTAAAGGGTATGCTCAAGTTGAAGGGGTAGACTTTGAAGAAACGTTTGCACCTGTGGCCAGATTAGCGGCAATTAGGATGTTCTTAGCCTTTTCCAACTACAAAAAAATGAAAGTATACTAGATGGATGTCAAGTCAACATTTCTCATTGGAAACTTAGAAGAGGAAGTCTATATTGAGCAACCAAAAGGATTTCAATTAACTAATAAAGAAGACTATGTTTGTAAACTATAGAAAGCACTCTATGGGATAAAACAAGCACCCAAAGCATGGTATGCAAGGCTAGATTCTTATTTACAAGCACAAGGCATCAAAAGAGGATCAACAAACAACAATATTTATTGTAAAATTGTTGGTGATAATACGATTATTATTGAAGTATATGTTGATGATATTATATTTTCTAGTGATGATGAAAAAATGAGTAAGGACTTTGCTAGGAGGATTTTAATATCCCCAAGGACAAGTCCCAATTGTATTTATGAATTGTAACATGTTTTGTAGGTTTGTGAGCCAAGCAACTATAAAATGATAGGCTTAAGTGTTTATTAGGCCGGTGAGCCTAGGTGTTAAAGGCCAAGAGCCTGTTTTGTACATGTAAATATTCATATTATTAATATAAAAACATTGTTGCATGTAGATTGAACACAAAGAAAGAGTATGGGGGACTAAGCTCCACTAAGCTGGGTAAGGGAGAGAGGGATGAGAGGCTAGAAGTAGGGACTAAGATTAAGAGCTTAAGTCCAAGAATAATTTATTATTATTCTAAATGTTGATAGAAGAATATGATTATATCCTAAGTTCCTTTGGGAAGAGAGAATGATTTCCAAATGGAAAGGAACGTTCTTCATGAGTGACATGTGTCAGCTCAGGCACATGCAGTTTTAAGTGGGAATTATTTTTGTTGGGGGCTGACTCATAGAGGTTCAGGGAGACATAGTTGGCTCTCAAACTCTCACCATTCTGACCATTCTCAGACCAATTGACCACCTTTATCCTGAGAAGTTCACTCATGCAATGAGAAAGAACATAGCCAACCATTTCCACCATTTTTTGTCCCATGGCCATCATGAACCTATGTAACTTGTGCACACTGGTATTTTTCTGAGCCATAATCTTCCTTACCCATGTTCTATTATTTCCTCCACCTTTTCCCATTTGTCTTAGGAGTTGGATAGAAGAAACAGGTTGTGAGGCATGTGGTTTGCAAAGGTGGGATGTCAGGCACGCAGATTGAAGAGGCAGGTTGTCATGCCTATGAGTAACTCTCTCCAAGTGAGAGAGTGTGTCGAGGAAGTGAATTCTCCTAGAGGGAATCCAGTAAAAGATACATAGCTCTGAGAGTTCCTGTCCGGCTTGTTGTTGAAGTTTCGAAAGGGAAGTGGAGAATTTCATGAAATGTGTGACAATGAAGGTGTATACTCCTGGGGTGGGAAAGGAATGTGGGGAATGAGAGTCTATGAGAAGTGGGCGTAAGTGGCTCTTGAGAGAATCCTTCCCATTGAAATGTGTGACATTATTGTTAGCCTTGCCAAGCCTAGAAATCCATTTCTCTATGGAGTTTAGTCCTCGGTCAGGGGTGACCCACTTATGATATTGATGATCAGTGTGGTCTAAGGCTAGGAGGTTCGTGGAAGGTCTGGACGTAGTCAGCGGTCTTCAAAATCCAAAGATAATTATAAATTTTGTGTTTAATGATGTCTATTGTGCATGTATTTGATTCTTACAATGTTATCATGTGCTTATGTTGCATGTATGATTTACGGTCTATTTCGCATGAGTTAGTATGGTAGTAGTATGTTTTATTGCCTTTTATTTGATTGAAAATGCATGAAAAATTAACGTGCTATCAAAGCTTAGAAGTTTGTTGGTGGTGTTACATGGTCCGATCTGGGTGGCTGTGGTTGCCACAAAATGGTATTACAATTTAAATTCTACAGTGGCATTGCCATTGCAGTTTGGTGATTGGGGACGTTACAAAATGGTATCAAAGCTAAGAGAGATGTCCAAGAAGTGCATTTTCCTGACCTGTTGGTGGTTGGGGATGTTACAAATTGGTATCAGAGCCATGATTTCAACACTGATCTTATATGGGTCATGTTAGTGGAAGCTGAAGAAAAAGTTTCAGAAAATAATTGTTGTCGAAATGGAAAAAATTGAAGTTCAGAGCCCAAATTTAAACACTGAGCCTGAATTGGGTCGTATAAGTGGTTATGGAATCAAAATCTTAGAGAAAATTGTCATTGAGAGGGTCAAAATTTGAATTCATAGAATTCTAGAGTGCCAAGAGAATACCTTGGTCGTGTTTGGAAGATCAGGAGGTACAATGGTTCAATAAAGATAGTAGAGAAAAGAGACTGCAGTAACTGGGGGTTTGGAACCGAAAGGTTTGATGTTGAGCCATCAGATTGAGAGAATATTAAGTCACGAATGTTAGATCTCATTGAGGGGAGATTGACGGTGGGGAGAGATTGTGAATATCGGGAAGGAAATTAAAGTGTGAGCAATTTGAGTTCCCGCAATCACTCCTAACCGTTGATCTTTACAGTTCCTTAAAGCGTGACTAGCGATATTGCAAAGTGATATACGCACCCAAATGTTAATTCGAGGTCACAACTCTTGGTCACATGTAGAGAAGACATAATGAACTTCATGTATTTCTTGTCCATCGATTCAAGCAAGGAAAACGTGTTCGCAAGTTAGCTTGTTCGAGAATATGACATTCAGGAGAAATACAATGTGTTGATGCAAAAAATCCTAAAGTCCCAAAGTCTGGAGTTAATCCAGACCGTTCATCGCAAGAGGCGCGTGTCAAAAGATCGGTTTGTTTGGGAGTTTGGCATTCAGGAGAAATGGGATGTGCGAAGGTAAAATATCCTGAAGCCCGAAGTCCCAGAGTGATGTGGCCTGTTAACGTCACTAGGGATGACGTGGAGACATGGTATGTGTGCCACATGTTAGTGAGTTAATAAATTGGTAAGATGGAAATGTTGTTAGAATGCGACATATGTCACCCACCTGATTGGACCACGTGTCAGCTTCGTGTGTCCTGTCGAGTGGTGCTCCTGGTGGTGGCACAAGGTTGCTAAGCATGATGAAGAAGTTAGTTGGATCGGGCCCGCATTAGCTTTGGTCACGATATATCAAGATCGAGGGTCGAGAGGCATTGTGGGGATCGAAGTTGTGCGACAGATAATTATACAAGGTGGTACCTCAATCCAAACTATGGTTTTTCAAAAGGAGTACGTGTTAGCATGGGGACAATTGCGGAACGATCGACAGGTTACTCCAAAACCACCAAACCATGTCCGTGCAATTTGAAAAGTACTAAAGTTGATTTGACATTTTCAACTTTTATTAGTTCAAGAATGGAAACCATGGGCCCCAGTGGATGCATGGCGTCAGATCGTGATGTCTAGAGACTTGACACTCTAGAAGAAGTGGTGTATGAAAGAAGTTGGACTGTAGATCCATCATTCTTCTCATGTTCTACAATTCATTTTTCGGTGATGTTGGGACGTGTGGAAAAAGGGAAAACCTATGAAGCCCGGAGCATGAAGTTCCAAAGATCTAGATAAGTGCCCAAATCATAATCATTGGTTCATAGCCATGGTCACATGTGAACCAAGGACTGAACAAAAGGGGTTAATGCCCAAAATTTGTGGCAGAACAGAAATGGGCTTAGATATTGAAGTCGAGGGGTTATTAACTGACTAAGACCTACAGAAAATGGAATCTAATATTTTTTTGCTAAATCATATTAGTTTATTATGGAAAATTATTAAAGTCTAATAGCCTGACAAAACTCGGTTGATTGCACATTTTGCAGATTTAACGATTTTCATAACCGAACCAAATTGCCGCATAGTGTATAGAAATGGGGAAGGCACATGGTGCTTATAGTTCAGAAAATGAAGTTAGAGGAATGGAAGTCCATATAGGATTTTAAATATCGAACTCCAATGGGAATGAAGAAGAGATATATCAGGAAGGAAACACAATGAAAATCATTGAAAAGGTGCAGAAAGATGTCCTGTCTCACCGAGCATATAACAAAAAGATCAAGAAATCTAGGGAACAACAGGGAGAATTCAACATATCGTTGATGTATATCCTAGAAATAATAGAAAAGAAATTGGATAAGGAGAGTGAATCTAGTAAATCAGGAAGTCACAGGTCCACTGATGAGAAGAGAAAATCAATGAGTGTTGGCAGTCACTATCATCACTCCAAAGGGAACTCCTAGAGGAGGGCACACAATAATTCAAGTCCATTTCCTACCAAAAATCATAGGATATCTGAAGTGGATGAACTAAAGGGTGAAATGAAAAATATTGAACCTCCTACATTTGATGGAGAGAACTAGAAGGAGGAAGATGATGAGACATGGCTTCTTGGAATGAGGAAATATCCCCAAATGTAGAATTACTCCTCTCATGTAGAAGGAAGAATTGCATTGTATCAACTGAAAGGAAAAGAAACCATGTGGTGGGACCAACTTGTGCAAGTACAACATATCAAAGAAAATAATGTTACTTGGAGGGAATTCAAGAAACACTTTGTAAAGAAATACTTAACTAAGAGATACTATGAGAGAAAGATGAAAGAGTTATTTGAACTCAAATTGGGCAGCATGACTATAGACAAATATGAAAGAAGATTCCTAGATTTGTTGAAGTATGACCCTTTCATCAAATATGAGACTGTCCAAATCCAAATATATTTGAGTGGACTGCCAGCTTTCCTTAGTGACAAGATCCAATATGATGATCCTAAAACTATGGAAGAAACCATAAGGAGAGAGAAACGCTTATATGATTAGCATAAGGAAAGCCTACTTTCCAAAGAGCTTGGGAATACAATAAGAAGTTTAAGAGGGAACATAGGCAGAAGGGGAACAAGCCACCCTTTTTCATAAATAATCCTCAAAGGAAGCCAATGTTTAGAGAGCACAATATGGTTGAAGTAGGTGGACAAAGGCCAAGACAACCACCTATGTGATGTTGGGGTTGTAAAGGGGATCACAAGTATAGATATTTCCCTCACAGAAGTGACAAAGTGAGAGTTGTCCACAATGTTCAGAAAGAATAAATAATGGAGGACATGGAAAATAAAATACCAAGGATATATGCATCCTTGGACAACAAGCAAACTGAGTTTCAATCACACATGATTGAAGTTGAAGGTATGATCAATAACCATGCATTTACTATTTTAATTAATTCAGGGGCTAGTCATAGTTATATAGATCCCAAGGTAGTGTAAAGGTTTCAATTTCCAAGAAGCAAGCATGTGAAATCTTGGCTGGTGCAGCTGGCTACAGGAGCCAAGAGAAAGGTTGTTGAGTTGGTTAAATCATGTCTAGTGGGCATGAATGGACTGACTACCAAGGAAGATTTGAACATCTTACCTTTGGGATCATATGACTACCTGCTTGGTATGGATTGGTTGGACCAACACCATTCCATAATAAAATGTTGTAACAAGGAATTTACTTGCATGTATGAGGAAGGGAATCGGAAAATAGTCCAAGGCATTCTCAAGGAATTTACTATCTGGGAAATTTCAACAATGCAGTTGAAGAAGTGCTATAGGAAAGGCTATCAAATATTTATTGCCCATATGGAGGAAGAATCTAAGGATAAGGTGCCAAATTTGGAAGATCATGTAGTCCTAGAAGATTTTGAAGATGTGTTCAAGGAGGTACCATGACTACCTCCAAAGAGAGATATTTATTTCTCTATTAATTTGATGCCTGGAGCAACTCCAGTGTCAAAGACTCTTATAGAATGAGTAAACCCAAATTGAAGGAGTTGAAAATGCAGCTCGAAGAACTTCTGAAGAAGGGGTATATATGCCCAAGTGTGTCACCTTTGGGTGCCTCAGTCTTGTTGGTGAGAAATAAATATGGGACATTGATATTGTGCATTGACTTCAGACAATTGAATAAAGTAAATATAAATAACAAGTATCCTCTGCCAATGATTTATGATCTCTTTGATCAATTGAAGGATGCAAAGATATTTTCAAATATAGATATTAGGTTAGAATATCATTAGGTAAGGATTAAAGAGGAAGATATCAACAATACCACCTTTAGGACAAGGTATGGTCATTATGAGTTCACAGTGGTGCCATTTGGGTTTTCAAACACACCAACTGTTTTTATGTGCTTAATGAATGGTGTTTTCCAAGAATATTTAGACAAGTTTGTCATTGTATTTTTGGATGACATCCTTGTATATTCCAAATCAAAGGAAGATCATGAGCATCATTTGAGGATGGTGTTGTAAGTGCTAAGGGAGCATCAACTGTATGCCAAATTGAGAAAGAACTCATTTTATCAAAACAAAATTAACTATTTGGGGAATATCATATATGAAGAAGGGACAGTAGTGAAACATGAAAATATTGAGGCCATTAAAGGGTGGAAAACACCTAAGAATGTGACGGAAGTCAAATCTTTCATGGTTCTAGATGGTTACTACAGAAGGTTCATTGCAGAGTTTTCGAGAATAGATCACCCCATCACTTCCTTGAAAAGGAAAGGGAATAAATTTCAATGGACAAAAGAATGTGAAAAGAGTTTCCAACAATTGAAGCAACTATTAACTAGTGCTCCAATTCTGAAGATCGTAGATCCGAATGAAGACTTCATTTTATGCACATATGCATGTAAAGAAGGACTGGGTGGAGTCCTTAGTCAAAATGGGTTTGTTATATGCTATGAATCAAGGAAGTTGAAAGAGCATGAAAGGCTCTATGCCACTCATGATTTGGAATTGGCAGCTATAGTGCACACTTTGAAGAAGTGGAGGCACTACCTCATGGGAAAGAGGTTTGAGCTAAGGATAAACCATAACAGTCTGAAATATTTGTTTGATTGGCCTACTTTGAATGCTAGGCAGGGTAGATGGTTGGAATTTCTCTGTGAGTATGACTTTGATATCAAGAATATCAAATGAAAGGAGAACAAAGTGGCTGACACACTTAGCAAGAGAGTGCATGACCTACATGTTACAACCATTATCATGTATCAGACAGATCTTAAAGGAATAATTTCTAAAGCTACAAAAGCAGATTTGTAGTACATGGAATTGGTAACAAAATTGCATAAAGGTAAAATGCAGAAAAAAAAATGAAGATTATGAATTGGGAATTGATGGAATCCTTCGGTACAAGACATAGTCTATGTACCCAATTCTCTGGAATTGAGGAGTGAGATTTTAAAAGAGATGCATAATGTGCCTTATGCAGGACACCCAGGATATCAGAAAATAGTTTCAGTAGTCAAGAGCCAATATTATTGGCCCAACATGAAGGGGGAGATTGTTGGATACATAGATAAATGCTTGGAATGTCAAAAGGTAACGACTAAGCATAGACACCCAGTTTGTTTACTACATCCATTACCCATTCCTGAGTGGAAATGGGAAGTGGTGACAATGGATTTCATCATAGGATTGCAGAACAAGCAAGCATCATGATGCAATCATGGTAGTGGTGGCAAATCTTACCCAAGCTTCCCATTTCATTCCATTGAAGACTACTCACAAAGAAGCTAATGTTGTTGATATCTATATGAGGGAAGTAGCATGATTGCATGGCATACCCAAGACAATTGTGTCTGACAGAGAACCAAATTTTACATCAAAGTTATGGAAGGGGTTATTCAAAGGGCTCGAAACAAATCTAAACTTCAACACTACTTATCATCCTGAATTTGATGGGAAGACAGAGAGGGTGAACCAAGTGATAGAAGATATGTTAAGAATGCATGTGATGGAAAAAACATTTAAATGGGAAGATTATCTACATTTGGTAGAATTTTACAACAATAATGGGCATCAAGAATCACTGAATATGAGCTCGTTTGAAGCACTTTATGGAAGAAAGTGAAACACCCCAGTAAGATGGGACAACCCAACTGATAGGGCAGTGGTTGGGCCAAAGTTTCTCAATGAAATGGAAGAAAAAATGTTGAAGATTAAGAATAATTTCAAGAATCCCCAAGACAGGAAGAAAAGTTATGTTGATAAGAACAGAACCCGCAGGGAGTTTAAAGTGGGTGATCATGTTTTGTTGAAAGTAAAATCCAACAAAAGTTCCATAAAGCTAGGAAACTATTCCAAGTTGGTAGCCAGATATTGTGGACCATTTGAAATCCTAGAAAGGATTGGACCAGTTTCTTATATGATTGCATTGCCTACATCCATGATTGTTCATAATGTATTTCATGTTTCATTACTCAAGAAGTATATACATGATCCTAATCATGTGATTGATTGGAATGTGATTCAGGTGGAGCAAGAAGGTGCTTTGCAAGTGCATCCGATGCGCATATTGGAAAGGAAGAGAAAGCAACTCCAGAATTGATCCATAGGGATTGTAAAGGTCCATTGGATCTTCTACGGTCCTAGGGACTCGACATGGGAGCATGAGGATGATATGAGGGAAGAATACCCACATATTTTTGAATATTTTAAAAATCTTGTTGATGATGTGTAGATAAGTTGCACTGAGGATAATGCAAAAATAAGGGGAGGGGATTGTAATATCCCCAAGGACAAGCCCCAATTTTATTTATGAATTGTAACATGTTTTGTAGGCTGGTGAGCCAAGAAACTATAAGCTGATAGGATTAAGTGTTTATTAGGTCGGTGAGCCTAGGTGTTAAAGGCTAGGATCCTATTTTGTACATGTAAATATTCATATTATTAATATAAAAACATTGCTCCATGTAGTCCGACCACAAAAAAAGAGTATGGGGGACTAAGATCCACTAGGCTGGGTAAGGGAGAGGGGTCTGAGAGGCTGGAAGTAGGGACTAAGCTTAAGATCTTAAGTCCAAGAATAATTTATTATTATTATAAATGTTGATAGAAGGATATGATTATATCCTAAGTTCCTTTGGGAAGAGAGAATGACTTCCAAGTGGAAAGGAACGTGCTTCATGAGCAAGAGGTATTAGCTCAAGTGCATGCAATTTTAAGTGGGAATTATTGTTGTTGGTGGGGGACTCATGGAGGTTCAAGGACACACAGTTGGCTCTCACAATATCACCATTCTTGCCATTCTTGGACCAGTCGACCACCTTTATTCGTACAAGTTCAGTCACGCACCAAGGAAGCACGCAACCAACCATTTCCACCATTTTTTATCCTGTGGCCATCGTGAACATATGTAACTTGCATGTAGTAGTATTTTTCTGAGCCATACTCTTCCTTACCCGAGTTCTATTGTTGCCTCCACCCTTGCCTATTTTTCTTAGGAGCTAGATAGAAGAAACATGTTTTCAGGCCTGTGGTTTGCAAAGGTAGGTTGTCAGTCTCGTAGATTGAAGAGGCAGGTTGTTAGGCCTATGATTAACTCTCTCTAGGTGAGAGAGTGTTCTGAGGAAGTGAATTCTCCTGGAGGGAGTCCAACAACAACTACAGAGCTCTGAGAGTTTCTTTTCAGCCTGTTGTTGAAGCCCCAGATGGGAGGTGGAGCAGTCGATGAACTGTGTGACATTGAAGGTGTATGCTCCTGGGGTGGGACATGAATGTGGGGAATGAGAGTCTGTGATAAGTGGGCATAAGTGGCTCCTGATAGAATCCTTCCTGTTGAAATGTGCAACATTCATGTTAGCCTTGCCAAGCCTAGGAATCCCTTGCCTAGTGGAGTTTAATCCCATCTTGGGGGTTACCCACTGTTGAGAGTGATAAGTAGTGTGGTCTAAGGCTAGGACGTTCGTGGAAGGGCTACACACAATCGATTGGATTCACAATCCAAAGATAAGTATCAATTATGTGTTTAATGATGTATTTTGTGCATGTCTGCGATTCTTACAATGTTATGATGTTCTTTCGTTGCATGTGTGATTTACAGACAATTTCGCATGAGTTAGTATGGTAGTAGTATATTTTATTTCCTTTAATTTCATTAGAAATGCATGTAATATATATATTCTCTGGGATGAACAATTAACCTACTATTAGAGCTTAGAAGTCTGTTGGTGGTGTTACATGGCCCAACCTGGGTGGTCGGGGCTGCCACAAAATGATATTACAGTTGAAATTCCATGGTGGTGTTGCCCTTGCAGTTTGGTGGTTGGGGATGTGTTGACGGATGAAACAGTCCATCCGTCAACTGAGAGAGTGGAACCGGTCCGGGGTTGTCTAAATAACCCAAGCCGTTTGGAATGAACCACCCTGACGAGTTTAACGGCTCTGTTGGCCGCTCTAAGGTTTCCTAAAGAAACCAAAGAGAAAAGTTGATCTGAGCTAAGTAATCTAAACTAAGGAAACTAGAAACTTAATAAAACAAACTGAAACAAACTAACTAACTAAATGAAAGAAATTAAACTAAAACTAAAGAAACTAGAAACTAATAAAATAAACTGAATTCACTATACTAATCTAACTACAAGTTACTAACTACTTATATATACACAATACTAACTATGGTTATAATAACTCAAATCAACTACTTAATTATCATCTATGATCATTCTTTATTCACAAATAAACACTATGGACAAATTACAGATTTGATTAAAACCTGCGAAACTAATGTATTTGCTGCCCTGAGACAGCGAAGGATAACTTTTTTGATTTTTGTATTTATGAAACAGAAAGAACAATAACTGAAATTAAATAATCTAATCTAAATCTAACTAAACTACTAATTAATCAAAGCAATAAATATCTAACTATTTGACCTGGAAACGCTCCAAGTCTGTCCTGTGCAAGATGACTTGTAAGCTGATTGGAGGAGGGAAACTCACACCAGTTAAGCCCCTAAGCTTCTCAGAAACGATCAGCTATAATGCTTCCTGAAGTATTATTACAGGACAAACAAGACATAAAAGATTATCATAACAATTTTTTGATTATAAATTCCTGCAAAAGGGGAAACCTATTGTGCAACAAACTTATATATTACAATTCAAATT
>ML791165.1:0-19944 GCA_009831015.1 Picea engelmannii
GGATCCTTAGTTCTTACCCTCTAAAATGCATTAGGAATATTGAGAATATGATTTAAAACAATAATTCCATATCTCGAGGAAGGCTTCTAAATATCCTCACAAGATTAAGATCATGCTTGATCACTCTAGGTTGAACCGAATGGAGTTTGTAGCCAAACATCAAAGTATGCATATGATTGGTGACCTAGAAATAATATTAGAGTTTTTGTGTCATATAGCACATGCCAAGTCTTTGCTCCCAAGCCACCTCATCATCGACATCCCTATCTGCATTAGGCTAGAGAGGAACCCCCTCATCAAAATATGAGCCAATATCTACAAAATAGTACACAACAATTAGACAAAATCTTATAACCAATAACATGTGTATTAAATATGACAAAAATTAAGCAACTAGACTAAAAAAAACATCACAATAATATTACCGCTCTTATATAGTGGCTTGGTTGCAATAAATTGGATATTCTAACCGCTCACCAACCCATCTTTGCATAAGGATAACACTAGGTCAAGGATGTGATTGTCCGCATTACCTAACATACAAGTGACATCCTCACCCACATCCTTACACATAAACTCTAAGTGACCCATCTTATGAAACATCTAGCCCCACATATGCATACTGACATTAGTCATTTTTCTAGGAGGTGATGGTCAATTGACAAGTGACTCCCCAAAAGGCTCTCAAAAAATAAATAAAACAACTCTAAAGAAAAGGGGAAGAGATCCCTCCCATTCAACACACTACAACATTTATCCAAGCGATATAAAACTATCATAGTAGAATAACAAATCATTTGATCAGTCTTGGTTATTGAACAAGGGTATCTACATGATGCATCACAAGGAAATTGATGTGATCCCATCAGTAGCAATATGTGCTAGTGCAACGATGATAAGGCTCAAGCACCTAACTTCCTAATATCTAAAAGAATGCAAGCACATATGCCCCCTAGTAACCTAGAACTCACTAAGGTGAGTAATCTCTGGAGTGGCATATCTCTAAACATATGAAAACTAGTTCTCCCCTACAACACCAAGTGGAAAATTGAGGAAATGGGGAAAAAATTCCCCCTTCTAAATAGGTTAGCAATGAAATTCATGTCCTCCTATGTAGGTTGGTACCACATATATGGACCAACCCTAAATGGCTATCTACCTTGATCCTAGTGATGGATTGGCAAGCATAAGAACTCAATGTTTCGCTTAAGGGATTTAGCCTCCTCAATAACTCGAGGAGAACAACATCCATCTAAAGGAGGTAAGTTTCAATAGTACCTAGATGTGGAAACATATCCCTCTCTTTATCTTGGGCTACTCAAGGACTTGCAAATTTATATGCATCGGCCTAATGTTGATATGGTTGTCCTTGATTCACATACAAAGGTCATTAAGAAAATATAGATATAAAATATACAATGTGTAGTAAACTAACTATCTAAATGAGTTATATCAACTAGTTGTCACGAATGTTGTTGGGCATTTGCTTAGTTTCATGCCAGTAAGTGCCCTATTTGAATCCCCTTGGGTGAGGCACATTAGTCTATTATGATAGGTTAACTAGGGATGTTATCCACAAATGTGGGGAAGCATCCCTTGGGTTTCCCCCTAAGGTTTCCCTTGGAAAAAAAATGTTTTTAATTAACATTCATAATATTCATTCAATTATGAATTTCAAATTTGGTGCATCAGAAATTAGCAAATCCGTTGGATCAAATTCATGGAGTTATTTATTTCACAAATATGTATCTTAATGTTGGATATCACTTGATTCGAATGGACTCGAGAGACAATTGGAAAACAACCTTCAAGACAAAGTTTAGACTATATGAATGGTTGGTAATTTTGTTTGGTCTCACAAATGTACCAACCAATTTTACGACATTAATTAATGCCATTTTTCATCCCCCGCCTCAATGGTCTATGGTAATTTATCTCAATGATATTCTAGTATTTAGCAAAACATGGAAAGAACATGAGGACCATTTGAAAATGGTTATGGAACCACTATGTTTCAATACGTTTTAAGTAAAATGACAAAAGTCATTTTTTGAACAAACTATTATTCCATATCTAGGCTAGGTGATTGATCAACAAGGCATTCATCCAAATCCCAAGATTGTGGTAGCACTACTCAACTAGCCACAACCACAAAAAAAAACAACACTAATTTTTTTTATGGGGAGTATGAACTTTTATAGGAAATCCATAAGATCATATTTAGATATGGCATGAAACTTGCATCAATTATCAAATCTACAGGAGTTCACAAGGAATAAAGAAGCAGAGCATCCATTCATACATCTCAAGGAACGTTCATGCTCACAATTTGTCCTAAAGTTGTCCAATATCCAAGAAACATTTGAAATAGAAATTGATGCTTCACAATATGCCATTGGCATAGTTTTCAAATAGGGAGGACACCCTATGGCTAATGGCTCATAGAGTCTAGAAAAAGAAAAATTGCACTACAACACCAATGATAAAGAATTCTATGCCATAGTCCAAACATTAAAAAAATGGTAACATAATATTTTGGGCAAACAAATAGTCCTCCATATAGACCATCATCCACTACTATTTCCGAACTCAAAATTGAAGTTGCAAGAGCACCAACACTTAAAATGGGTTGCATACATCCAACAATTTCATTTAGCAATTCATTATAAGAAAGGGGCATCTAATAGGATGGAAAATTTACTAAGACACCCTCTAATCAAGGCCTTAACTATTATCAATCTACACTTTGATATGAAGAATGGAAGCCAAAATATGTCTCAAACCCCATATTCAACCCTACAATCAAGGTGTTTCAACACCCAACAAAACTAAATCGGAATCCATTTTTAGACTACACTATTAAAGATGGATGGATATATCACCTCAATCAACCATGTGTTCCAAATTTAGACACCAAGCTATTCTTGCTCGAAGAGGCTTACTTTTCAATCTATGATGACCACTTCAGCACAACAAATACTTTGCAACATTTTCAATGTTACTTTTAGTGGCATTCAATGAAGAAACATGCACAAGACTACATTTGTTGTTGCTCCTTGTGTAGTCAAGCAAAATCAACAATTTACAATCTAGGACTATATCATTTGCTACCAATTACGTCTAGATCATGGGAATCCATCTCTATGGACTTCGTCAACAAATTTCCCATGAGATTTCATGAGAATGGTTGCATTTTTGTCATCACATGTGGATTTTATAAAATGGCAATTTGTATACCATGCAACAAAAAGATCACCGCCCAAATAACAACAAAAGTACTTTTCAAACACGTATGGACACTATTCAATTTGCCACTAACAATTGTATCAAATAGGAATTATAGATTCCTAAGTCAATTCTAGAAACTCTTAAGTTGTAAACTAAATTATTCCATAACCTGTCGCCCACAAATATATGGGCATATATGAGTAATAAATTAAACGTTTCCACACCCTTTGAATATGGCATAAGAGCAATAAATAATGGGATTGAACCTTGCAAATAGTGCAACATAGTTACAATCATGTCATCCACACTTCAATTGGTATGTTTCCATTTGAAACATGCTATGGATATCAACCCTTGGCTCCTTATGAGATATTGATGGTGCTAACTACTCCAAAATCATCCAAGTAATAAAAAGATCAAATCTACATTTGTCAGTAATATTTCTAAGATCTGCAACAAGGTAAAGATGGGACTACAACATTCCCAACAAAAATACAAACAATAACAAGACCAACATCAAATTCCAACATGGCGCTAGCTCGACGAAAAAGTATGAGTAACATGCAAAGACAACATTTCAAAGGATAACACCATCATAAGTTGAAACCAATTCGGTATGGACCTTATGAACTTCTCCAACAAATTGGCATAGAAGCAAATAAGCTAGACCTGCCTCCATAACAAAGCATGAATCTAATCATAAATATAAACCATTTAAAATTATATGAGCCATCTAATTTGGATGAACACACTCACCCATTGTTGATTTTCAATTGCCATTACACCAAGATACACTTCTCGATGTGCATGTTCGCACAACCCATAAATCAAATATTAGGACTTATATGGTTTATAAGAGAGGGCATCTCCCAACACAGGTGAAATGGATATCTCATTCAAAGTTTGAAGAGACTTTTTCCCACCTACGAGAGAAAACTAGAGTGCTTTTGGCCCAAATAAATAGGAATTGGTGTGAAACCAAGCCCCTTATCAACAAGAGAGTGTTTCCATGTTAAGAATACAACCCAACCTAGATGGCTAGACCAACCTCAATGGTGTTCAAGAGTTGGTTATATGAGATCCTATAAATTAGTATTATATGTGAGCTAGTTCATTAGTTAAGTTAGGATGCATGTGAGCATAAGTGCTTACTAAGGGGAATCTAATTTCTCATATAATGGTACATTTAGTTAAACTACATGTTATTTTGAATTATAACACCAACAATGGGAGCATAGTAAGCAAGAATAAGGGATGTGAGTATGTAAAGAGATATGTGAAGTGTTTATAAGGAAATGTATTTAAGTGAGAAAATAAAGAAGATATATTGAGTGTTTTCTATGTGCAATTTTGTGTATCTATGAATTTTACATTTTTTGTTTTGTTGCATGTTATCATAACTTAACAAAAATACTTCAACATTGAAAATTGTGTAATACTAAAGATCACCACCAAACAACAAAATGCACACAAAACCCTCCCTCAACCATGCTGACCCAAGCTCTCTCATACACTTCCACCCACCCAACATAGTGATACTCTCAAATAAAGAGAACAAATGATAATAAAAATAGTAAAAAAATAAAAAAATAAATCATTTTTAAATGTCAAAGGGATGACAAATGTGCATGAAAATGTAAAGTTTCAACTTCTCTCCAAACAACATAACGAGCCACTTACTTACTCATAAGGAATATGTGTCCATATTTTCTCTCCCTCCTCTTTTCCAATACCACTTACCATCTTCCTTTATTCCATGTATTTCACATCCCTTCTCTTATGTTCCATGTATTTGTTCTTATGGATATGCTTTTAGCTTACCCTAAGACTTAAACCATCATAATTATATGTATTAACCTAAAAAAAACTTAGTAACTCATGATTAACTAATGGGAGTTTGGCCTTTGGCTAACATGACCATATAACTTGCAAATTCAACCTAAAATATCCTTAGCACCTAAGCAAAAGATCCCCAAGTTTTAAATATTCAAAACCTAAGATATCTTTGTCACCCAAGTAAAACAATACAAAATAAGCATTTACATTGATCAAAACATAGAACCACCATCAATGCCATCTTGCTTTATATCTCTTTTGTTAATTGATATTATTGTTGACCTTGGGTCTTCATTTCACGAAAATGGGATGAACATGAGACAAGATGGTTTGTTATTGCCATTGTTTAATCTACATTTCTTTCATAATTGAAATCTAGACATAGATGAGCTTAATAAAATACAAAAGCAAGCTTGACATGATACATTCTTAATAGGAAACATAAGAGAGTGGGCTACATGATTTCACAAAGAAAGATGAGGAATTATAAAATACAAAAGCAAGCTTGACATGATACATTCTTAATAGGAAACATAAGAGAGTGGGCTACATGATTTCACAAAGAAAGATGAGGAATTATAACGACACGATCATTTTTATATTGGTCTTCATATTTTTTGAATTAAGTGATCACCATACATGGAGGTCAAGTAAGGAGAAAATGTCAATTAAATCACATTTAGTTACTTCTTGAACTCATAACAAATAATCTTACTATTTTTAAGTTTTATAATATTTTTTTAAATAATCTTGATTATTTTTAAGTTTTTCTCAAATATTTTTTAGATGTATTTTTTTAAATAAATATATTTTTAATTTTTCTCAAATATTTGTTTAGATGTGTTTTTTTAAATAAATATTTTTATATAAATTTATATATTTATTTGAATTAAACAATTCACTCAATATTCATCATCACATATAAAAGTTAAAGTAATGAGAAAATGTTTATTAAATTACATTCAGTTATTTCTTATACTTATAGCAAATAATCTTTGCATTCACTATTCATCATATATATAAAAGTCAAAGTAATGAGAAAATGTTCATTAAATTACATTCAATTACTTCAAATAATCTTTGTATGCACTATTTTTAAGCAAGCTTAAAAAAATAAACACTCAATTCAAGAAGGAAGGACATGGCAATAATCTTTGCATGCATTATTTTTAAGCAAAGATTATTGCATCAATTACTTCTTGAATTGATGAAATAATCTAGAAAATATTAACTTAGTCAAAGTAAGAAGAAAATTTTGATTGAATCATATTTAATTATTTTTTGAAATCATAACAAATAATATTTGCATGGGCTTTTTTTTAAATAAATGTTTGTATATAAACTTACATATTTATTTGAATTAAGTAATCCACTCAAGAGTCATCATCATACGTAGAAGTCAAAGTCATGAGAAAATGTTTATTAAATTGCATTCAATTACTTTTTATATTTATAACAAATAATCTTTGTATGCATTATTTTTAAGTAAAGTTAAGGAAAGAAACAATCAATTTAAGAAGGAGAAGTTATTGATCTAGAAAATCTTAATATGAGAAACAAAATTAAAGAGTTAAAAGAAAAGCTAAATAACAATCTGGTCCTAAATAGTTTGGAAGATAAAATGGATATCAAACCTATCAAAGAGGAGATGAATAAGCTTATAGAGTTAAACGATGAGTGTAACAAAAGAGCCTTGAACCTCATAATTTTTGGTTTGAAAGAAAAAAAAAAAAAGATGAGGACAAAATAACACTAGTCAAGGAAGAACCACAAAATAAATTACAAATTGAAAAAATTTTGTCATAGAGGCAAAGAGGCTAGGCAAAATAATTTAGCATAAAGATAGGTTAATTCGTGTTAAAGTAAGCTCTAATGACCATAAATATGGCATACTCAATTAAACTCTGAGTTTAAAAGGGTTAGGAATATTTATAAGTGAAAACCTCGTTCTAGAAGACCAAGTTGAACTAAGGAAGGAAGTTTAAAAGGTAAAATAAACTAGGAAGAAAGGGAAATGAGCAATAATTAGGAATAGAAAAGTTATTATTAGGGATAGGGACCAAAAGGATAATAATAAATAGGAACTTGGGACACTCCATATCCTCTCTTGGAACTATCATGGCTTTCCATGGAGCGAAGGGCCCATGTTAGGTTGGATCTCGAGGGAAATTGATATTATATTGCTTGTTGAAACTTGTGAGTGTGAAGAATCTAAGGTCCCATACATACAAGGATTTGTCTTGTGGTTTGTACAGAACAAGAGATCCTAACATAGAGGAATTGGAGGAATAGTTTGTTACATAAAAAAGAATAGTTTTCCTCGCATTAGGCTTCACAAAAAAGACCCTTTAAATCAATACATGTTGATGGAGATTTCATATATTAATTCTAAGAATATTTGTATAGTAGTATGTTATTTCACGCCTATTAATTATACCTTTTATAAGAAAAATAATATAGATAAAAAAAATTCCTCACACTGACTTAGAACAAGATATTTACAGTAGGATAAATGGAGGCAATATCCTCTTGCTAGGAGATTTTAATGCTAGAACAACAATTGATCCAACTATTGTTTTAAGCAATGATACCAACCTTAATCCTTTATGGCTAGAAGAGTACCTTGTTTTAGCTAGTAGATAAAAAGGAAACTCTAAAGACTTAGCTAAGTATTTGTTTGGTATTGAGTTGATAAAGCTTTGTGGTTCTCAAAGATATCATAACTTGCAATGGTCTAATGGAGTGATCTGGATTATTTTTGGAGCGAAATGAAGGCGGAAATACAACAAGGAAATATACATATATATTGCAATAAACACAAAGATACAGTAATGCATGATTTTTATTAATGACAGAAATGTACAGAAACTGTAAAAATATTGAGTGAATGAACTCGTTAGAATGGTGGCAGCGTATCTTTGAGAAGAGATGTGATGGTTACTCTCATTCACAAGAAGATGATGATGTTTACAATGAGGCTCCAAAGGCCCTTTTAACATAAATAAAATCCAAAACCCTAACCCCAGAAGATGAAACGCCAAAAGGTTTGTGGGGACCGATGGCGGTAGGTGATACGTCAACTTCCCGAGGGCATAAATTTTGCATACGATCTCCATTTGGGGCTTTCGATACCTCATTGGAAAGGTCTATCCGAGAAGTAAAACTTCTGCTAAGAACCAAGGATGTTTAATATACCCCTGGCCCCCCAAAATTCCAAAAAAAAAAACATCGTTTAGGGTCTCAAAAATACCCCAGAAGTTTGTGACTCGAAAAACTGTAAAAACAAATGCCAAAATGGAAAATTGTTCTCTGAGTTAGTGGAAAAGGTGGGTGGCCATCGATATCTGTCTGGATCGTTCCTCCCCCCTTAGGAAGCAATGGTCCCTACTGCTTCAAGTTCTCGTGGCATATGGGGAAGCTTTTACTGAATCTGAACCTTGGTGAGTTGCTTGCCTTGTTGCAAAAGTTGTCTTGCTTAGCTCGTTGAAGGTTGTCATGAACCTGTTGCTAGAGGGGTTGGATCTATTCAACCAATCTAGCTGCATGATATCCCTGAGTGTGGGAGGAATTTGTTGGTGAATATGCAGCATGAAGAGTATGAAGAGATCTGTTATAAATTTTCTTCATTGGGCAGTGTGGAGGCACCCCGTAGGTGTAGTAAGAATATCTTTTTGCTCTTCTACAATCTTATCGATCTAGTTTTGTTGGATAGAAAGGTCTTGGTTCGAGGTTCCAATGGTTGCAGTGTCCTTCTGTTTTCCTTCTAACTGGATTGTGAAGAGGTTAAACTTTGTGGTATGAGAGATTACTTTGCAACATTATTTTGTTTGGACAGTAGTCGGAACTACCTCCCGTATCCTATAGAGATGACACCCCAAAGTAACAATGACACTACGAGGTTGAGACTCATAAATAACATGACACTTCCACATATATGGTTGGCCTAACAGAACATCACAAAATTCCAGTGGGGCAACATCACATGATACCTCATCCTTGAAGGGCTTAATGTCGTATGACATGCGGCACTGTTGGTTGACATGAATATCTCATCCCTGGTGAAGCCATCTGATGTTCTATGGTTGCAGGTGTGGTGTTGTCGACAAATCCAACTGCTTGACAACCTCTGCTGAGATGAGGTTCTTTTGGCTTTCGTTATCAACAATAGAATGCAATGGGGTCCCCTTCACCCACATCTTTGAATGGAGGAGATGCTCCCCCTCCTCATGATCCTCTAGTTCTTCTGCTTGGATTGTTGTGGTTGCAACAATAGAAGTGGGTTTTACATTAATGATTTGTCTCCTTTTATTATTGTCTTAATCAGATTCTGAGTTAGGGTTCGACTCTATTTCTTTGAGCTTGGCCACCAATTACTGTTTTGAGAGACATTCATCAGTGTTGTGCCAAGGGATTTTTTGGAAGTCGCACCACTTCCTAGTGTCCTTCTTCGTCTTCTCGTTTCTCTTATTTTCCTACAGCTTGGATTGGTTGTCTTGAGGTTGGTTGTTATGTGAATCAGGGCCGCCTTTACCATATTTTGGTTGTTGTATATTTGCAAACCTGAACTCCCTCTTGTTCTGCTACTTAAATCTCTTCTCAATTTTGACATCATATCGATAAGCAACTCCCAGTGATGAAATGTCCAGAAATTCCATTTCAGTTTGGATGTACCTGTGAAGAGCCCCTCAGTATTTTATAACCAGATGTTGCTCGGAGTCTTTGATACCCAACTTGTTGCTTAAGGTATGGAAGTTACTTGTGAACTCTGACACTACTTGGCCCCTCTCTTGACGCAGTGTGGTCCATCTCATGTATTGGTTGTCATAGTTTCCAACAGGGTAATAATGTTCCTTAACCGCATCCATAAAAATATCCCAAGTGGGCTCGACCCCTAATATTCCAGACTCCTCTGTGAAATTTTTCTCCCAGTAAGTTTCCCACCAATATTTGACATGGGGGACAACCTCAAGGAGCACAAAGGTGATCTTTTCTCTATCAGAAAAATTGTGGACAAAGAAAT
Organism: Picea engelmannii; assembly: GCA_009831015.1. Classification (NCBI taxonomy): domain Eukaryota; kingdom Viridiplantae; phylum Streptophyta; class Pinopsida; order Pinales; family Pinaceae; genus Picea; species Picea engelmannii. Next base: position 10,085 of record ML791165.1, read on the forward strand.
AACCTTCCAGCAGATTTAACCACTTTTCCAAAGCATATGCATCTATCTTACCTTCAAACAGAGGAATATCAAAATTAGCAGGTACCTTGAAAGGGGTGGTGCTTCCAAAGTGGTTGCTTGATGAAGACGCGTCTGTTTTTGTCAGCAGTTGTTGAAGTATTTGGGAAAAATTCTCCATCATTTCGTCCCTCTGTCGCATGAGGGCTTCCTCGAGCAACAGATTAATAGAATCTTATGCTCTCACGTCTCTCTTTTCTTCCGCCATGGGAGTCATCTTGGGCTGGAGAGAACATTTTTCCTCAAGAGAAACTAGCTAGAGACCCAACTCTTTATACCCTGACCTTGTCAGGGACATGCACTAAGAAATGACAAGGAGCAGCCTACTCTGATGCCACTGATCCGAATTATTTTTTGAACAAAATGGATAAATTATAAAAAGGAAAAATACATATATATTGCAATAAACACAGAGATACAGTAATGCACAATTTTTATTAATGACAAAAATGTACAGAAACTGTAAAAATATAGAGTGAATGAAATCACTAGAATGGTGGCATCTTATCTATGAGAATATATGTGATGGCTACACTCATTCGCAAGAAGATGATTATGTTTACAATGAGGCTCCAAAAGAATTTTTAACATAAAGAAAATCCAAAACCCTAACCCCGGAAGATGAAACGCCAAAAGGTTTGTGTGCCACGATGGGGTTAGTTGATACGTCAATTTCCCAAGGGCGTGACTTTTGCATACAATATATTTTCGGGGCGTTCGATACCTCATCGAAAAGGTCTATCCAAGAAGTACAACTTTCGTCGAAGGGTAGGGTTTGCTATTGGTAATACTTGGCCCCCTCAAAAGTCCAAAAAAACGTCGTTTAGGGCCTCAAAACGACCTCAGAAGTTTGGGACTCAAAAAACTGTAAGAAAACTGCCAAAATGGAAAATTGTTCTTTGATCCAGTGGAATAGGTGGGTGGCCATTGATATCCGTCTAGATCATGGAGTGGCCAAAATCCAACCAGATGACTTGTATTCATGGGCTTGGTAACAATGTAGTAGATTATGTGATATCTAATATCCTCGTATACAACCAAATAGTAAATGTTGACATCATAAATGATCATGAGATTGACTTTGACCATCATACATTTAAGCCTAACTCTAAACTTTGTCATGCATAAAATCCCATAGAAGATAATTATGATAACCAAAAGCACTTGATCTTCAACAAAAATAATGTAAGGATTTGAATAATGGATTAAATCTCTCATCAAATAAGGACAGTATTCAAGACCTTTATAGTAATTTTAAGACAATTGTTTATATTTCCATTAACGAGTTCTCTATCGACGTGTCGTGTAAAAAGGAAAATAGAAAAACCAACCATTTTTATGATAAATATTGTAATATTGATGGGAAAACCATTAGGGATGCTTCTAACATGTCCTTAAAATCCGACAAATAACTAGTACAAAGCCCTAATTAAAAGAAAAAAAAAACGTACTATATAAATAGAAGGCAATGGAAGCTTTTACACATCTCTAAGCTAGACACTAAGAAATTATGGAGGCAAATTCTTACTCGTAAAACTAAGGAACACAATATGATTTCTTAAGGGATTGGAATTCCTACCTTAAAAATGTTTATGAATCCCCCGATGTCGTGGAAAACTTTTAAAACCTTTCTATAGAGGAAGAAATTATTTCTATAGAAGACATAGAGTTTGGGGTTAAGCATATAGAAAAAGGGAAAGTTAAGTACATTGAAGGATACGAAAAAAAAAATTTAAAAATTGGAGGGCCTATTCTCATCCCTCACATCCATAAGCTCTTCAAATTAGCAGTCAACCAAGGCTTCCCTAAACCCTAGACTCAAAGCCTCATTGTACCTATCTTAAAAGAGGGGATAAAAAAATGCCTACAATTATAGGACCCTTATGATTACCCCCATTTTATCCAAGTTATATGGAATTATTTTGGAAAAGGAGATCAACATATCGCTAAAAAGCCACGGAAAAGGGGCTAAAGGCCAACCCGGATTTAGAAGCTATCATTCAACCGAGGGAAACTTTGTTATGCTTAGGATCATTGCGGAAGAGGGTCATAGTAATAAAACCAATCTCTATGTTGTTTTGTCAACTTTAGAAAAGCTTTTGACATAGTGCCCATGACTAACCTTTGGAATAGACTAGAAGAGCTAAAAGTTCCTTTTGAGTTGAGAACGGTTGTGATAAGGTTGTATGATATTGTTTTTTCCAAGTTTAGGAACACTAAGGGCTAGTTGGAAGAAATTAATTGTAATATAGGAGGTAAGCAAGGTTGTCCCTTGTCCCCTACCTTTTTTGGCATATATGTCGGCAAGTTAGAAGGTTTTTTGGAAGAAGTAGGTTGTGTCAGCCCAACTCTAGCTGGTATAGTCATCATCCTTCTTCTTTATGTTGATGATATTGTTCTTATGGTGAGGAGTCCCTATGATCTTGACAAGCAACCAAGAATTCTCAAGGATTTCTAATCTAGTATGAGTGTGATTGTTAACGCTGACAAAATGAAGTTATGATAATTAAATTGAAAAAGACCACTTGCGCTAATTTTGTGTATATCACAACAATAGCTTGGAGGAAGTGACTTGATACAAATATCTCATAATCGATCTTCATCACAAGCTAAACTGGAACTATAACATTGAGAAAAGGATAAATGGAGGGTAGAAAGCTTATTATTGACTTGGAAATAGTTGTAAATCAATGTGTAGATTTTAACCTTGTACAATATTTACTGCAAACAGATTTTCAGTAAAAGAACAGAAAATATACAATGGAAAATACAAATATTACACAGATATTTTTCCCCTGGAAACCCAAACCGGGAAAACCATCATATATTATATGCATTCATAGTGATACATTGTTTACAATACAATATACATATAGGAGCCAACGGCATCCAAAACCCTAACCCAATGACCTGGATTAGTCAACAACCCTAATTCCTTAACCGGAAATAGAAAACCATCGGCAAAAAACCATGTGCCGAAAAATTGCCCAACAATGGACATGAAAATCAAGGCAACACAAAAAACGAGGCAAAAATGTGACATGTTTCCCGAGGAAAAAAAAATTCTTGGGGGCGCTGCCCGATGCAACGCAGACACTACTTCTCGTGCAAAGAATATAACACATACCCAACATTCTCCCACTTGTTGTTTTCTTTGCATACAAGGGGTTACAGGGCTACATAGTCAACAATCCAGGGCAACAATGCCAATGGATCCTCTACACCAGGAGAACTTCTCATTGCTCACAGATTTTGTTAATGAATCTGCAACATTCTTCAAAGTGTCCACCTTCATTAGCAATAATTTATTTTCTTCAACTATGTCTCTCACAAAGTGATATTGAATATCAATATGCTTTGTCTTTGAATGATAAGTCGGGTTCTTTGCCAGAAAAAATGCACTCTAACTGTCACAATCTATCCTTACAGCTTGTTGTACCAACCCAATACCTGAAAACAATATTTGTAACCATAATGCTTCCTTACTTGCATAAGTGGATGCCATGTATTCAGCTTCTGTAGTTGAAAGTGTCGCTATAACTTATCTTTTGCTCATCCAACTCATTGCTCCTCCAAATAGGTTAAACACATACCCACTTATAGATCTCCTACGATCCAGATCTCCAGCCCAGTCTACATCCACAAAGCCATGTATATCCACCACTCTGTCCAATCCCAATCTTCCTTAGCAGCACAATCCATAGCTAGCAGTGCCACGCAAATATCTGAAAACCCTTTTTACTATTGTCCGATGCTCGTTCCCTGGTTTTCACATATACCTACTCAAAAATTCCACTGCATGTGCAATGTTTGGTCTAGTACAGACCATTGCACACATCAAACTACCAACTGCACTCGCATATGGAACATGAGACATGTCCTCCTCCTCTTCTTGTGTCTTGGGACACTGATCCACAGATAACTTTGCACCAACGGGAATAGGAACCTTGACCGGTTTACATTCCTGCATATTAAACCTTTGCAGTATTGTCTTGACATATTTTCTCTGATTTAACCAGAGTTTCCTCTTTTTCCAATCTCTTTTAATTTCCATGCCCAAAATGAAATTTGAAGCACCCAGATCCTTCATGTCAAATTTAGAGGACAGCCGAGTTTTCACGTCCTTGATAATCTCCTTGTTGTTTCCTATCAGCAACATGTCATCCACATACAGGACCAAATAAATCAAATGATTGCCAATTAATTTAAAATACACACAGTGATCCTCTTTACTTCTTTTGAAGCCAAGTCTCAGCATATAAGTATCAAATTTTTTATACCACATCCTTGGTGATTGTTTTAAACCATACAGGGACTTTTTCAGCTTGCATACCAATTCCTTCTTTCCCTTCACAACATAACTTTATGGTTGCTTCATATAGATTTCTTCTTCCAAATCCCCATGTAGGAATGTTGTCTTCACATCCATCTATTCTACTTCAAAATCAAATGCAACATCAACAGATAACAAAAATATTATAGAGATTAACTTGGCAATAGGAGAAAAAATCTCACCAAAATCAATTCCCTCAACTTGGAAATAACCCTTTGTTACTAACCGAGCTTTGCGTTTCTCTAATTTTCCTTCTGCATTCAGCTTCTTTTTAAATACCCATTTGTTGCCAATGGGCATTCTTCTAATCGGCAACTCCACTAGATCCCAAGCCTCATTCTTATCCAAAGCTGCCATTTCTTCGTCCATGGCCTTTTTCCAGAGATTTCCATCCTCTAAATCCACTACCTCACTGACAGTTCTAGGATCATCATCAGTAATAGACAAAGCAAAATTTAAATGGAAATCAGATGGAATATACCTTTCAGGTAGCCTTCTTTCTCTAACCAATCTCCTCAATATTGGAGTATGAGGATCTTCTACTTCGGATTCCTGTTCTTCTGTAGAGTTTGATTCATCATCCTTTAAATCAAACTCTATTTTCTCTGGTTCTTCCTTACTTTGTAGGACTTCATGTGTAACAACATCCTTCATTTCTCTAAATACCACATCTCGGCTATACACAACCTTCCTAGTTTTTGGGTTCCAAAGCTTATAACCTTTGAGACCATATTTATCTCCAATAAAGATACACTTTTCAACCTTCTTATATAGCTCACTCATGTTTTCCTTTGGAACGTGAACATATGCATCACAACCAAATACCTTGATATGTGTGAGAGAAGATTTCTTACCAGTCCATACCTCGTGTGGAGTCTTGTCATCCAGTGTTGATGAGGGTGATCTATTGACCAGGTAACATGTAGTACCCACTGCCTCTACCCAAAATTCTTGCCCTAACCCGGCACCACTGAGCATCCACCTTGTTTTTTCCATCAGCGTCATGTTCATCCTTTCTGCAACTCCGTTATGTTGAGGTGTATATGGAGTATTCCTTTGCCTTGCTATACCACACTTCTTACATAATTCTTCAAATTTATTCCCACTGAACTCTTTGTTGTTATCTATCCTCAACACCTTAATTCTTTTCTCTATTTGATTCTCAACAAGAGCCTTAAACTCTTTAAACCTGTCAAAGACTTCAGATTCTTCCCAAGGAAATATATCCAAGTATTCCTCGAGAAGTCATATATGAATGAGACATAGTACACAGATTTTCCCAATGATAGGACCGACACAGGTCCAAAAACATCACTGTGAACTAGCTATAAAATTCCTTCTGCCCTCGTTGCACTAGAAGGGAATCTTACCCGATTATGTTTCCCATATACAAAATGTTCACAAAAATCAAAATCCAGAGAGTCGTTAGACATACCTTCAACCATACCTTTACCGTGTAGTAGTCGAAGACCCTTCTCTCTGATATGCCCCAGTCTTTGATGCCACAGCATAACCTTTTCTCCAGAGACTGTAGGAGTTATTTCTTCTTCAACTCCAATATCAGGAACAATGGAACTATTACACCCATCACTAATAGTGCTTCCTTACAGCTTATACAAAGTTCCAAACCGAACTCCTTTCAACAACACAATTGCTCCTCGAACCATCCTACAGGTTTCCTTTTCAAATATTGTTTTTACCCCTGTATCATCCATTTTGCTTACATAAATCAAATTTCTGGCCAAACCTAGGATGTGCAGAACACCAGACAGTGATCTAATACTTCCATCTATGACCCTCAACTTGACTTTTCCTCGTCCTATGATTCTGGTTATCAAATCATCACCTAAGAAAACATCACCTCCATCATACATTTAATATTCATATAACCACTCCTTGTGGGGTGTCATATGAAAGGATGCACCTAAGTCAACCAGCCATGCCTTGTGATCTACATGTATGCTTGAAGAATCCAAGTACACATCTCCTCCTTCTTCCATGGAGGTATTTTCTTCTCTAGAAGGAGATTCGTCATATCCCTTCTTTTTCTCAACTTTGGATCTACACTGCTTCTTGTAGTGCCCTTCTTTTTCACATATCCAACATACCCTTACAAACTTTTTGGGAGATTCGGATCTACCCTTAGACTTAGATCTCCAACTTGAGAACTTAGATCTGTTTCTTTCCTAGGAGCGTCCTCTTGCAAATAATGTGTATGTGCTCTATCCTTCCATATTATTTCATCTTATCTCCTTCGACAACAAGGATGAGACCACTTCATCAAACTTCAAGGCAGTTGCATTACTACCTATGGCCACAACCAGACTATTCCACGAGTCTGGTAAAGAACACAATAAACTGATACACTTATCTTCATCTAAAATTTTAATCTCAACATATACTAATTGACTTACAACAGCATTGAAAGCGTTCAAATGCTCTGCCACCGAGTCTCCATCTCTCATCCTCAGATTATATATTTTCTTTCTTAGGAATAGTTTATTTACTAGGGACTTAGACTAATACAACTTCCCCAACTTATCCCATAAATCCTTAGTTGTAGCTTCCTTTGACACATTCAGTAATATTGAATCTGAGAGACACAGTCAGATTGTGCTCTTCGCCTTCCGATCCAACTTTTTCCAGTCATTTGTTGAAATTCCTGTAGGTGAAGTACATGGATCTACCGCGATCCATTGATCTCTGTCCACCAACAGATCTTCCATCTTGAGCTTCCACGACTCAAAACTTTGCCCATTAAACTTCTCGATCTCCATTTTCGAATTGCTTGCCATTTCTTTTCACCTGAAAAATCAATACCACAGATCTCCCACTGTAACAATGCTTATCACAGTCCCAAGCCAAACCCTTGACCACAAAGGCTTTCCCTTGAAACCAACAAAGCTTTGATACCAAATGTAGATTTTAACCTTGTACAATATTTATTGCAAACAGATTTTCAGTAGAAGAATAGAAAAGATACAATGGCAAATACAAACATTACACATAGATTTTTCCCCTGGAAACCCAAACTGGGAAAACCAGCATATTCTATATTCATTCATAGTGATACATTGTTTACAATACAATATATATATACGAGCCAGCGGCATCCAAAATCCTAACCCAATGACCTGGATTAGTCAACAACCCTAATTCTTTAACCGGAAATAGAAAACCATTAGCAAAAGACCATGTGCCAAAAAAACCACCCAACAATGAACACGAAAATCAAGGCAACATGAAAAAGGAGGCAAAAATGTGACACTACTACTCATGCAAAGAATATAACACATACCCAACACAATGGACCTTTGGCTATGGGATAAGAAGAAACTCATATTTGGGACTCTCATCATTGTTGTTATCTTAAATGGTTGTGAAGTTTGGGGCTACAACATCTCTAGAGAATCATGGATAAACATAGAGCAATTCCGAAAGTGTTTTATAACTTATAATCTCAAAATTAAAGGCAATACACCATATCATATCCTCCTCATAGAAGCGAGAGTTTCCCCTATTAAGAGCACAACTATGACTAGGTGCTTAATGTACAAGAACAAGATAAACAACATGGAAGACAAAAGGCTTCATAAGATTTATTCAAACTCTAGTCAAAACCACTTGCAACTCAAGTAGGTTGGCATAAATATGCCAAGGCTTGGTTAAATCATTGGGGAATCAAGAAAGAGGTCACTTTGCAGAATAACGATAATATTACAAATATTATTACATCTAAATTTAAGGAGAAATTGTGGTGTGATAAAGAATTAGAGGATAAAAGAAAATTAAGATACTATAAGGAGGTGATCAACTATACTCTAGAAGTTCAAAAGTATCTGTCTATTTTGATTAGCATAAAGAAGAAAATCAGCATTGCTAAAGTAAGAACAAACTCTCATGAGCTTCATAGTGAAACAAGGTAATGTATAATTCCTAAGATGTCGTGGGTCAAAGGAATTTGTCATCTTTGTGACACCAAGAGGGTTGAATATGGAAAACACTTTCTCTTAGAATGTCCTATGTACACCCACATTATATCACAATTTCAAAATATTTGTTACAATACTGACCTTCCTAACTTTTTTTAGAATAAAAAATTGTAATAGAAATAACTTGCAATCGAGTTGGACATCGTAGTAATACAAAATGAATGTTGTCTCTTAACAAAAACTAGAATTACTAACAAGCAATATGTGTCAGGTGTAGATAATTCCAAATCATCCTTCATAGAGGATTCCAAAATGTTTCTACTAGCATAGACGCTATAAAAGACACCTAATATTAATGTCGCTCTAGATAACATGAAGTACTAATGAAAAACATGCTTGATGAGAGATTCCTCTTAACTGATATTGGTGGGGTGAGATTAGTGGTTGCCCAAGTCCATGTCTTCAATCATTGGATGGACTCTTTCCTCTCCCTTGAGATCATCGGGGGTAGACTTCATTAACATTATGTAATTTGAGGTAGTTGAATGGGAGATTATACTAAGGTTACATACCATATTCCTTAACATTGAGCATTTAGCTTACATAACTTGAATTTGCTTCTTTCCCTACACAAGAGTGTCCATAATCACTACATTCTGAGATATGCATTGGTGTTCATTCTCATGTACCTTACTGGTCACCGAGAATATATATGTCATGTCATTGTTTACAAAATCCTCGTGCCTGCATAGTACTCTATGCATTTATTGTATTTACCTATAGTCCATTATTAGTAACTTCCATAGATGGCCAAATACGTGATAGATAATAATCACCCAAAGGAACAACTCTGGAAGATTGAACCAAGATTTTTCAATTAACAAGCATAACAAACCAGGTTGAGATTCCAAACCAAGAGGGAAGATACATAGTAGTCTTGATATGATACAACACACAAAAGAGAATAGAGTGATCATGAGAAACTAGCCCTAATTTCCTTTCTTGGAATCAAACTGAACCAAGAAAATAGGAGTCAAAAACTATGTCCATAAGAGACTACCCAGGAAGAGAAGAAACCCAAGGCCCATGTTTCCCAATCCACGGATCAGGGGCTCCAAGCCAACACATGCACTCTAAACACAGAAAACTACTTAATTTCAAACGAAAACTAGTACAAAGCATCAGGTTGACATAAAAACCACTAGGGGTCGAGCCAAACACATTGAGAAAACACCAAAGAACACCAACAAGATTCAAAAGGGAGTTCTTACCCCACACTTACCCAAGATTCCAACTAAACTGGAATTGACCACCACCAATTTCCCTTACTAGAGAAACCACCTACATTATGAGCCATTATCCCACCTATCCCTTGCATAAATTCATTGTGTGATTCAAATTGTTGGTCGGGCTTAAAGACTAAAATGTGCAAGGATTGCATAGGGGTGATGTGCTTCACATCTCACCTACCTCTTGTTGTACTATGACATCATGTATACATTGACGTGTGTTGATTGGTGAGAGTGGTACGTGTCACC
>ML791165.1:20044-44205 GCA_009831015.1 Picea engelmannii
TATATGCCAAAAAAGGTAGGGGACAAGGGACAACCTTGCTTACCTCCTATATTACAATTAATTTCTTCCAACTAGCCCTTAGTGTTCCTAAACTTGGAAAAAACAATATCATACAACCTTATCACAACCGTTCTCAACTCAAAAGGAACTTTTAGCTCTTCTAGTCTATTCCAAAGGTTAGTCATGGGCACTATGTCAAAAGCTTTTCTAAAGTTGACAAAACAACATAGAGATTGGTTTTATTACTATGACCCTCTTCCGCAATGATCCTAAGCATAACAAAGTTTCCCTCGGTTGAATGATAGCTTCTAAATCCGGGTTGGCCTTTAGCCCCTTTTCCGTGGCTTTTTAGCGATATGTTGATCTCCTTTTCCAAAATAATTCCATATAACTTGGATAAAATGGGGGTAATCATAAGGGTCCTATAATTGTAGGCATTTTTTTATCCCCTCTTTTAAGATAGGTACAATGAGGCTTTGAGTCTAGGGTTTAGGGAAGCCTTGGTTGACTGCTAATTTGAAGAGCTTATGGATGTGAGGGATGAGAATAGGCCCTCCAATTTTTAAATTTTTTTTTTCGTATCCTTCAATGTACTTAACTTTCCCTTTTTCTATATGCTTAACCCCAAACTCTATGTCTTCTATAGAAATAATTTCTTCCTCTATAGAAAGGTTTTAAAAGTTTTCCACGACATCGGGGGATTCATAAACATTTTTAAGGTAGGAATTCCAATCCCTTAAGAAATCATATTGTGTTCCTTAGTTTTACGAGTAAGAATTTGCCTCCATAATTTCTTAGTGTCTAGCTTAGAGATGTGTAAAAGCTTCCATTGCCTTCTATTTATATAGTACGTTTTTTTTTTCTTTTAATTAGGGCTTTGTACTAGTTATTTGTCGGATTTTAAGGACATGTTAGAAGCATCCCTAATGGTTTTCCCATCAATATTACAATATTTATCATAAAAATGGTTGGTTTTTCTATTTTCCTTTTTACACGACACGTCGATAGAGAACTCGTTAATGGAAATATAAACAATTGTCTTAAAATTACTATAAAGGTCTTGAATACTGTCCTTATTTGATGAGAGATTTAATCCATTATTCAAATCCTTACATTATTTTTGTTGAAGATCAAGTGCTTTTGGTTATCATAATTATCTTCTATGGGATTTTATGCATGACAAAGTTTAGAGTTAGGCTTAAATGTATGATGGTCAAAGTCAATCTCATGATCATTTATGATGTCAACATTTACTATTTGGTTGTATACGAGGATATTAGATATCACATAATCTACTACATTGTTACCAAGCCCATGAATACAAGTCATCTGGTTGGATTTTGGCCACTCCATGATCTAGACGGATATCAATGGCCACCCACCTATTCCACTGGATCAAAGAACAATTTTCCATTTTGGCAGTTTTCTTACAGTTTTTTGAGTCCCAAACTTCTGAGGTCGTTTTGAGGCCCTAAACGACGTTTTTTTGGACTTTTGAGGGGGCCAAGTATTACCAATAGCAAACCCTACCCTTCGACGAAAGTTGTACTTCTTGGATAGACCTTTTCGATGAGGTATCGAACGCCCCGAAAATATATTGTATGCAAAAGTCACGCCCTTGGGAAATTGACGTATCAACTAACCCCATCGTGGCACACAAACCTTTTGGCGTTTCATCTTCCGGGGTTAGGGTTTTGGATTTTCTTTATGTTAAAAATTCTTTTGGAGCCTCATTGTAAACATAATCATCTTCTTGCGAATGAGTGTAGCCATCACATATATTCTCATAGATAAGATGCCACCATTCTAGTGATTTCATTCACTCTATATTTTTACAGTTTCTGTACATTTTTGTCATTAATAAAAATTGTGCATTACTGTATCTCTGTGTTTATTGCAATATATATGTATTTTTCCTTTTTATAATTTATCCATTTTGTTCAAAAAATAATTCGGATCAGTGGCATCAGAGTAGGCTGCTCCTTGTCATTTCTTAGTGCATGTCCCTGACAAGGTCAGGGTATAAAGAGTTGGGTCTCTAGCTAGTTTCTCTTGAGGAAAAATGTTCTCTCCAGCCCAAGATGACTCCCATGGCGGAAGAAAAGAGAGACGTGAGAGCATAAGATTCTATTAATCTGTTGCTCGAGGAAGCCCTCATGCGACAGAGGGACGAAATGATGGAGAATTTTTCCCAAATACTTCAACAACTGCTGACAAAAACAGACGCGTCTTCATCAAGCAACCACTTTGGAAGCACCACCCCTTTCAAGGTACCTGCTAATTTTGATATTCCTCTGTTTGAAGGTAAGATAGATGCATATGCTTTGGAAAAGTGGTTAAATCTGCTGGAAGGTTATTTCTTTGTCCACAATTTTTCTGATAGAGAAAAGATCACCTTTGTGCTCCTTGAGGTTGTCCCCCATGTCAAATATTGGTGGGAAACTTACTGGGAGAAAAATTTCACAGAGGAGTCTGGAATATTAGGGGTCGAGCCCACTTGGGATATTTTTATGGATGCGGTTAAGGAACATTATTACCCTGTTGGAAACTATGACAACCAATACATGAGATGGACCACACTGCGTCAAGAGAGGGGCCAAGTAGTGTCAGAGTTCACAAGTAACTTCCATACCTTAAGCAACAAGTTGGGTATCAAAGACTCCGAGCAACATCTGGTTATAAAATACTGAGGGGCTCTTCACAGGTACATCCAAACTGAAATGGAATTTCTGGACATTTCATCACTGGGAGTTGCTTATCGATATGATGTCAAAATTGAGAAGAGATTTAAGTAGCAGAACAAGAGGGAGTTCAGGTTTGCAAATATACAACAACCAAAATATGGTAAAGGCGGCCCTGATTCACATAACAACCAACCTCAAGACAACCAATCCAAGCTGTAGGAAAATAAGAGAAACGAGAAGACGAAGAAGGACACTAGGAAGTGGTGCGACTTCCAAAAAATCCCTTGGCACAACACTGATGAATGTCTCTCAAAACAGTAATTGGTGGCCAAGCTCAAAGAAATAGAGTCGAACCCTAACTCAGAATCTGATTAAGACAATAATAAAAGGAGACAAATCATTAATGTAAAACCCACTTCTATTGTTGCAACCACAACAATCCAAGCAGAAGAACTAGAGGATCATGAGGAGGGGGAGCATCTCCTCCATTCAAAGATGTGGGTGAAGGGGACCCCATTGCATTCTATTGTTGATAACGAAAGCCAAAAGAACCTCATCTCAGCAGAGGTTGTCAAGCAGTTGGATTTGTCGACAACACCACACCTGCAACCATAGAACATCAGATGGCTTCACCAGGGATGAGATATTCATGTCAACCAACAGTGCCGCATGTCATACGACATTAAGCCCTTCAAGGATGAGGTATCATGTGATGTTGCCCCACTGGAATTTTGTGATGTTCTGTTAGGCCAACCATATATGTGGAAGTGTCATGTTATTTATGAGTCTCAACCTCGTAGTGTCATTGTTACTTTGGGGTGTCATCTCTATAGGATACGGGAGGTAGTTCCGACTACTGTCCAAACAAAATAATGTTGCAAAGTAATCTCTCATACCACAAAGTTTAACCTCTTCACAATCCAGTTAGAAGGAAAACAGAAGGACACTGCAACCATTGGAACCTCGAACCAAGACCTTTCTATCCAACAAAACTAGATCGATAAGATTGTAGAAGAGCAAAAAGATATTCTTACTACACCTACGGGGTGCCTCCACACTGCCCAATGAAGAAAATTTATAACAGATCTCTTCATACTCTTCATGCTGCATATTCACCAACAAATTCCTCCCACACTCAGGGATATCATGCAGCTAGATTGGTTGAATAGATCCAACCCCTCTAGCAACAGGTTCATGACAACCTTCAACGAGCTAAGCAAGACAACTTTTGCAACAAGGCAAGCAACTCACCAAGGTTCAGATTCAGTAAAAGCTTCCCCATATGCCACGAGAACTTGAAGCAGTAGGGACCATTGCTTCCTAAGGGGGGAGGAACGATCCAGACAGATATCGATGGCCACCCACCTTTTCCACTAACTCAGAGAACAATTTTCCATTTTGGCATTTGTTTTTACAGTTTTTCGAGTCACAAACTTCTGGGGTATTTTTGAGACCCTAAACGATGTTTTTTTTTTTGGAATTTTGGGGGGCCAGGGGTATATTAAACATCCTTGGTTCTTAGCAGAAGTTTTACTTCTCGGATAGACCTTTCCAATGAGGTATCGAAAGCCCCAAATGGAGATCGTATGCAAAATTTATGCCCTCGGGAAGTTGACGTATCACCTACCGCCATCGGTCCCCACAAACCTTTTGGCGTTTCATCTTCTGGGGTTAGGGTTTTGGATTTTATTTATGTTAAAAGGGCCTTTGGAGCCTCATTGTAAACATCATCATCTTCTTGTGAATGAGAGTAACCATCACATCTCTTCTCAAAGATACGCTGCCACCATTCTAACGAGTTCATTCACTCAATATTTTTACAGTTTCTGTACATTTCTGTCATTAATAAAAATCATGCATTACTGTATCTTTGTGTTTATTGCAATATATATGTATATTTCCTTGTTGTATTTCCGCCTTCATTTCGCTCCAAAAATAATCCAGATCACTCCATTAGACCATTGCAAGTTATGATATCTTTGAGAACCACAAAGCTTTATCAACTCAATACCAAACAAATACTTAGCTAAGTCTTTAGAGTTTCCTTTTTATCTACTAGCTAAAACAAGGTACTCTTCTAGCCATAAAGGATTAAGGTTGGTATCATTGCTTAAAACAATAGTTGGATCAATTGTTGTTCTAGCATTAAAATCTCCTAGCAAGAGGATATTGCCTCCATTTATCCTACTGTAAATATCTTGTTCTAAGTCAGTGTGAGGAATTTTTTTTATCTATATTATTTTTCTTATAAAAGGTATAATTAATAGGCGTGAAATAACATACTACTATACAAATATTCTTAGAATTAATATATGAAATCTCCATCAACATGTATTGATTTAAAGGGTCTTTTTTGTGAAGCCTAATGCGAGGAAAACTATTCTTTTTTATGTAACAAACTATTCCTCCAATTCCTCTATGTTAGGATCTCTTGTTCTGTACAAACCACAAGACAAATCCTTGTATGTATGGGACCTTAGATTCTTCACACTCACAAGTTTCAACAAGCAATATAATATCAATTTCCCTCGAGATCCAACCTAACATGGGCCCTTCGCTCCATGGAAAGCCATGATAGTTCCAAGAGAGGATATGGAGTGTCCCAAGTTCCTATTTATTATTATCCTTTTGGTCCCTATCCCTAATAATAACTTTTCTATTCCTAATTATTGCTCATTTCCCTTTCTTCCTAGTTTATTTTACCTTTTAAACTTCCTTCCTTAGTTCAACTTGGTCTTCTAGAACGAGGTTTTCACTTATAAATATTCCTAACCCTTTTAAACTCAGAGTTTAATTGAGTATGCCATATTTATGGTCATTAGAGCTTACTTTAACACGAATTAACCTATCTTTATGCTAAATTATTTTGCCTAGCCTCTTTGCCTCTATGACAAAATTTTTTCAATTTGTAATTTATTTTGTGGTTCTTCCTTGACTAGTGTTATTTTGTCCTCATCTTTTTTTTTTTTTCTTTCAAACCAAAAATTATGAGGTTCAAGGCTCTTTTGTTACACTCATCGTTTAACTCTATAAGCTTATTCATCTCCTCTTTGATAGGTTTGATATCCATTTTATCTTCCAAACTATTTAGGACCAGATTGTTATTTAGCTTTTCTTTTAACTCTTTAATTTTGTTTCTCATATTAAGATTTTCTAGATCAATAACTTCTCCTTCTTAAATTGATTGTTTCTTTCCTTAACTTTACTTAAAAATAATGCATACAAAGATTATTTGTTATAAATATAAAAAGTAATTGAATGCAATTTAATAAACATTTTCTCATGACTTTGACTTCTACGTATGATGATGACTCTTGAGTGGATTACTTAATTCAAATAAATATGTAAGTTTATATACAAACATTTATTTAAAAAAAAGCCCATGCAAATATTATTTGTTATGATTTCAAAAAATAATTAAATATGATTCAATCAAAATTTTCTTCTTACTTTGACTAAGTTAATATTTTCTAGATTATTTCATCAATTCAAGAAGTAATTGATGCAATAATCTTTGCTTAAAAATAATGCATGCAAAGATTATTGCCATGTCCTTCCTTCTTGAATTGAGTGTTTATTTTTTTAAGCTTGCTTAAAAATAGTGCATACAAAGATTATTTGAAGTAATTGAATGTAATTTAATGAACATTTTCTCATTACTTTGACTTTTATATATATGATGAATAGTGAATGCAAAGATTATTTGCTATAAGTATAAGAAATAACTGAATGTAATTTAATAAACATTTTCTCATTACTTTAACTTTTATATGTGATGATGAATATTGAGTGAATTGTTTAATTCAAATAAATATATAAATTTATATAAAAATATTTATTTAAAAAAACACATCTAAACAAATATTTGAGAAAAATTAAAAATATATTTATTTAAAAAAATACATCTAAAAAATATTTGAGAAAAACTTAAAAATAATCAAGATTATTTAAAAAAATATTATAAAACTTAAAAATAGTAAGATTATTTGTTATGAGTTCAAGAAGTAACTAAATGTGATTTAATTGACATTTTCTCCTTACTTGACCTCCATGTATGGTGATCACTTAATTCAAAAAATATGAAGACCAATATAAAAATGATCGTGTCGTTATAATTCCTCATCTTTCTTTGTGAAATCATGTAGCCCACTCTCTTATGTTTCCTATTAAGAATGTATCATGTCAAGCTTGCTTTTGTATTTTATAATTCCTCATCTTTCTTTGTGAAATCATGTAGCCCACTCTCTTATGTTTCCTATTAAGAATGTATCATGTCAAGCTTGCTTTTGTATTTTATTAAGCTCATCTATGTCTAGATTTCAATTATGAAAGAAATGTAGATTAAACAATGGCAATAACAAACCATCTTGTCTCATGTTCATCCCATTTTCGTGAAATGAAGACCCAAGGTCAACAATAATATCAATTAACAAAAGAGATATAAAGCAAGATGGCATTGATGGTGGTTCTATGTTTTGATCAATGTAAATGCTTATTTTGTATTGTTTTACTTGGGTGACAAAGATATCTTAGGTTTTGAATATTTAAAACTTGGGGATCTTTTGCTTAGGTGCTAAGGATATTTTAGGTTGAATTTGCAAGTTATATGGTCATGTTAGCCAAAGGCCAAACTCCCATTAGTTAATCATGAGTTACTAAGTTTTTTTTAGGTTAATACATATAATTATGATGGTTTAAGTCTTAGGGTAAGCTAAAAGCATATCCATAAGAACAAATACATGGAACATAAGAGAAGGGATGTGAAATACATGGAATAAAGGAAGATGGTAAGTGGTATTGGAAAAGAGGAGGGAGAGAAAATATGGACACATATTCCTTATGAGTAAGTAAGTGGCTCGTTATGTTGTTTGGAGAGAAGTTGAAACTTTACATTTTCATGCACATTTGTCATCCCTTTGACATTTAAAAATGATTTATTTTTTTATTTTTTTACTATTTTTATTATCATTTGTTCTCTTTATTTGAGAGTATCACTATGTTGGGTGGGTGGAAGTGTATGAGAGAGCTTGGGTCAGCATGGTTGAGGGAGGGTTTTGTGTGCATTTTGTTGTTTGGTGGTGATCTTTAGTATTACACAATTTTCAATGTTGAAGTATTTTTGTTAAGTTATGATAACATGCAACAAAACAAAAAATGTAAAATTCATAGATACACAAAATTGCACATAGAAAACACTCAATATATCTTCTTTATTTTCTCACTTAAATACATTTCCTTATAAACACTTCACATATCTCTTTACATACTCACATCCCTTATTCTTGCTTACTATGCTCCCATTGTTGGTGTTATAATTCAAAATAACATGTAGTTTAACTAAATGTACCATTATATGAGAAATTAGATTCCCCTTAGTAAGCACTTATGCTCACATGCATCCTAACTTAACTAATGAACTAGCTCACATATAATACTAATTTATAGGATCTCATATAACCAACTCTTGAACACCATTGAGGTTGGTCTAGCCATCTAGGTTGGGTTGTATTCTTAACATGGAAACACTCTCTTGTTGATAAGGGGCTTGGTTTCACACCAATTCCTATTTATTTGGGCCAAAAGCACTCTAGTTTTCTCTCGTAGGTGGGAAAAAGTCTCTTCAAACTTTGAATGAGATATCCATTTCACCTGTGTTGGGAGATGCCCTCTCTTATAAACCATATAAGTCCTAATATTTGATTTATGGGTTGTGCGAACATGCACATCGAGAAGTGTATCTTGGTGTAATGGCAATTGAAAATCAACAATGGGTGAGTGTGTTCATCCAAATTAGATGGCTCATATAATTTTAAATGGTTTATATTTATGATTAGATTCATGCTTTGTTATGGAGGCAGGTCTAGCTTATTTGCTTCTATGCCAATTTGTTGGAGAAGTTCATAAGGTCCATACCGAATTGGTTTCAACTTATGATGGTGTTATCCTTTGAAATGTTGTCTTTGCATGTTACTCATACTTTTTCGTCGAGCTAGCGCCATGTTGGAATTTGATGTTGGTCTTGTTATTGTTTGTATTTTTGTTGGGAATGTTGTAGTCCCATCTTTACCTTGTTGCAGATCTTAGAAATATTACTGACAAATGTAGATTTGATCTTTTTATTACTTGGATGATTTTGGAGTAGTTAGCACCATCAATATCTCATAAGGAGCCAAGGGTTGATATCCATAGCATGTTTCAAATGGAAACATACCAATTGAAGTGTGGATGACATGATTGTAACTATGTTGCACTATTTGCAAGGTTCAATCCCATTATTTATTGCTCTTATGCCATATTCAAAGGGTGTGGAAACGTTTAATTTATTACTCATATATGCCCATATATTTGTGGGCGACAGGTTATGGAATAATTTAGTTTACAACTTAAGAGTTTCTAGAATTGACTTAGGAATCTATAATTCCTATTTGATACAATTGTTAGTGGCAAATTGAATAGTGTCCATACGTGTTTGAAAAGTACTTTTGTTGTTATTTGGGCGGTGATCTTTTTGTTGCATGGTATACAAATTGCCATTTTATAAAATCCACATGTGATGACAAAAATGCAACCATTCTCATGAAATCTCATGGGAAATTTGTTGACGAAGTCCATAGAGATGGATTCCCATGATCTAGACGTAATTGGTAGCAAATGATATAGTCCTAGATTGTAAATTGTTGATTTTGCTTGACTACACAAGGAGCAACAACAAATGTAGTCTTGTGCATGTTTCTTCATTGAATGCCACTAAAAGTAACATTGAAAATGTTGCAAAGTATTTGTTGTGCTGAAGTGGTCATCATAGATTGAAAAGTAAGCCTCTTCGAGCAAGAATAGCTTGGTGTCTAAATTTGGAACACATGGTTGATTGAGGTGATATATCCATCCATCTTTAATAGTGTAGTCTAAAAATGGATTCCGATTTAGTTTTGTTGGGTGTTGAAACACCTTGATTGTAGGGTTGAATATGGGGTTTGAGACATATTTTGGCTTCCATTCTTCATATCAAAGTGTAGATTGATAATAGTTAAGGCCTTGATTAGAGGGTGTCTTAGTAAATTTTCCATCCTATTAGATGCCCCTTTCTTATAATGAATTGCTAAATGAAATTGTTGGATGTATGCAACCCATTTTAAGTGTTGGTGCTCTTGCAACTTCAATTTTGAGTTCGGAAATAGTAGTGGATGATGGTCTATATGGAGGACTATTTGTTTGCCCAAAATATTATGTTACCATTTTTTTAATGTTTGGACTATGGCATAGAATTCTTTATCATTGGTGTTGTAGTGCAATTTTTCTTTTTCTAGACTCTATGAGCCATTAGCCATAGGGTGTCCTCCCTATTTGAAAACTATGCCAATGGCATATTGTGAAGCATCAATTTCTATTTCAAATGTTTCTTGGATATTGGACAACTTTAGGACAAATTGTGAGCATGAACGTTCCTTGAGATGTATGAATGGATGCTCTGCTTCTTTATTCCTTGTGAACTCCTGTAGATTTGATAATTGATGCAAGTTTCATGCCATATCTAAATATGATCTTATGGATTTCCTATAAAAGTTCATACTCCCCATAAAAAAAATTAGTGTTGTTTTTTTTTGTGGTTGTGGCTAGTTGAGTAGTGCTACCACAATCTTGGGATTTGGATGAATGCCTTGTTGATCAATCACCTAGCCTAGATATGGAATAATAGTTTGTTCAAAAAATGACTTTTGTCATTTTACTTAAAACGTATTGAAACATAGTGGTTCCATAACCATTTTCAAATGGTCCTCATGTTCTTTCCATGTTTTGCTAAATACTAGAATATCATTGAGATAAATTACCATAGACCATTGAGGCGGGGGATGAAAAATGGCATTAATTAATGTCGTAAAATTGGTTGGTACATTTGTGAGACCAAACAAAATTACCAACCATTCATATAGTCTAAACTTTGTCTTGAAGGTTGTTTTCCAATTGTCTCTCGAGTCCATTCGAATCAAGTGATATCCAACATTAAGATACATATTTGTGAAATAAATAACTCCATGAATTTGATCCAACGGATTTGCTAATTTCTGATGCACCAAATTTGAAATTCATAATTGAATGAATATTATGAATGTTAATTAAAAACATTTTTTTTCCAAGGGAAACCTTAGGGGGAAACCCAAGGGATGCTTCCCCACATTTGTGGATAACATCCCTAGTTAACCTATCATAATAGACTAATGTGCCTCACCCAAGGGGATTCAAATAGGGCACTTACTGGCATGAAACTAAGCAAATGCCCAACAACATTCGTGACAACTAGTTGATATAACTCATTTAGATAGTTAGTTTACTACACATTGTATATTTTATATCTATATTTTCTTAATGACCTTTGTATGTGAATCAAGGACAACCATATCAACATTAGGCCGATGCATATAAATTTGCAAGTCCTTGAGTAGCCCAAGATAAAGAGAGGGATATGTTTCCACATCTAGGTACTATTGAAACTTACCTCCTTTAGATGGATGTTGTTCTCCTCGAGTTATTGAGGAGGCTAAATCCCTTAAGCGAAACATTGAGTTCTTATGCTTGCCAATCCATCACTAGGATCAAGGTAGATAGCCATTTAGGGTTGGTCCATATATGTGGTACCAACCTACATAGGAGGACATGAATTTCATTGCTAACCTATTTAGAAGGGGGAATTTTTTCCCCATTTCCTCAATTTTCCACTTGGTGTTGTAGGGGAGAACTAGTTTTCATATGTTTAGAGATATGCCACTCCAGAGATTACTCACCTTAGTGAGTTCTAGGTTACTAGGGGGCATATGTGCTTGCATTCTTTTAGATATTAGGAAGTTAGGTGCTTGAGCCTTATCATCGTTGCACTAGCACATATTGCTACTGATGGGATCACATCAATTTCCTTGTGATGCATCATGTAGATACCCTTGTTCAATAACCAAGACTGATCAAATGATTTGTTATTCTACTATGATAGTTTTATATCGCTTGGATAAATGTTGTAGTGTGTTGAATGGGAGGGATCTCTTCCCCTTTTCTTTAGAGTTGTTTTATTTATTTTTTGAGAGCCTTTTGGGGAGTCACTTGTCAATTGACCATCACCTCCTAGAAAAATGACTAATGTCAGTATGCATATGTGGGGCTAGATGTTTCATAAGATGGGTCACTTAGAGTTTATGTGTAAGGATGTGGGTGAGGATGTCACTTGTATGTTAGGTAATGCGGACAATCACATCCTTGACCTAGTGTTATCCTTATGCAAAGATGGGTTGGTGAGCGGTTAGAATATCCAATTTATTGCAACCAAGCCACTATATAAGAGCGGTAATATTATTGTGATGTTTTTTTTAGTCTAGTTGCTTAATTTTTGTCATATTTAATACACATGTTATTGGTTATAAGATTTTGTCTAATTGTTGTGTACTATTTTGTAGATATTGGCTCATATTTTGATGAGGGGGTTCCTCTCTAGCCTAATGCAGATAGGGATGTCGATGATGAGGTGGCTTGGGAGCAAAGACTTGGCATGTGCTATATGACACAAAAACTCTAATATTATTTCTAGGTCACCAATCATATGCATACTTTGATGTTTGGCTACAAACTCCATTCGGTTCAACCTAGAGTGATCAAGCATGATCTTAATCTTGTGAGGATATTTAGAAGCCTTCCTCGAGATATGGAATTATTGTTTTAAATCATATTCTCAATATTCCTAATGCATTTTAGAGGGTAAGAACTAAGGATCCATAGGATGTGAGACAAGCTTATTAGTCTTCTAATGATGAGATGTATAAGTACACTCCTCATCCACTTCCATCTCCACTTGCACCACCAACTACTCTTACCACACCACTTACTACTACACCTACCACTCCTATTGTTCCACCCACCACTCCATGATCCAGGTGGATATCGGTGGCCACCCACCTTTTCCAACTGGCTCAAAACAATTTTTTGACAATTTTGGCAATTTACTATTTTTAGCAGTTTTAACTTCCGGGGCCATTTGAGGGCCTAAATGAAGGTTTTTCAGGATCGAGCTTCTTAATGAAATATAAAGGAATGATTGAACCCCCAAAATGAATATCCTCGATGATACCTTTCCAACGGGCTATCACATGCCTAAAACGGAGATCGTATGCAAAATTTATGACCCTGGGAAGTTGATGTACTAACTTACCCAAACGGGGCCCACATGACTTTTGGTGCTTCATCTCCTAGGGTTAGGTTTTTGGATGTCTAGGGTTTTTGGCATTCTTGTTTATTGTAAAAAGGCCTTCAAAGCCTCATTGTAATCATCTTCTTGCGAATGAGCGCAACCATCACATCTCTTCTCAGAGATATGCCGCTACCATTCCAACAAGCTTGTTTCCGCTGCATTTTACAGTTTCAGCTTATTTCCTTATTGAATAGAAAACCAATTTTACTGTATCTCTGTTATTTTGTGTTAAGAACCTGTTAATAATCTGTAGTCATTTCGTTCTTCTCATAAAATCCATATAAGTGGTATCAGAGAGGTTTACTCCTTGTCGTCTTAATGCATGTCCTCAACGAGGTCGAAGTACAAAGAGTTGTGTCTCGAGCTTGTTTCTCTTGAGGACAAAAGCTCTCGCACACCCAAGTGACCTCTCATGGAAGTAGAAAATAAAGATGATGGGATATGAGATCCTTTCAAACTGTTGATTGAGGAATCCCTCATGCAACAAAGGAACGAGATGATGGATAGTTTCACGCAAATCCTTAAGCGACTACCAACAGGCGACGCATCTTCTTTGAGCGGAGGCGCCACCCCCTTCAAGGTACAAATAAACTTCGATATTACTACATTTGAAGGTCAGATAGATGCAGATGTTGTAGACAAGTGGTTGAATCTACTAGAAGGGTATTTTTCTGTCCATAACTTTTCGAATAGAGAAAAGATTACTTTTGCGCTCCTCAAAGCTGTTCCCCATGTCAAATATTGGTGGGAAACTTTTTGTGAGCAAAAGGAAACAGAGAAAACCTCATTATTTACAGTCATGGACACCTGGGATTCCTTCGGGGATGCTATTAAGGAACAATACTACCCTGTCGGAAGTTATGATGAGTTGTATACCAAATGGACCAGACTGCGTGAAGAAAGAGATCAAGCAGTGCCAAATTTCACAAATATGTTTCATACCTTGTGCACCAAGCTGGGTAACAAAATTCAGAGCTGTTAACGCTCTGTAAATTCCCAGAGGTTGTCAGGGTAGAAGAAATTTACAAGAGGTAGCTTTATCCAACCACTTCGAAACTGGAATCTAGCCCTACCAGTTTCAGAGAGGGATCTCTCTGTATGATTTAGCTATGTTTTAACTTTAAGATATTAGGCTAGTTATTAAAAATAAGATTGTCTGGTTTGTTGTTTTTGTTAAGTTGGCTGAAGGGGCTTTACACATCGATTGGGCTATGGGGTCTGTAATATAAAGATAGAAATCTAAACAGAAGCAAAAGATTCTTTCACAGGCAAGATAATGTTGGGTATGTGTTATATTCTTTGCACGAGTAGTAGTGTTTGAGCGCCTGCGCCGGGCGCGCAGGGAGGTTAGAGGGGGGTGCAGCGGCCCCGATTTTTTTTTTTTCGGGCCGACATATTTCCGCCGGGCCGACATATTTCTGAGACGACATATTTCCGGGACGACATATTACCGGGACGACATATTTCCGGGACCACATGATATTAGGTGGTTTTTTCGGCACATGGTTTTTTGCCGATGGTTTTCTATTTCCGGTTAAGGAATTAGGGTTTTGGACTAATCCAGGTCATTGGGTTAGGGTTTTGGATGCCGTTGGCTCCTATATGTATATTGTATTGTAAACAATGTAACACAATGTATGAATATAATATATGTTGGTTTTCCCGGTTTGGTTTTCCAGGTGAAAAATCTCTGTGTAATGTTTGTATTTGCCATTGTATATTTTCTGTTCTTTTCTGAATATCAGTTTGAAGTAGGTATTGTACAAGGTTAGAATTTACAGATAATGTATTCGTTGGATTCTTTAGCATTAAATTGATGAATAGCATAAAATATGAGAATATCAATTAAAGTAAAGAAGCATTTAAGAATTTCTTCACTGTAATATCAGAAGATAAACATTAAAACCTTTCAAAGTCAGAAAATAGGGTATACAAAGATAAATCCTGCAACATCCGTTACTTTAAAAAGATTAGATTGGAAAACAATATCACAACTAAGTTAGAAGAACATTCAACATAGAAGAGAAAACATCACCAATGAATAACATGCGAGAATCCTGTGAAACGTCTCTTTGTATTACTGGAAGATCTCTTGATAAAAATTACAGTCTTTGTAGCTTGCAGGGTGTAAAGATCAACCTTCAGTACTTCAAAGTTTGAAGTATTTATAATCAAAATTACATACGACCCTGTCATTAAAGATCAGAACGTGGCACACCTAAATTTGGCTAACTAACTTAACAAAATACAAAAAATTAGGAAACTGTTTGATGATGTGTTGAAACTTCATGCTGATTTCTAGGGTGAACCGTTGGTGAGGCCTCTGCACGACCTCGTTTGACTGGATAGCTGACTAGGCTTGGACACCTCATCGCCTACTCGATCAGACTACATAACTCTTCCCATCGAAGGTTACTGGGAACACTGACTTTGAGTAATCTTCGGTATACTTCATCCATCTCTGTGTACTTGGCAAAAGTTGGCTTGATGATGAAGATGTACCGGATCTCATGCTGTATACTGATGTCTAACTGTAAAGCATCTAAGAATGCCTTGCCAGTGATACTACCTTGTATTCCTGAGAATTTTGAGCTATCCTTAGCCACAATGGCTAGTTTATTTTTGTAATCGGCAAGCGTCATTAACTTGTCATTTATAACTCTCAAACCAGGAAGGCCTTTCTTCTGCAGAGCTTCGATTTTGTTGAAAAATATTTGCACTCCTGCGTCCATGGTCTGGACCTTTTCCTCCAGCTGTAGCATTAGTCCTCTCTTGGTCAGGACCCTCTTGACCTCAAGGATGGTCTCTGTCCTATCTTCAATCTTCAAATCCTCTAGCTCCTCTCTGGTTTTGGAATTCAGAAATTTGATGATCTCAGCAGCTTCTGTGGGCATCTCTCCCAGTTCTACTCTTATCTTCTCGATAGCCTGCTGACTTATTTGCACCAGCTCGTTTTGCTCGAACATGATTTGTATCATCGACCATATTTCATTCATGGACTTGGTGATATCCATCCAGACACTTTATTTGACCTCATCAAGTGTTTTGCCAGCCACGATTTGCTTTTGAAGTTGTTGTAATTCTTGTTTAAGCTTGTCTGAAGTTTGTTTCTCCTTGGAGTAGCTGGTTTGAAAGGAATATTTGAGTTCCTGAAGGTTCTCAATCTCCTTTCTAAGTCTGCTAATCTATGTCTCTTGCAAATTCATGTCTTCCATGGATTTAGCCAGTTCAACTGTTTTCTCCAGAGCTGTCAGTGGAGTTGCCGAGGGAATTTCTGCTACAGACACTGTGCTTACTCCTGTGAGTGGAACTGTGCTTAGTGGAATGACTTCCATGGGCTTTGACTGCTCCTTCTCTTTCACTAGTTTTTCCAATTCCTCTTCCATTTCCTTCAACTGTGCATTCTGCTCCATGATCAACTTGAACATCTCATCCTTTTTGCCTTCTGTCTCTGCTATTTCCTTTGCCTGTGAATATTCTGTTGGTGGTAGTTTTAACTGTTTCCTCAGAGATGCTATATCGACATTTTTCTTTTTGAGCATCTCCTCAACTGCTTTCACATTCGAGGGATCATATCCGATCTTGAGGACTAGTTCTTCCAACATTTAAATCCTTTTATCCTTGGCAAAGGATGATATTTTTTCTAACTTCAGTTGCGTTTGGACATTGCTCAGAGATACCTGTAACTTGGAGGCAGCAGTAGAAGCATGTGCCAATGTGGAGAAAACCATTTCTCCAGTTTGCCTGTGCAGATCCATTTGATCAGCTGGATGCACATATTTAGTATAAAATTTGAATGTTGCCCTTTTGTGATCGGTGATTACTTTCGGGTCTGGCACCTGTGCTTGCAGAAATGCCATGTGCATTCTACCCTTCTCAGTGTCGAATGCAGACAACAGTCTGTGTTTTGCAGTGGATGTTTGCTTCTAGAACTGAGCATACGTGCTGCTGGTCAGCGTCTGATTTTTCTTTTTGATCAGATCATACTTCTAAAAAATACTCAATTTTGGTCCTGTTTTGCTGGACTGGTTGATTGGTGGAGTATCTGCAGGCTTCTTGGGAAACACTATAGTCATGATTTGTTTGCTGCTTGTACTTAGGAGCAACCGATCAACCTCCATAGTTGTAGTGGATTGAATTCCTTTTTCACCAGTCATGTCAGGTGCCTGAATGGTTTTTGGCCTCTTGGTGTGTAATTGGAACTCTTCAGACGATACTTCAGTGATGGAAGGTGAAGTGTCCTTCCTGGGCCTTTTCTCCTTGGGAACCTGAGGTGTAGTCGTCTGCAAGACAGTGACTGAAGGGTCCTGCTGTTCTGTCTCAACTAGAGTGTTTGGCTCCCATTCTGTCTGGTTGACGAACTACTCTATCTCAGGCCTGGATGTATGAACATATGGGATATTCTTATTTTTAATTCTCATCTCAGAAATTATCCCGCACGGATCATAGTGCCATATGAAGCTAACAAAAAACTTCATCTCTTTTAACAGTCTATCTGCTTCCTCCCCAACGCCTCGGCTATTGCAGATGCATGATCCTATTTGCCCTTTGATCCTAAGCTATTGCTTCTTTTTCAGAGACACAAAATGTATGTCGTCTGAGTTGATCATCTGCCTTATGTACTCCAAAGAAAATATCCTCACGGGCAGATACTTGGGTAACTTGTATGGAGCCAATTCACACCCATACACTCTGATCTATGTGTGGTTTTGGTATAGGTACCAGTCTCTCATTTTTGTAAGGTCTGAGAGTTGTAGGATCCTCTGAATTTCCTCATTTATTCTTGGCTCGGGTCTGCCACTGAGCATGCTCATTACTGGGTGGTAGAACTGCTCGATGAACTGCTTGAAACTGAATTTTGAAGAGTTTTGTCTGAGCAGTGAAGTCCACGTTGTTACTGTCTGCGGCCTCCCATCCTTGTCCATCTTCTGCATTGAAAAGGAAAATTTGTCCGCTTGGAAGAAAATGAACATGTAAGCTAGTATTGAGGAATACCAGAACATGCCTTCCATGGCGAAATTTGAGAATTGCTCATGAATGCTATCCGCCAGGAAAGTGCTGTAGTCGAACTGAGTGGTGGGTTTCTCATCTGTGGAGAAGATGGTCAGAAAACCCAATATGGATTCATCCACCCATTGATCCGAAAAATACCCAAGCAGGGCGCAGAGCGACGAGATGACCTGGTTTCCCTTTACTAAGAACAGGGATGAAGGATACGGGGGATTTGTAGTGGGGAGCTGAGCGGTCTGTGGGAGAAAAAGCTCAAAAATATGAGCTCTTTGGGGGAATGATAAGTTCTGGTATAGTTCTGTGACGATTTCAAGGTTGAAAGGTGAGGCGGATTCGGCTCTGGGTATTTTCATCATCTGATCAATGGATGCTGGTGTAATGAAGAATAAAGTTTCTCCAGATGAAGAAACTATGGTTCTTTGGTTGGGGAGGTAGTGAGCCTGGCATTTGAGGGCGAATTCGGGGAAATGGTGAACCTGGGGGAAGAGATATAGGGGAAGGTTTGACTCCCAGAGCCCAATTTCATCACTTTGGTCCAAGAAAACGTCCTTTACCCACGACTGTAAATCTGCGAAGTCAAACTCGCATCTGGTGTCTGCGATTAAATGGTCTTTGTCGGCTAGAGGGATCTTGTCGAGGTCAACAGGAGGCGGGAGGAAAGGATTTTCCTCGACCTCTGTTTTCTTTGATTTTGGCGCCATCACTGTAACAATACCTGCAAGTAAAGAAAAATGGTTAGCAGGGATGACTGTGGTTTTGGGCGACTGAATGTAATGGAGAGGAAAATGGGGAAAAATTCTCTGGTGCGGCCACAGGGTAAATGATGAGGGAATGAAGGGTGAAGGTAGTATTGAGCAAATAGATACCTGTTGGATGCGGGAGACAGGTCAGCAGGTTAACGGATAAGTTAGCCAATAATAAATGGCCAACAAGTCGTTTAGAGTGTGAGATGGCAGGTGACAATGACTGAAGAATACGACTGGGTGACGTGGCGGGTATTGATTGGGACTTGACCATGGTGAAGGGACTTATAACAAGGTGAGAGGACTGACAGAGTAATGAGATATGATCTTTAGGGGAGAACGTGGAAAATGACGCCAGGGGGTGACAGGGTATGTCAGACCGTGGGAGGTGGTGGGATTCAAAACCAATGGATTCCTGCCACGTAGAGATAAGGGGCCCACCAGAAAACAATCCATTCCGGACCCCCCCCTCCGTTAAAAACATAATGGTCGGGAGGGGGGTCCGAAAAACAATATGAGCCGTCCATCAGTGCGCCCGCTCTTGGGCCGTAGATCTATGCGTGATATTTAACTAACATTCCGGACCCCCCCCACCATTAAAAACAGAACAGTCAGAGGGGTCCGGAATTCAATCTTAGCCATTGATGAAAGCGCTGGCGCCTTAGTCGTTTAGATGTGTGCCTTCGTTATCTCCGATTCCAGACCCCCCCCCCACTGTTAAAGGTAGAACGGTCGGGGGGGGGTCCAGAAAGACTTGTCAACCATAGATCTAGGTGCTCGCTCTCCAGTTGTTCATCTATGCACGGTCTTTACTAGGTGAGTGCAAAATCATATTTGCTCGGAAACTTAGGAAAAGTGCGTTTTGTGGGTTTGCCCAAGCTTTTCCTGTCTTTATCACCGTGGGGGTTAAACATCAAGCCTTTAAACCTCAAAGATATGGTTTAACATTGATCATCATGCTTGTTTTATTGAGATAAAGCAAACTACCCTATGCTCTAACCTAATTACCTATGACAATTAGCCCAGATTAAATTGTTGGACTAAGAAATTACTCTATCCTGGGGTTATCTGACCAAGATTAGGCAGTTTGGTCCAATTTATTCACTAACTAACCTAAATCACCTGGCTAAGATTAAACAGTTTAGCCTTCACTACTCCTATCAACATCAATTTAAAAGAACTTGGCCATGCTTGAAGGGTATGGACCAAATCATTGTTATTGCATGGGGCTCTATTGAATTTCTTTTATGCCCTCTTTTATTCTTTTTCTTTCTTTTCTTTTTTCTCAAATTATTTGCAGAATGGAAAATCATTTGACAAACAAAAAGCACTAAAGAGATAACATTTCAGTCACCAGTTGATCCTATAAATTATAGGGTTATAACAAGAGTGACATTTGGTGCTCAAGTATCGTGGTGCTCTACATAGATACATCTAGACTGAAATAGAATTTTTGGACATCTCATCCTTGGGCGCAACCAACCGATATGCCGTCAAAATCGAGCAGAAGCTCAAACAAAAGACATAGCAATTTGGACCTGGGAACCCCTCACAACAAAATCCAGGAAAGGGTGGCCCTAACCCACAGAACAAAGGACAGAGCAAAGATGGACAGTATCAGGACAACCAGTCCAAGCCGCAAGCAAAGAAGGACACCGAAAAGACAAAGAAAGATACCGGGAAGTGGTGCGACTTCCACAAGAGCCCTTGGCATAACACTGTTGAGTGCCGCTCAAAGTAGTCACTGGTGGCCGAAGTGAAAGCCTTTGAATCAAATGTGGGTTTAGACTCTGAGACAGAACCAGAAAGGGGAAGGCAGATCATTGACGCAAAACCCAGTGCCACCGTTGCTATCACCAACCTCTAGCTTGGTGAACCAGACGAGCCAAAAGAAGGAGAATGCCTCTTCCATTCACAGATGTGGGTAAAAGGCACCCCACTGCACTTCATCGTGGATAGCGGTAGACATAAGATCCTCATATCAGTAGAGGTCGTCAAGCGGCTGGTCCTGCCAACAACACCACACCCACAACCCTGCACCATTAGATGGCTCCGCCAAGGAAGCGATCTCTGTGTCAGCCAACAGTGTCGACTGTCGTACGACATCAAGCCCTTCAAAGACGAGGTATTGTGTGATGTTTCTCCTCTTGAAGTTTGTGATGTTCTTTTAGACCAACCTTATTTATGGAAACGTCATGTTGTATATGAGTCTAGGCCTCATAGTGTTATTATTACTTTGAACAAGAAATTGTACAGGATATCCGAGGTAGTCCCACCTAGTGCTATTTCCTTGATGTCTGCTAAGCAATGCAGGAAGGTCATCTCTCAGACGGGGAAGTTTGTCTTCTTTGTGATTCTCTCTCAGAATAAGTGAAAGATCACAACCACATCCAGGGTCTCGGCGACCGACCTCTCCACACAACAGAAGCAAGTAGATAAGGTCATGGAAGAATACTTAGAGATCTTATCCTCACCTACCGGGGTACCTCTGCACTGCCAGGTCAAGCACCCCATCGATCTGACCACTGGCGCACCGCTGCCCAATGGGCTAGTCTATCGCCACTCTCTGTTAGAGGATGAGGAGATCAAGCAATAGATCCAAGAACTACTCCACAAGGGGCACATCTGTCCCATCTCATCACCTTGTGGGAGCCCAATCGTGTTGATATAGAAGAAAAATGGAACCTGGCGACTTTGCATAGATTACCGAGCTCTGAATAAAATCATAGTCAGAAACCGGTACCTGATTCCCCGAATCGATGACCTCCTTGATCAACTCATGGGGGAAAAATACTTTAGTAAGATTTATCTGAAGTCTAGATACCACCAGGTCCCGATAGAACAAAGAAATGTATGGAAAACCGTCTTCAAGTCAAAGGAAGGCCTTTTTGAATGGTTGGTCATGCCCTTTGGTTTGACAAATGCTCCAACCACTTTCATGAGGATGATGGACGATATCCTGCGACCATTCACCAATAATTTTGTACTGGTGTATATCGATGACATTCTCATTTACAACAAGACTTAGACCGAACACTTGCAACATATTCAACAGGTTCTGCACACCTTGCGACAACACAAGCTATATGCCAACTTGGAAAAATGCTCCTTCGGCATGGATAGGGTCCATTGCCTAGGCTACATAATTGATCAACATGGCGTACATGTGGATCCAGCCAAGATCCAAGTCATCCGTGACTGGCCAGCCCCAACCACACTCATTAAGCTTCAGATCTTCTTAGGCCTTGGCAATTTTTTACCGCAGGTTCATGTTGGGATTCTCCCATATTGCATGGGCCCTTAGCCAAATAACCAAAGGTGGTGGTAAGGAAAAATTTGCGTGGGGCCGATCCCAACAACAAGCGTTCGATGATTTGAAGTAGCGCTTATGCTCAGCCCCAGTACTTTCACTGCCAGACCTGCAACAACCCTTTGAGACCGAGACAGATGCTTCAGACTATGCGGTGGGTGACGTTCTCACTCAACACGACCACCTTGTGGCCTATCATAGTGAGACACTATCAGATGTTGTCTGTAAGTACCCTACTTACAAAAAAGAAATGTACTCCATTGTGTAAGCCTTCCGCTAGTGGAGACATTACATTCTTGGGAAGGAGACAGTCATCCACACCGATCATAAGCCACTGCAATTCATGCAGACACAAGGAAAATTTTAGAATGATCGCCATCAAAAGTGGTCCACATACTTGCAACAATTCCACCTCAACATCAAGTATAAGACATGAAGCACCAATTGTGTCGTTGATTGCCTCAGCAGACTGCCAGTTGCGGCCCTCACCATGGTGCTAGACTCCTGCAGCCATGAAACCTCTAGATGGCCCCAACTCTATGAGACAGACCCAGACTTTGCCACCACCTACCAAATGTTGGATGAAAACATAGTTATCAATAATATCCATCTTCAGGATGGGTTGTTGTGTCGTCTGGGCCATATATGTGTTCCATCAAGCAAGTGAGCGAAGCTTATATGGGAACCCCACTACACTCTGGTGGCATGACACTTCGGCATCGAAAAGACTGTGGTGATGCTACAGAAACATTTCTACTGGTCAAAACTTCGACATGAGGTCAACAAGTATATCAGGTCTTGCACTTCCTGCGCTATTTCCAAACCGACCACTAAGAAACAGGGCCTGTACACCCCTCTTCCTACTCCTGACAGGCCATGGGAATCCATCTCAATGGACTACATGTCGGGCCTCCCGTCCACCAAGCGGGGAAATGACTGTGTTTTTGTGGTTGTTGATCACTTTTCTAAGATGGCGAATCTAGTTACCTACAAGAAGAACACCACGACAGAGGCCACTGCCAAGCTCTTCTTTGAACGAGTTTGGGTACATTTTGGAATCCCACAAACCATTTTCTTATATCGGGACAATCGATTTCTCAACACATTCTGGTCAAGCCTCTGGTCACTTTTTGGACATCAAGCTCACCAAATCCACGACCTTCCACCCCCAGACAGATGGCCAAACTGAGGTCGTCAATCGAATGATTGTGCATATCCTTCGCATGTATAATTCAAAGCACCCTTGCATATGGGATGAGAGCCTTCCCTATGTCCAACATAGCTACAACCGAGCTCTGCATAGCTCAACCAGCCACAACCCCTTTCAGGTGGGGTTGGGATTCCAACCATCGGGTCCCATAGATGCTGAACTTCCCCTTGCAGTGACCTCGATCGACTCATCTCCTGCTCCAACTGAAGCTAACAAAGCCACCCAATTCATTGAGCGGATCCAACACATCCACCAACAGGTTCAGGATATCCTACAGAAGAACAATGACAAGTACAATCAGCGCAATGATGAACATCGGGTGCCACATAAGTTTCAGGTGGGCGACAAAGTTTGGTTGCACTTGCAGAAAAAACGGCTTACAGGACCCCATTAGAAGCTTTGTCCACTCTGTTATGGGCCGAACACCATCACCAAGGCCATGGGAGATAATTCTTTTGAGCTCAACATTCCTCCTTTCCGTGGCCTGTGTTATCACCCCATTAATTATGGGAATCAACTGATGACTTGGATATTATCTGTCTTTAGTATTTTGTTGACAAATGATTTTTCATTCTGCAAATAATTTGAGAAAAAGAAAAAGAAAAAGAAAAAGAAAAAAGAAAAAAGAAAAAGAAAGAGAAAAAGAGAAGAAAAAGAAAAGAAAAAGAAAGAAAAAGAAAGAAAAAGAAAAGAGGGCATAAAAGAATTGAAAGAAAAAGCCCCATGCAATAATAGTAACTTGGCCATACCTTTCAAGCATGGCCAAGTTCTTTTAAATTTTTAATGTTGATAGGTTAGTGAATAGATCTGACCAAACTCTCTAATCCTAGTCAGATAGCCCTTAGGTTAGATTAGTGAATAAATCTGACCAAACTGTCTAATCCTGGTCAGATAGCCCTTAGGTAGAGTAATTTCTTAACCCAACAGTTTAATCTGGGTTAATTGTCCTAGGAAGATAGGTTAGCATGTAGGTTAG
>ML791165.1:52282-77970 GCA_009831015.1 Picea engelmannii
TAGGTTAGCATGTAGGTTAGTTGTTTCATTTGTTTCACCCCAATGAAACCAGCTTGATGAAAGTGTTACACCATGTCTCAATTGCCTAAGAATAAGTTGGACGAATTCCCTTGGTGGTGTCTATGTGAAAAGTTTGGGAAAAACCCATAAGAAGCACTTATCCTAAGTTTTCCCAACACATTTTTCTCCGCTCCTGATTTATGCTACCTGCACTTTTCAACGGTGCAGATCGTGGCGCCCAGATCTACGGCGCACATAGCATTCCGGACCCCCCTCGACCGTTCTGCTTTTAACCGGGGGGGGGTCCGGAATCGGTAATAACATTGGCGCACATATGGACGGCCCAGGGAAGGGCGCTTAAATCAACGGTTCACAATGGATTCCGGACCCCCCATCCGTTCTGCCTTTAATGGAAAGGGGGGGGGGGTCCGGAATGAGTATTAAAGAGCACGCTAAGATCTGCGGCCTGGAAACGGGCACGCAGATCAATGGTCTAAAAAGGTTTTCGGACCCCCCTGATGTTCTTCTTTTAACCAAAGGGGGGGGGTCCAGAATTGTTACTTTTCTCCGGCGGGCCCCTTGTCATATGTGGCATTATCCTATTGGTCCAGAAGTCCTATCCCCATCTGCCATCTGACAGCCCTCGTCACTCATGGACGTCATCCCCCACTTATTCCACTTGCTCCTGAGGGTGTCTCGTCACATAACTGTTGTCAGTCCCTGCTGTCAGTACCTAACCCTTTTTCACTCATGAACAACCCCTTATGGCGACTTTTACCTCCAATCACCAGCCTCCACGTCACCCGTCTGTATGTTTTGGCCACCGTCACCTGCCACCTCACCCCCAAGTGGCCCGTTGTCCATTTATTACAGGATAACATACCCGTTATCCTGCTGACCTATCTCCCGCGTCCAACCGACCCCGGTTTTAAATAAAACTACCGTTATTCCCCTTTCATTCGCTATTCCTCCATCGCACCAGAAAACTTACCTCTTACACCTCCATTGCCTCTCAATCACCTTCATCCATAGCCAGTCGACCCCACTAACATATTGTTTATTGGAGGTATTATTGCAGAGATGGCGCCAAAGCCAAGACCAGTGGAAGGAGAAGAGAATCCTTTTCTTCCTCCTCTTGTCGACCTGGACAAAATCCCGTTGGTCGATAAAGACAGATTGATCGCGGATACCATTTGCGACTTCGATTTTTCAGACCTCCAATCATGGCTCCGGGAGGTGTTCTTGGACCAGAGCGATGAAATTGGACTCTGGGAGTCCAATTTTACCCTGTACCTTTTTCCCCAGATACATCACTTTCCCGAATTCGCCCTCAAATCCCAAGCTCATTATATTCCCGACCAGAGGGCCATCATCTCTTCATATGGAGACGTCCTCTTCTTAATCACTCCCGAAGACATTGACCAAATGATGCAAATTCCCCGTGCTGATTCTGTTTCTCCTTTCAACCTTGAAATCCTTACAGAGCTGTATCAAAAGATGACTTTTCCCCAGAGAGCTCAAATTTTCGAGCTGTTCCTTCCCACCTCCGCTCAATTCCCTTCCACCAATCCACCTTACCCGTCATCCATGTTCTCCACCAAGGGAAACCAAATCATTTCCTCCCTTTGCGCTCTGTTAGGATACTATTCCGACCAGTGGGTAGATGAGCCCATTCTGGGTTTTCTATCCATTTTCCCCACTGATGAAAAACCCACCACACAGTTCGATTTTAGTACCTTCTTGGCCAACAATATTCATGAACAGTTCGTGAATTTAGCACGGAAGGCATGTTCAGATATTCTTCTATATTGGCCTACATGTTTGTTTTCTACCAAACAGATAAGTTCAGTTTTTCTATGAAGAAAATGGACGCAGATGGAAGGCCGCAACCAGTCACAGCGTGGACATCTTTGTTGAAGCACAATTCCACAGAGTATAGCTACAAGGCATTTATTGATCTTTTCTACCACCCTGTGGTAAGCATGTTGAGTGGCAGGCCCGAGCCGCGAATAAACGACGAGGTCCAGAGAATCCTGCATCTCTCGGACAACGCAAAGACATGGGACTGGTACCTGTATCAAAGTC
This sequence comes from Picea engelmannii, assembly GCA_009831015.1. Lineage (NCBI taxonomy): Eukaryota > Viridiplantae > Streptophyta > Pinopsida > Pinales > Pinaceae > Picea > Picea engelmannii. The sequence goes on from ML791165.1 coordinate 54,368, forward strand.
ACACCGAGATCAGAGTTTTCGGGTGCGAATTGGCACCTTACAAACTACCTCAATATGTGCCGGTAAGAATCTTTGCGTTAGAGTATATAAGACAGATCATGAATTCAGATGACATTCATTTTGTTTCCCTGAAGAAGAAGCAACAATTGATAATCAAGGGGCAGATTGGATCTTTCATCTGCAATAGTCGAGGCGCCGGGGAAGAAGCTGACAGAATGCTGAAAGAAATGAAATTCTTTACGAGTTTCCCATGGCACTATGATCCATGCGAGATCATTTCAGAAATGCAGGTGAAAAATAAAAACATTCCGTATGTTCATGAGTCCAAGCCCGAGATCGAGAAATTTGCAAATCAGATGGTGTGGATGCCTGACACCTTGGTTGAAGTGGAACAATAGGTTCCCTCGACAACTGTGCAACCAACTACCACGCCATAGGTCCCTAAGGAAAAAAGGCCACGACAAGAGTCATCTACGCCTGTAATGGAGGTATCATAAGAAGAGTTCCAAATGCATACTAAGAGGCCAAAGACAGTTTCAACGCCTGGCATGAGAGTAGAACAAGAAGCCCCGCCTACCACAGTAACTACCACAGTAGTTAAGCCGATCATTCCACCTTTTGGTTCGAGCCTTTATCAGGGCATCACCCCAGCAGTACCGAAGAAATCCATAGACTCTCCCCTGAACAATCAGCCAGGCAAGACTGGGCCCAAATTGAGCATCTTCGAGAAGTACGAGCTGATCAAGAAGAGGAATCAAACCCTTACCAGTAGTACTTATGCTCAGTTTCGGAAACAAACGTCGACTGCGCAGCATAGACTGTTGTCCGCATTCGACACAGAGAAGGGCAGGATGCACATGGCCTTCCTCCAAGCGCAGGTTCCAGATCCCAAGGTGATCTCGGACTATAAGAGGGCCACTTTCAAATTCCAGGCAAAGGACGTGCACCCAGCAGATCAAATGGATCTGCACAAACAGACAGGTGAGATGGTATTCCATACATTGGCACATGCTTTTGCTTTAGCAGTTAAATTGCAGGTGTCACTCAATAATGCTCAAACGCACCTCAAGATCGAAAAAATATCGTCCTTTGCAAAGGACAACAGAATTAAGACTTTGGAGGAGCTGGTCCTCAAGATCGGCTATGATCCTGCGAACGTCAAAGCTGCAGAAGAGATGATAAAGAAGAAAAATGCAGACATCGCCTCCTTGAGGAAACAACTAAAGATTCTGCCTACAGAAGACTCACAGGCGAAGGAGATAGCAGAGAAAGAAGGCGAGAAGGACGAAATGCTTAAGCTGCTCATGGAGCAGAACGCCCAGCTTAAAGAAATGGAAGCAGAGATGGAGAAACTGCTAAAGGAGAAATAGAAGATGAAGTCTATGGAAGCCATTCCATTGACTGCTATCCCAATCTCAGGGACAAGCACAGTAGCCGTAACAACAATTCCATCTGCAACACCAGTGACACCACAAGAGGGAACAACAGATCTCGCCAGATCCATGGAGAAAATTAACCTGCAAGAGACAGAAATCAACAGGCTGAAGAAGGAAGTTGAGAACCTCCAGGAACTCAAAACTTCTTTCCAAACCAGTCTATTGAAAGAAAAGCAGGTAACTGAGAAGCTCAGGAAGGAACTACAGCAGCTCCAAAAGCAAACAGTGGCAGGGAAGACTTTGGCTGAAGTAAAAGAAAACGTATGGACAGACATCACAAAGTCCATAAATGAAATCTGGCCCATGATCCAAATTATGTTTGAGCAGAACAAGTTGGTCCAGAGGAGAAAACAAGCCATTGAAAAGATCATAATAGAATTAGGAGACAGACCAACTCAGGCAAATGAGATCATCAAATTCCTAAATTCTAAAACCCGAGAAGAGCTAGAAGAGTTGAAGATCGAGGACATAACAGAAACCATCCTTGAGGTCAAAAGAGTTTTGACCAAGAGGGGATTATTGCTTCAACTAGAAGAAAAGGTTCAGATCATGGACCAGGGGGTACAAAAATTCTTCAGCAAGATCGAGACTCTCCAGAAGAAACGTCTCCCAGGTCTGAAAGTTATTAATGATAAACTGATGACAGTTCCAGATTACAAAAAGAGACTGGCTGAAGTGTCTAAAGATAATTCAAAATTTGCTAGCATACAAGGGAGCATCACCGGTAAAGCATTCCTGGACGCTCTTTAGTTGGACATCAGTATCCAACATGAGATTCGATACATATTCCTCACTAAGCCCACTTTCACCAAATATACGGAAATGGACGAAGTGTACCGGAGACTGCTCAAAATCACTGTGCCTAGTCATTCTGAACTGGAACCCTTCGGACAATTACATAGGTCCCTTACGAATGCTCAGTTGGTTTTTTCAGGTGCCAAGCGTGCACACCCACAGTGCGTGACTGAGGGCCATGACCAAGTGCCAAGCCGAAAAGGCGCTTATCGGGGACCGAGTGTTCCTGAGTCAAGTGTCCCTTCTTCTGATCTCTCGAACCTCCGGTAGCCGAAATGGCCCGGCGCTCGCTCCTTCAAGATTTTGCGTTTCGCGAAATCTGGATGCAAGGGATATCCTTGCACATTAGGGTCTCCGGTTGCCGAAAAGCAGAAATACCCGACGCCTATTCTTTTTCGGGATTTCGCGTTTCGTGAAATCAAGATACAAGGAGTGTCCTTGCTCTTTGGAGTTTCTGATTGCCGAAAAGCTGAAATGACCCGAAATGCCCCGACGCCCAATTGACGACTCACAACAATCCCTGCAATCGACAGTCCTGGTCGATTCATGATTTCACGATTCGGGATACTGAAAGACAAGATCTCCTGTCTTTCCAACTCATGGTCCTCGAAATCCTGAAATGAAAGTCGAGAAACTCTTGCAGCTAACCTCCTCGCAGCTCCTCCTGATCCAACGACCTGCGGGTTTTTGATGCTCCTTCTCAAGGATTCTCCATCGTCAGTTCAGATCTCTGAATTCTCCTCTTGGATTTATACAGGGTTAAATCCTGCGCTCCCCCCTTCAATCCGATGGTCTGCGGGGATTTCCACCGTGGTCCAATGCTCGACGACGTTCTTCCTCCTGAGCTTTTACTCGACTTCGACTTAAAAGATTTACTAAGTCTGCGAAGACTCGGTCTTCGCTCCTCCCAAGGAATGGGTTCCTGGATACTGAAAACACTTCTGAAATTTTATCCCTCCAGAACTTTGTCTAGTTCAGACTTTGACTCCCTCGCACTCCTTGCATTTGAGGGAGTTTGATAGCTCAGATCCACAACATTTTCTCTCTGGATCGATGCACACCTTGCAGAGTTCCTAATGAAGAGAAAACAATTCCATAGCGTTTCTCTCTAGATCGATGTACACCTTGCAGAGCTCCTAACGAAGAGAAACAATTGAAACTGGGGACAACTAACAGTTCCATTCACTTGTTTACAAAATGGAAAATAACAGGAAAATACACACAATCCAAGCACAACACATTTGGATCAATTTTCCATTCTGTTCTATTCATAAGTGCCCACTAGCTACTAAATACATACAAAATATAGTAGCTCCAAAAACTGATATCTTCTGTTCACTCACAGTTCTCTTACAGATGACTTCTCTGTATTACAACTCTCTCCTCTCTTCCTTCTCTTTTTTTCTTCTTCTTGCCGCTAACTGGGCTTACAAACTTTTTCATAACTCCAAATGTTCCTAGGGTTTTTTTTCCTGCTACTTGCCTACTCTAAACCTTATCCTACACTATCTTAGTCTAGTCGTCTTCCAGAGCCGAAGTGGGGACGACTCATATTTAAATTCACTGGTTTACAAAACAAAAAATAACAGGAAAATACACAAGTAAAATTTTGGATAAATTCAACCCATTTCGCATGTCTCTGATTCAGTTTTTCTAGTCAGGTTATGAATTGTAAAGCTTGGTTATCATTGTACAAGACAAACTCTTGCGGGACAAGATAATGCCTCCATTTCTTCAATGCTTGAATTATGGCATAGAACTCCTTGTCATATGTGGACTATTTCCTCTTAGTCTCATTCATCTTCTCGCTGAAATAGGCAACAAGTTGATTGTCCTGACTCAGAACTGCTCCTATTGCAACTCCACTTGCGTCACATCTTACCTGGAATGTCTTTTCGAAATTCGGCAAGACTAGAATTGGTCGTTCTGCTATCTTCCTCTTCAGTATATTGAAGCTCTTTTCAGCCTCCTCTGTCCATTTAAAAGACTTGTGCCGCTTCTTCACTGTATCCATCAATGGTGCACAAATCCCACTGAAGTCTCTAATGAACTTTCTATAAAAACATTCTAAACCATGAAAGCTCCTTACCTCGAACATGCTCCTTGGTGATGACCATTCTTTGATCCCTTTAACCTTCTCTGGATCCATCTTCAGTTCAATCGAAGAGATCAAGAAACCCAAATAAATGAGTTTTGTCTTCATAAAAGAGGACTTCTTCAAATTGATCAACAACTTCTCCTACTGTAGCCTTCTCATTACTATCGATAGGTGCCTCAAATGCTCCTCTTTAGTCCTGCTAAAGACCAGTATATCATCCAGATATACAACCACGAACTTGCCAATGAAATCTTTTAGAATTTCATTCATCAGCCTCATAAAAGTGCTCGGAGCATTCGTTAAGCCAAATGGCATAACTAGCCACTCATACAGACCTTCATTCGTCTTAAAGGCTGTTTTCCATTCATCACCTTCTCTCATCGTGATCTAGTGATATCCACTTTTCAGATCTATCTTGGAAAAGAAATTTTCTCCACTTAAGAAATTCATTAAATCATCCATTCTTGGTAAAGGGAATGTGTACCTGATGGTGATCTTGTTGATGGCTCTCGAGTCTATGCACATTCTCTATCCTCCATCTTTCTTTGGGCTTAACACAGTTGGTACTGTGGATGGGCTCAAACTTTCTCTGACTAAACCCTTATCCAACAACTCTTGGACTTGGTTCTTCACCTCCTCATTTTCTCGAGGTGTTAATCTATACGCTGCCTTGTTTGGTAGGCTTGCTCCTGGTATCAAGTCAATATGATGACTGATACTCCCGATGGGTGGCAATGAGTTTGGCAGCTCATCCACCACTATATCAGCAAAATTATCCAGTAGCTCTTGAACTTCTTCAGGTAGGTCATCCACTGATGTACTTGTAAGGATGACTCTGGGCTTCCTCACCACGACGAATTGCATCTCCTCTTCTTCCTTGATTTATTTAAGGAGTTCCTTCCCGCTCATGAGAAGTATGCTTTTGCTGGTTTCCTCTTTCGCTCTCTTCTCCTCCATTGACAACAACATATGCGTCCTACCATTCTTTTCCAATGTATATGTATTTTTTCTCCCATCATGAATGACATTTCTGTCAAACTTCCATGGTCTTCCCAACAAAATGTGACACACGTTATGGGAATTACATCACATAGGATTTCATCTTTATATTCTCCTATTTTAATTTCAACCAGGCATTGTTTAGCGATTGTTACCTGGTGTCCTTTTTGTAGCCATGAGACTTTGTATGGCCTCAGATGTGTAGTTGTCTTCAGCTCCAATTTCTCCACCATCTCTGTGGATACTAGGTTGTCAGTACTCCCACTGTCAATGATTACCTTGCATACTTTATCCTTAGTCTTGCAAGCTATCCTGAAGAGACTGTTTCTCTGCACTGTCTTCTCAATCTCTGCCTCTGGTTTTAAGAGAACTTTTCTCAACATCATGGATGCTCCATCCTCTGCCCCTTCTACTTCAACATCTCTTTGCCTTGCTTCTGAAATGTGAGCTTCTCCTCCTTTCTTCTTCCTGGGACATTCCCAAGACATGTGCCCTATCTTTCCGCAGTTATAACACCTTACTCCTCCTCTGCCTCTTCCTCTAGAAGAGTTTCTTCCACCACTCTATCTTCCTCGTGAACTTCCTCCTCGTTCTGAGTGATTGTGTGGTTTCTCAGCCTCATCCTTAGATTGATGTGCTCTGTCACGGTTAAATCCCTCACTTTTTCTTGGGATCGAGCCTTTACCTCTTCCTCACTGGTTCTGTTTTTTGGCCAGCTTCTCCTCTGCCTTCAGTGCAAACTGATAAGCATCTTCCACAGTCCTTACTGACATCATGCTAAGCTCGTCCTGGACTTCATATCTCAAGCCTTTTATATATCTGGCGACTTTTTCTTCGTCTCTCTCCCTTTGTCGAGTTCTGATGTTCAGCCTATAGAACTCCTCGGTGTACTCCTTGACTGTCATTCCTTTATGTCTTAGGTTCCGTAGCTTCCTGAACAGATTGATATGGTAGTCCTTGGGTATGAACTTAGCCTTTAGTTTGGCTACCATCCTGTCCCAACTCTTAATCCTCTGTTTTCCTTTACTTCTCCTCTCAACCTGCAGTTCATCCCACCATAGTGTTGCATGCCCTTTTAGCCTAGTGACTACCTACTTCACCTTCTTTTCCTCTTCGACATCTTCATAGTCGAAGTGTTTGTCCATGGACCTTATCTAGTCGAACAGTTCTTCAACATCTAGATTTCCCTCATATATGGGGACCTCTATCTTAGCTCTGCCTCCCAATCTGGCAACTTCTCTCAACAAATGTTCCTTTGCAGCATCCTCTCCTGCAACTTTTTCAACCTCAACCTCTTCACTTTCCGCTTCATTGAAATTCCCAACGTCAGGTGCTCTTCTCTGTGTTGCTTCCATTTGGGCGCGAAACTCTCGCATCTACCTTTCTACAACACGGTTGGCTAAAGGCAGATTTCATCTTCTTGGCGCCATTGTGTTGACTGTCTGTCGCACACAGAGTACAGCTCCGAGTTTTCTGTCTCCTTCTTTTTCCTCCTTCGCCTGAAATATACAGACGAAAATGTGCTCTGATACCACCTGATGCAGACCCCCTATCCCTCCTAAGGGCTGCACGACCTCCCATTCAGGATCTTCTGCTTCAAGAGTCGAAATGGATCTTCTGGTTCCGAACTGGAACCCTTCAGACAATTACACAGGTCCCTTACGAATGCTCAGTTGGTTTTTTTGGGCGCCAAGCATGCACTCCCATAACGCACGGCCAAGGGCCATGACAAAGTGCCAAGCCGAAAAGGCGCTTATCGGGGGCCGGGACTTCCCGAGTCAAGTGTCTCGTCTTCTGATCTCTTGAACCTCCGGTAGCTGAAATGGCCTGATGCTCACTCCTTCAGGATTTCACGTTTCACGAAATCTGGATGCAAGGGATATCCTTGCACCTTAGGGTCTCCGATCGCCGAAAGGACGGAATACTCGACGCCTATTCTTTTTCGGGATTTCACATTTTCACAAAATCAAGATTCAAGGAGTGTCCCTGGTCTTTGGAGTTTCCGGTCGCCAAAAAGCTGAAATGACCCGAAACGCCCCAGCGCCCGATCGACGACTCACGACAATCCCTGTGATCGACGGTCCTGATCGATTCATGATTTTGCAATTTTGCGATTCGAGATATTGAAAGACAAGATCTCCTGTCTTTCCAACTCACGATCCCCGAAATCCCGAAATGAACGTCGAGAAACTCTTTCCGCTAACCTCCTCGCAGCTCCTCTTGATCCAACGACCTGCAGGGTTTCGGTGCTCCTTCTCGAGGATTCTCTACCGTCCGTTCGGATCTTCGAATTATCGTCTTGGATTTATATAGGGTTAAAGCCCGCGCTCCTCCCTTCAATCGGACGGTCTGCGGGGATTTCCACCATGGTCCAAGGCTCAACGAAGTTCTTCCTCCTAAGCTTTTACTCGACTTAGACTTAGAAGATTTTCTAAGTCTGCGAAGACTCGGTCTTCGCTCCTTCCAGGGAATGGGTTTCTGGATCCTGACAACACTTCTGAAATGTTATCCCTCCTGAACTTTGTCTAGTTCAGACTTTGACTCCGGCGCACTCCTTGCGTCTGAGGGAGTTCGATAGCTTAGATCCACGACGTTTTCTCTCTAGCTCGATGCACACCTTGCAGAGTTCCTAATGAAGAAAAAACAATTCCACATCGTTTCTCTCTGGCTTGATGCACACCTTGCAGAGCTCCTAACGAAGAGAAACAATTGAAACTGGGGACAACTAACAGTTCCATTCACTTGTTTACAAAATGGAAAATAACAGGAAAATACACACAATCCAAGCACAACACATTTGGATCAATTTTCCATTCTGTTCTATTCATAAGTGCCCACTAGCTACTAAATACATACAAAATATAGTAGCTCCAAAAACTGATATCTTCTGTTCACTCACAGTTCTCTTACAGATGACTTCTCTGTATTACAACTCTCTCCTCTCTTCCTTCTCTTTTTTTCTTCTTCTTGCCGCTAACTGGGCTTACAAACTTTTTCATAACTCCAAATGTTCCTAGGGTTTTTTTTCCTGCTACTTGCCTACTCTAAACCTTATCCTACACTATCTTAGTCTAGTCGTCTTCCAGAGCCGAAGTGGAAACTTCTGCTCTGCTTACAATTTCAAAAACTTGCTTCAAAGGGAAAAAACCCGGCACCGGTTCAAGCGTGCCTCCGAAGGTGAATTTTGGCACTGTGTGGAGGGGGATCACGAAATCGCTTGTGACTGCTCACGTTGAAGTTCCGAAGGAACTCTCACGTGTTGGGTGGTCCCACCTCTGCGTGCTTGCCAACGATGCTCTTGCATCATACTCCCCTTGACAAAAATTCATGGACTCCTGTCCATGAGCTCCTCTACTGACTTTCCTTAAATCTGGATAGCAGCTTCATTTTCCCAACTGGCGTCTTCTATTGGGCGTCCCTTCCATTTGACAAGATACTCAAAATAAGTCTTCCTCCTGGTCTTCTTGCCAATCCTCTAATCCAAAATCTTCTCCATCTGTATCTTCTCTACCACAGGAATCTGCTTCTCCCACTGAATCTTTCCTTGATCTTCTGATCCTTCTGTGTTGTCTTTCCTGTAAGGATACAGGTCTTAAACATTGAATATGGGTGAAATGCCCAAACCATCTGGCAGTTCGATCTCATAGGCGTTTGTATCGAACTTCCTTAAGATCTTATAGGGCCCTATCTTCTTCACCTTCAATTTGTTATATGTTCCCCTAGGGAATCTTTCCTTCCTTAGATGTGCTAAAACCTGATCTCCCACTTCAAATTGAAGTTCCCTTCGATGCTGATTTGCTCTGTGCTTGTATTTCTAGTTAGAACTCTTTAATTGTTCTTTGATCCGACTATGGAGTCTCTGCATCTTAGTAGCAAAATCCTCTGCTCGAGCGGTTCTGATCTCTCCCTGTTCCAAGTCCCTTAACTCAAACACTCCCCTGGGTTGCATTCCATAGAGTATTTGGAATGGGCTCCTTCCAGTGCTTCTATTTGGTGAGTCATTGTATGCAAATTCTACTTGTGGAAGAATCTGATCCCACTGGTTATGGTGTTCAGTAACCAGGCTTCTCAATAAGTTTCCCAAACTTCTATTTACCACCTCAGTCTGCCCATCTGTCTAAGGATGATAAGCTGAGCTATAGGAAAAATCTGTTCCCATATTCTTCCACAATGTCCTCCAAAAGTGACCAACAAATTTTGTGTCTTTGTCTGAGACAATGCTACTGGGTAGGTTGTGAAGTCTCACAACTTCTCTGAAAAACATATTTGCAACATGTGTTGCATCACTAGTCTTCTGGCATGGGATGAAATGTGCCATCTTTGAAAATTTATCCACCACCACAAATATGGAGTCAAATCCCCTTTGTGTTCTTGGCAATCCCAACACAAAATCCATGCTTATTGCATCCCAAGGCCTCTCTGGTATTGGCAATGGTTGATACAATCCAGTGTTCTATTTTTTCCCCTTTGCATGTTGGCAGATTCTACATCTGCTCACCAAATTTATCACATCTGTTCTCATACCTGGCCAGTAGTACGAGCTACTCAACTGTGCAAACATTTTATCATGGCCGAAGTGTCCAGCCAATCCTCCACTATGCTTCTCCTTCAGAAGATTATCCCTCATTGAGCATCTTGGTATGCACAATTGATTTCCTCTGAACAACAATCCTTCCTGAACCATATACTCTGTCCACTGACTTCTATCTCTCAGTACATGACTTGTACATGCTTCGTAGGCCTGTTTGAAATCTGTATCATCACAATACATATCCTTAAGGTGTTCAAACCCCAAGGTCTTCACCTGGAATTCTTGCGGAATTAAACATCTCCTGCTTAACGTATCAACAATTTTGTTAGTATTCCCAACAATATGTTTTATGACAAAAGTAAAATTTTGCATAAATTCAACCCATTTTGCATGTCTCTGATTCAGTTTTTCTTGTCGGGTTATGAATTGTAAAGCTTGCTTATCATTGTACAAGACAAACTCTTGTGGGAGAAGATAATTCCTCCATTTCTTCAATGCTTGAATTATGGCATAGAAATCCTTGTTATATGTGGAGTATTTCCTCTTAGTCTCATTCAAATTCTCGCTGAAATAGGCAACAGGTCGATTGTCCTGACTCAAAACTGCTCCTATTGTAACTCCACTTGCGTCACATCTTACCTGGAATGTCTTTTCGAAATTCGGTAAGACCAGAATTGGTCATTCTTTTATCTTCTTCTTTAGTATATTGAAGCTCTTTTCAGCCTCCTCTGTCCATTTAAAAGACTTGTGCCGCTTCTTCACTGTATCCATCATTGTTGCAGAAATCCCACTGAAGTCTCTAATGAACTTTCTATAAAAACTTGCTAAACCATGAAAGATCCTTACCTCGAACATGCTCCTTGGTGACGACCATTCTCTGATCGCTTTCACCATCTTTGGATCCATCTTCAGTTCATTCGAAGAGATCACAAAACCCAAATGAATGAGTTCTGTCTTCATAAAAGAGGACTTCTTCAAATTGATCATCAACTTCTCCTGCTGTAGCCTTCTCATTACTAGCGTTAGGTGCCTCAAATGCTCCTCTTTAGTCCTGCTAAAGACTGGTATATCGTCCAGATATACAACCATGAACTTGCCAATGAAATCTTTTAGAATTTCATTCATCAGCCTCATAAAAGTGCTCAGAGCATTCGCTAAGCCAAATGGAATAACTAGCCACTCATACAGAACTTCATTCGTCTTAAATGTTGTTTTCCATTCATCACCTTCTCTCATCCTGATCTAGTGATATCCACTTTTTATCTTGGAAAATAAATTTTCTCCACTTAAGCAATCCATTAAATCATCAATTATTGGTAAAGGGAATCTGTACTTGATGGTGATCTTGTTGATGGCTCTCGAGTCTGTGCACATTCTCCATCCTCCATCTTTCTTTGGGCTTAACACAGTTGGTACTGCACATGGGCTCAAAATTTCTCTGACTAAACCCTTATCCAACAACTCTTGGACTTGGTTCTTCACCTCCTCATTTTCTCGAGGTGTTAATCTGTACGCTGCCTTGTTTGGCAGGCTTGCTCCTGGTATCAAGTCTATATGATGACTGATACTCCTGATGGGTGGCAATGAGTTTGGCAACTCATCCACTACTATATCAACAAAATTATCCAGCAGCTCCTGAACGTCTTTAGGTAGGTGATCCACTGATGTACTTGTAAGGATGACTCTAGGCTTCCTCACCACAGTGAATTGCATCTCCTCTTCTTCCTTGACTTCTTTCAGGAGTTCCTTCCCGCTCATGAGAAGTATGCTTTTACTGGTTTCCTCTTTCGCTCTCTTCTCCTCCATTGGCAGCAACATATGCGTCCTACCATTCTTTTCCAATGTATATGTATTTTTTCTCCCATCATGAATGACATTTCTGTCAAACTGCCATGGTCTTCCCAACAAAATGTCATAGACGTCCATGGGAATTACATCACATAGGATTTCATCTTTATATCCTCCTATTTTAATTTCAACCAGGCATTGTTTAGCGATTGTTACCTAGTGTCCTTTTTGCAACCATGAGACTTTGTATGGCCTCGGATGTGTAGTTGTCTTCAACTCCAATTTCTCCACCATCTATGTGGATACTAGTTTGTCAGTACTCCCACTGTCAATGATTACATTGCATACTTTATCCTTAGTCTTGCAAGCTGTCCTGAAGAGACTGTTTCTCTGCACTGGCTTCTCAATCTCTACCTCTGGTTTTAAGAGAACTTTTCTAAACATCAGGGATGCTCCATCCTCTGCCCCTTCTGCTTCAACATCTCTTTGCCTTGCTTATGAAATGTGAGCTTCTCCTCCTTATATCTTCTTCTAGGGACATTCCCAAGACATGTGCCCTATCTTTCCACAGTTATAGCACCTTACTCCTCCTCTTCCTCTTCCTCTATAAGAGTTTCTTCCACCACTCTGTCTTCCTCGTGAACTTCCTCCTCGTTCTGAGTGATTGTGTGGTTTCTCAGCCTCATCCTTAGACTGATGTGCTCTGTCATAGTTAAATCCCTTACTTTTGCTTGGGATCGAGCCTTTACCTCTTCCTCGCTGGTTCTGTTTTCTGGCCAGCTTCTCCTCTGCCTTCAACTGAAACTGATAAGCATCTTCCACAGTCCTTACTGACATCATGCTAAGCTCGTCCTGGACTTCATATCTCAGGCCATTTATATATCTGGTGACTTTTTCTTCGTCTCTCTCCCTTTGTCCAGTTCTGATGTTCATCCTGTAGAACTCCTCGGTGTACTCCTTGACTGTCATTCCTTTGTGTCTCAGGTTCTGTAGCTTCCTGAACAGATTGATCTGGTAGTCCTTGGGTATGTACTTAGCCTTCAATTTGGCTACCATCCTGTCCCAACTCTTAATCCTCTGTTTACCTTTACTTCTCCTCTTAGCCCGCAGTTCATCCCACCATAATGCTGCATGCCCTTTTAGCCTGGTGACTGCCTGCTTCACCTTAGTTTCCTCATCAACATCTTCATAGTCAAAGTGTTTGTCCATGGACCTTATCCATTCGAACAGTTCTTCATCATCTAGATTTCCCTCATACATGGGGACCTCTATCTTAGCTCTACCTCCCAATCTGTCAACTGCTCTCAATAAACGTTCCTCTGCAGCATCCTCTCCTACAGTTTCTTCAACCTCAACCTCTTCACTTTTCGCATCACTTACATCCCCAACGTCAGGTGCTGTTCTCTGTGCTGCTTCCATTGCTTCCATTCGGGCGCAAAACTCTCTCATCTCCCTTTCTACAACACGGTTGGCTGCAGATCTCGTCTTCTTGGCGGCATTGTGTTGACTTTCTGTCACACATAGAGTACAGATCTGAGTTTTTTGTCTCCTTCTTTTTCCTCCTTCGCCTGAAATATACAAACGAAAAATGTTCTTTGATACCACATGATGTAGACCCCCTATCCCTCCTAAGGGCTGCACGACCTCCCAGTCAGGATCTTCTACTTCAAGAGTCGAAATGGTTCTTCTGGTTCCGAACTGGAACCCTTCGGACAATTACACAGGTCCCTTACGAATGCTCAGGTGGATTTTGCGGGCACCAAGCATGCACACCCACAACGCGCGACCAAGGGCTGTGACCAAGTGCCAAGCTGAAAAGGCGCTTATCGGGGGACCGAGACTTCTCGAGTCAAGTGTCCCATCTTATGATCTCTCGAACCTCCGTTGGCCAAAATGCCGAAATAGCCCGACGCTTGCTCCTTCGGGATTTCACATTTCGCAAAATCTGGATGCAAGGGATATCCTTGCACCTTAGGGTCTCCGATCACCGAAAAGCCGAAATACCCGACGCCTATTCTTTTTAAGGATTTCACATTTCGCGAAATCAAGATACAAGGAGTGTCCCTCCTCTTTGGAGTTTCCGGTCGTCAAAAAGCCGAAATGACCCGAAATGCCCCGACCTCCGATCGACGACTCACGACAATCCCTGCGATCGGCGGTCCTGGTCGATTCACGATTTCGTGATTCGGGATCCTGAAAGATAAGATCTTCTGTCTTTCCAACTCATGGTCCCCGAAATCCCGAAATGAACGTCGAGAAACTCTCGCCGCTAACCTCCTCGCAGCTCCTCCTGATCCAACGGCCTGTGGGGTTTCGGTGCTCCTTCTCGAGGATTCTCCACCGTCCGTTTGAATCTTCGAATTATCATCTTGGATTTATACAGGGTTAAAGCCTGCACTCCTCCCTTCAATCAGACGGTCTACGGGGATTTCCACCGCGGTCCAACGCTCGACGACGTTCTTCCTCCTGAGCTTTTACTCGACTTTGACTTAGAAGATTTTCTAAGTCTGTGAAGATTCGGTCGTCGCTCCTCCCAGGGAATGGGTTCCTGGATCCTGACAACACTTCTGAAATGTTATCCCTCCTGAACTCTGTCTAGTTCAGACTCCGACTCCCGCGCACTCCTTGCGTCTGAGTGAGTTCGATAGCTCAGATCCATGACATTTTCTCTTTGGCTCGATGCACACCTTGCAAAGTTCCTAATGAAGAGAAAACAATTCCACAACATTTCTCTCTAGCTCAATGCACACCTTGCAGAGCTCCTAACGAAGAGAAATAATTGAAACTGGGGACAACTCACAGTTCCATTCATTTGTTTACAAAACAGAAAATAACCAGAAAATACACACAACCCAAACACAACACATTTGGATCAATTTTCCATTCTGTTCTATTCATAAGTGCCCACTGGCTACTAAATACATACAAAATACAGTAGCTCCAAAAAATGAGATCTTCTGTTCACTCACAGTTCTCTTACAAATGACTTCTCTGTATTACAACTCTCTCCTCTCTTCCTTCTCTTTTTTTCTTCTTCTTGCCGCTAACTGGGCTTACAAACTTTTTCATAACTCCAAATGTTCCTAGGGTTTTTTTTTCTCCTACTTGCCTACTCTAAAACTTATCCTACGCTATCTTAGTCTAGTCATATTCCAGATCTGAAGTGGAAACTTCTGCTCTACTTACAATTTCAAAAACTTGCTTCAAAGGGAAAAAACCTGGCACCGGTTCAAGCGTGCCTCCGAAGGTGAATTTCGGCGCTGTGTGGAGGCAGATCTCAAAATTGCTTGTGACTGCTCACGTTGAAGGTCCGAATGAACTCTCATGTGTTGGGTGGTCCCACCTCTGTGCGCTTTCCAACGATGCTCCTGCATCATACTCCCCTTGACAAAAATTCATGGACTCCTGTCCATGAGCTCCTCTACTGACTTTCCCTGCTTCTAGATAGTAGCTTCGTTTTCCGAACTGGCGTCTTCTATTGGGCGTCCCTTCCATTTGACCAGATACTCAAAATAAGTCTTCCTCTTGGTCTTGTTGCCAATCCTCTGATCCAGAATCTTCTCGATCTGTAGCTTCTCTACCACATGCATCTTCTTCTCCCACTAAATCTTTCCTTGATCTTTTGATCCTTCTGTGTCGTCTTTTCTATAAGGATACATGTCTGAAACATTGAATATTGGTGAAATTCCCACACCATCTTGCAGTTCGATCTCATAGGTGTTTGCATCGAACTTCCTTAAGATCTTACAGGGCCCTATCTTCTTCATCTTCAATTTGTTATATGTTCCCCTAGGGAATCTTTCCTTCCTGAGATGTGCTAAAACCTGATCTCCCACTTGAAATTGAAGTTCCCTGCGATGCTAATCAACTCTGTGCTTGTATTTCTAGTTAGAACTCTGTAATTGTTCTTTGATCCGACTATGGAGTCTCTACATCTCAACAACAAAATCCTCTGCTCCAGCGCTTCTGATCTTTCCCTGTATATCGTCCAGATATACAACCACGAACTTGCCAATGAAATCTTTTATAATTTCATTCATCAGCCTCATAAAAGTGCTCGGGGCATTCGTTAAGCCAAATGGCATAACTAGCCACTCATACAGACCTTCATTCGTCTTAAATGTTGTTTTCCATTCATCACATTCTCTCATCTTGATCTAGTGATATCCAATTTTCAGATCTATCTTGGAAAATAAATTTGCTCCACTTAAGCAATCCATTAAATCATCCATTATTGGTAAAGGGAATTTGTACCTGATGGTGATCTTGTTGATGGCTCTTGAGTCTGTGCACATTCTCCATCCTGCATATTTCTTTGGGCTTAACACAGTTGGTACTCAAGTCTCCCTAGTCAAGTGTCCCATCTTCTGTGCACATTCCCTAGTCAAGTGTCCCGTCTTCTGATCTCTCGAACCTTTGGTATCCGAATTGCAGAAATGGCCTTGTGCTCGCTCCTTTAGGATTTCGCATTTCGCAAAATTTGGATGCAAGGGATATCCTTGCACCTTAGGGTCTTCGGTCGCCGAAAAGCCGAAATACCCGACACCTACTCTTTTTCAGTATTTTTCGTTTCGCGAAATCAAGATACAGGGAGTGTCCCTGCTCTTTGGAGTTTCCGGTCGCCAAAAAGCCGAAATGACCCGAAATTCCTCGGTGTTCGATCTATGGCTCACGACAATCCCTGCGATCGACGGTCTTGGTCGATTCACGATTTCGCGATTCAGTATCCTGAAAGACAAGATCTCCTGTCTTTCCAACTCACGGTCCCCTAAATCCCGAAATGAATGTCGAGAAACTCTCGCCGCTAACCTCCTCACAGCTCCTCCTGATCCAACGGCCTGCGGGGTTTCAGTGCTCCTTCTCGAGGATTCTCCACCGTCTGTTCGGATCTCCGAATTATCCTATTGGATTTATATAAGGTTAAAGCCTGCGCTCCTCCCTTCAATTGGACGGTCTGCGGGGATTTCCACCGCGGTCCAACACTCGACAACGTTCTTCCTCCTGAGCTTTTACTCGACTTCGACTTAGAAGATTTTCTAAGTCTGCGAAGACTCGGTCTTTGCTCCTCCCAGGGAATGGGTTCTTGGATCCTGAAAACACTTTTGAAATGTTATCCCTCCTGAACTTTGTCTAGTTCAAACTCTGACTTCCGCGCACTCCTTGTGTCCGAGGGAGTTCGATAGCTCAGATCCACGATGTTTTCTCTCTGGCTCGATGCACACCTTGCAGAGTTCCTAATGAATAGAAAACAATTCCACAATGTTTCTCTCTGGCTCGATGCACACCTTGCAGAGCTCCTAACGAAGAGAAAAAATTGAAACTGGGGACAACTCATAGTTCCATTCACTTGTTTACAAAACATAAAATAACAGGAAAATACACACAACCCAAGCACAACACATTTGGATCAATTTTCCATTCTGTTCTATTCATAAGTGCCCACTGGCTACTAAATACATACAAAATATAGTAGCTCCAAAAACTGAGATCTTCTGTTCACTCACAGTTCTCTTACAGATGACTTCTCTGTATTACAACTCTCTCCTCTTTTCCTTCTCTTTTTTTCTTCTTCTTGCCGCTAACTGGGCTTACAAACTTTTTCATAACTCCAAATGTTCCTAGGGTTTTTTTTCCTGCTACTTGCCTACTCTAAACCTTATCCTATGCTATCTTAGTCTAGTTGTATTCTAGAGCCGAAGTGGAAACTTCTGCTCTGCTTGCAATTTCAAAAACTTGCTTCAAAGGGAAAAAACCCGGCACCGGTTCAAGCGTGCCTCCGAAGGTGAATTTCGGTGCTGTGTGGAGGCGGATCCCGAAAATGCTTGTGACTGCTCACGTTGAAGTTCCGAAGGAACTCTCACATGTTGGGTGGTCCCACCTCTGCGCGCTTGCTAATGATGCTCCTGCATCAACTATCACATGCCTAAAACATAGATCGTATGCAAAAGTTACGACCCCGGGAAGTTGATGTACTGACTTACCGAAACGGGGTCCACATGACTTTTGGCGCTTCATCTCCTAGGGTTAGGTTTTTGGATGTCTAGGGTTTTTGGCATTCTTGTTTATTGTAAAAAGGCCTTCAGAGCCTCATTGTAATCATCTTCTTGTGAATGAGCGCAACCGTCACATCTCTTCTCAGAGATACGTCTCCACCATTCCAACAAGCTTGTTTCTGCTGCATTTTACAGTTTCAACTTATTTCCTTATTTAATAGAAAACCAGTTGTAGTCTATCTCTGTTATTTTGTGTTAAGCACCTGTTAATAATCTGTAGTCATTTCATTCTGCTCATAAAATCCAGATCACTCTAGCTATTGTTCCACCCACTACTCCACTTATTGATACACATATTACTTCATACACTACACTAGCGACAAGTCCACTTACTCCTCCACCTATCAGAACAATTGTTATTCCTATTGTTGATGTAATATTATTGTCTCATTTATCTCCCAAAGATTTGTATCAATGCACAATTTCATTCTTATGCAGTTAAGGTGTTGATACCTCTCAGTCTAGTGCCATACCTAGCAATAATTGACATGTATATTGACTGCTGAGATGTATATTGATTTTTTGTTTCTTTCACAACAATTAGCTTTCATATTAAAAAAGAATTGTGGCCAAACCATACATCATTATAACAAACTTTTTTTTTTTATCCATTGACTTGTTCAAAGTTCCAAAATTAAGGGCTTACTGGCCAAAAAATTTCAAGCACTATCTATATAAATTTTAGAAGGTATACTTCCTTACAATCATGCCTAGGTCAGGCTTTAGTTTCTTTATCCACTTGAGACTCTAGTCCTTCATTCTCCAAGTGCACCATGTTGGCATTGACATCCATGGTTGCATGGAGCGCATCTACAAAAGTGTTCATTAGCTCCAAATGGTGAGTGTGTTGAGAATCAAATGCTTCATTAAGATCTAAAAAGGTTGTAGAAGAAAGAGAGCCCATGGTTTTTATTATGTTAGGGGGGATGACGAGATCATCACCTCTAAGTGTAGGTTGAGTTGGGACAAAATTCATCCTACTAGAGATTCCATAGATGATAATTAGGAGTTCATCTCCAATTTTTTCCCTCTGTAAATATATATGAAGTACGTTGTTTCTTATTCCCACTCCCTTAGACCCAGGATATGTTTTGTTTCACTAATTTCACATTAATCTCTTGCTATGTTTGCTTCCATATTTTGCTTCTCAAACCCATATTTCCACCTATTACATCAGAGGGTCAAATTTATCATGTTGCAATGAGCCTCTGCTACCTCCCTCTCATAATTCTCAGCTTCCTCTACAAATCCTTCAACCTGCAAAGGACACAATGATTATTGCAACAATGGAAGTGTGTCATGGCATCTCCTAACCTATATAGAGTGTCAGATACTTTTCATGTAGAGAGAGGGAATCATAGTTATGGAAGAGGCCCTTATACCCTATTATCAATCTCACTAGGCACGCCAATGAATTCATGGAGGGATTATAATAATTCATAAGAAACCTAAGAAATCCCACACACCTGATGCCTCCATAATATAGTTCTTTAGGATGCTTGTTGGAGTAGTTGGTATGCGACATAGGGGGTGATAAGATTGTGTTAATTGCCTTTTAATTCTAACTTCTCTGACGAGACAAGTGTTGTAGGGCATCCTTGTCTTCACAAATTGATCACACATCATGGGAGTAGGAGGATGGCACTATGGTTGGTTGACCCCTCTTCTATCTTATAAACCTCTTCTTATAAACAAGTCTGCAAAGTGGCCTTTTTGTCGACTTCCATCTTGAAGCTTCTTAGAACATAAAATATCTCAATATGCTTGAATTTATAAATTATCAAGAGGGTTCTTTGACAAATTCTCAATAGCTTTATGTTGGAAGGGATAGTTTGGTGGATGAGGGATGCATAATCATCAATGAGTCACCAATAAATGTGGCCTTTCTAACTCCTTTTTCTATGAATGCAATTCATTGTTGCAAGGCTACCAGTGCTTTGGCTTCATTATTAGTAGCATGTCCAAAACCCCAAGAAAATTCTTGTTCATTTTGTCCATTAGGGTCATTATTGACAACATCCTCCCCCAACCTAAAACTTACTTCCCTTGAGATGTATATTGATTATTGACATGTATACTTTCTTCATCCTTCTTATGCTCCTCATCACAGGTAGGAGGTTTGATCTTATTCATTTCTCCCTGTAGCTCGTCCACCCCAGTCCTTCTTTTATACTTTTAGACAGGATATGGAATTGAGCTACTACATGCTTTCCTAAATGAATGCCTTGGCGAGTGGTGACGATGCCCACCAACACTTCTTGCTTCTCTTATTTTCTCATCATGATACCCATGAATTCTTGACCTACTTGACTCTGTCTCTTTATCCATTTTATTTTCTATTTTGCCAAGGCTTTGCATCAATTTGACATTGAAGTAATCTTGCCAAATTCACGAGACAACTTCATGAAAAATATGCACCATCTTGTCAAAATCCCTTATTCTGAAGCCCATGTGCGCACTGGTATTCAACACACCCCAATGCACGATGTGAAAATTTAACATGCACACCATGTATCAATATTGCTCATGCACCACAAATTTGTTCCATGCAGCCCAAAGCTTTAGTGCTCATGCCCATGCACCCTTGTTTACTACACAGTCCAATGTCGAACCCTTCAATACCTAACATTTAATGCGCACATCTGCGCATTCTTAATTTGTGCAAATCACAACTCTACACCACACATCAATGGTTTTCTGAGCACAATAAACCCTGCACTGCGTGACACTAATACTTAGCGCACAAGTCTATTTCATGCTGATTTCTGCCCCCTACAAGTCCAGTGTTGAACCCATAACTATGATGCCAGACTGTAATGTCCCCATCCACCTAGGCCGGGTTCGCTACTACAACTCTTGGTCTGATACCAGACTGTAACATCCCCAACCACCCACGCTGGGTCCCACTACTACAACTCCTTCTATGATACCAGACTATAACCTTACCCAACTTTCTATTGAGCAATGCTACTCCAAAAATACACCGCCCAGATTCTACTCTAAAATAAGTCCACAAAGTATCACTTGAAATAACACGCTCAACCCAAGCTTGAGTTGTGCCACACAACTTATAACAACGAAAACAACTTTCTCCTTTTAACACATCTTTAAGCAACGAAAGTAACTCAAACAACTATACAATAGTGTACTGATCACACAACACTACCATGCACAACAACCATCCTAGCATCACACACCAAATCTATTCTCCTTGTGCGGGTAGACTGCTTCCTAGTGAGCACAAGCAAATCCAACCTCTAGTGCACACAGAGTGTTCTCTATGCGCGAGACCATTCAACATTCCTCGAAGGCTCATACCAAAATCATAAGGTTAACTAACAAAAAAATTCTCAACATCTGTCATACTCAGGCACAACTATAATACAGACTATAAGCACCATACTTACATGCACAAGCAACATCAAACAAATTAGCAACAATTACTTATATGCAACAACATACCAGAATAAACCCATGTCAAACCTAAATAAGCACACAGTAAACAAGACTAGCATATAAATACACTTATCTTTTATGAAAATCACCAACCACACACATAACTCAGACATTCCTCCAAGCCATATACTCTGTTGCTCATAAGCCTTCAACAACAAGTCACCCCCGAGTTGGGTCTTAACTCCACCATGGAAAAGGGTTCCTAGTGACAGGATAATGTCTGAAACTCAACAGAATTTCTTAGTCGAAGGTGCCCACCGCTCCAACTAGCTTACAATCTTTCATTCCCCATGCACCTGTCACACCCAAGGAAGTGTGCCCTTTCTCTGCTCAACGGTCCTTCGAGTACCCCACTTCCCTTCCAGGGTTACCAACAATAGGCCAGGCAAGAAGTATCAGAGCCCTGGGAATAATGCCCAGTGCACCAAGGAACAATTCTTAGCAATACTCTCACCTAGAGAGTATGCTCACGGGCCTGAAAAACCACTTCTTCAACAACAAATATCTCACCCAAAGATATTTCTCATGGGCCTAGAAACCCACCACTTATATAGTAAAACTTTGATTACAACACCACAACTCCTTACAAGCTTCTCTGTTTAGATAAGGTAATAATCAAATTTTCCATACAATCCGAACCCCTTATGCTCACGAGAGCCTGCAAACCTGAATAAAATTTCGAATCATCTTAATAATTCCCAACATACACTAAGGCCAACAATATATATTACATGCCTTCAACTCAACACCTATCACCTTCAAAAGTAGCTTAAGCCACTTGGTGACTCGTTCCCTACCCTCAGGAACTTAGGATAAAAATAATTATCCAACATTACACTTTTTCGGAAATTTTATAAAATATTCCTCAAGACTTAAGTCTCTCCCCCTTTTCCCTTTTTCAATGGAGTCACCCCCCCATGTATTTTCATCTGAGTCTTTCTATGCGCGATGATGTAATATTGTATTAATACTGAGTATGATTACATTTACATGGATATGCGCTTTGGCCTATTTGCGTCTCGACTCACTAACCTCATAATCACACATGCTCTCTAGCCTCACACACACACACACACACACACACACACACACACACACACACACACACACATATTCAACGACTCACCAGCCTATATGTATAATGACAAAGGGTATGGATCAGGGAAATTACATTCCCCTTTCCCCTGTTTATGCATTGTCCTCAGTGCATCATATGCACATGTACATACGAAATTTCAAAAATCTTCAAAAAGATGAGGATACTCTGCTCGTATAGCATCTTCTCGCTCCCAGGTTGCATCCTTAGGATTGTACCAGGTCCATTGGATCTTTACCAACTCCATGGCTCAATTCCTGAGCTGTTTGATTTTTCGATCCAATATGCAAACCGATTGCACCTGAAAATCGCTTTATGGCTCCACCTGAATCACATTCCAATCAATAATGTGATTAACATCAAGTACATAGTTTTTAAACAATGACACATGAAAAACATTATAAATATAGAAATATGCAGGAAATGCAAGCATATATGCAACATGACCAATCCTCTCTAGGATTTCAAATGGCCCACAATAGCACACTGTCAACTTGGAACAATTCCCCAACTTCAGGGAATTGCGTCTCGCTTTCACCTTCAAGAACACATGATCGTCCACTTTAAACTCTTTGTGGGTTTTGCCTTTATTTGCACATCTTTTCTGTTTGTCTTGGGCAATCTTTAAATTATGCCTTATCTTTACCATTTGCTCTTCCATTTCTTGGAGTAGATCTGACCCAACCACTGCACAGTCTGTTGGGTTGTCTCAACTCACTGGCATGTTGCACCTTCTACCATAAAGTGCTTCAAATGGGCTCATCTTTAAAGATGCTTGATACCCATTGTTGTAATCAAACTCTACCAAGTGAAGGCAGTCTTCCCATTTTGATGGTTTATCCATCACATACATCCTGAGCATATCTTCAATCACCCGATTTACTCTTTTTGTTTGACCATCAGTCTCAGGGTGATATGTTGCACTAAAGTTCAGATTTGTCCCAAACCCCTTGAATATCACTTTCAAAAAGTTCGAGGAGAACTTGGAATCTCTGTCAGACACAATTTTCTTAGGCACACCATGCAACTTAGCAATTTCTTGCATGTATATTTCAACAATGTTGCCTGCCCTGTGCGCTGACTTCATCGGAATAAAATGGGCAACTTTAATAAGCTTGTCCACCACCACCATAATAGATTCATGTTGCTTATCAATCCTAGGAAACTTAGTAATGAAATCCATGGTCATGACTTCCCACTTCCACTCAGGAATGGGCCTCTAGCAAACCATTTGGATGTCTGTGCTCAACCTTAACCTTTTGACATTCAAGGGATCTAACAATAAAATCGACAGCCTCCTTTTTCATACCTGGCCAATAATATTGCTTTTTGAATGTGACAATTGTCTTCT
>ML791165.1:81231-93081 GCA_009831015.1 Picea engelmannii
TACCTCCATCATACTTTTCATATTCGCAGAACCACTCCCTCTGGGGAGTCATATGAAAGGATGCACTAGAGTCAATCAACCATGCCTCATGATATGCATGTGTGCTTGAAGAGGCCAAGTACACATCCCCTCCTTCTTCCTTGGAGGTCTTTTCTTCCGTAGAAGAAGATTCTTCAGATCCCTTCTTTTTCTCAACTTTGGATCTACATTGCTTCTTGTAGTGCCCTTCTTTTCCACACCTCCAACATACCCTTGCAAACATTCTGGGAGATTTAGATCTACCCTTAGACTTAGATCTCCCACTTGATAAATTAGATCTATTTCTTTCCTGGGAACGTCCTCTTGCAAATAATGTGTCTGTGCTATGTCCTTCCATATTCTTCCATCTCATCTCCTCTGAAAACAAGGATGAGACCACTTCTTCAAACTTCAAATAAGTTGTATTACTACCTATGGCCACAACCAGACTATCCCACGAGTCTGGTAAAGAACACAACAAACTGATACATTTATCTTCATCTGAAATTTTAATCTCAACAGATACTAACTGACTTACCATAGTATTGAAGACGTTCAAATGCTCTGCCACCGAGTCTCCATCTCTCATCCTCAAGTTATACAACTTCTTTCTCAGGAATAGTTTATTTACCAGGGACTTAGATTGATACAACTTCCCTAACTTTTCCCATAAATCCTTGGCTGTAGCTTCCTCTGACACATTCAGTAATACTGAATCGGAGCGACACAGTCGGATTGTGCTCTTTGCCTTTCGATCCATCTTTTTCCAGTCATCTGCAGAAGTTCCTGTCGGTGCAGTACCTGGATCTACCGCGATCCACTGATATCTGTCAACCAAAAGATCTTCCATATTGAGCTTCCACATCTCAAATCTTTTCCCATTAAACTTCTCGATCTCCATCTTCGAATTGCTTGCCATTTATTTTCACCTGAAAAAACAATACCGCAGATCTCCCACTGTAAAAAGGTTTATCACAGTCCCAAGCCAAACCCTTGACCACAAAGGTGTCCCCCTGAAGCCAATAAAGCTCTGATACCAAATGTAAATCCTAACCTTGTACAATATCTACTACAAATAGATATTCAGAAAAGAACAGAAAATATACAATGGAAAATACAAAAATTACACAGATTTTTCCTCTGGAAACCCAAACCGGGAAAAGCAACATATTCTATATTCATTCATTGTGTTACATTGTTTACAATACAATATACATATATGAGCCAGCGACATCCAAAACCCTAACCCAATGACCTGGATTAGTCCAAAACCCTAATTCCTTAACCGAAAATAGAAAACCATCGGCAAAAACCATGTGCCGAAAAACCACCTAAATACATGACACGTTTCTCGAGGTAGGTGTCACGTTTCCCGAGGCAGAAATTTGTTTTCCAACACATACTCGTGCAAATAATATAACACATACCCAACACTATGATCTGTCCTCAACTCAAATCTTTTACCCATGAGATAGTGTCACCACATCTTCAAAGCATGCATTATGGCTGCCAACTCTAAGTCATGAATAACATAGAGACTTTCATGCTCTTTTAACTTTCTTGATTCATAACATACCACATGTCCATTCTGACTCAGGACTCCATCGATTCCTTCCTCGCATGCATCCATGCACACAACGAAGTATGCATCTAGATCAAGAATTCTCAAAATTGTTGCACTTTCCAACAAACTTTTTGAGTGCTGAAAACTCCTTGTACAATCCATAGTCCATTCAAATCATGCACCTTTATTTTGCAAAGATGTAATTGGATGTGAAATCTTTGAGAAGCCTTGAATAAATCTTCTGTTATAACTTGCAAGTCCCATAAAGGACCTTACCTCCACGACATTTCTTGGCTTCAATCATTTCTCAATATCCTTTATCTTTTTCAGATCCACATCTATTCCTTCCTTGGAAATAATATGACCCAAATAATGAATCTATTGATGATAAAATGAGCAGTTGCTTAACTTTGCATAAAGTTTATTCTCCCTCAATACTTGTAGCACCATCCTCAAGTGTTGTTCATGCTCTTCTTCAAACTTTGAGTAAATAAGTATGTCATCCAGAAATACAATGACAAACTTATCTAAATACTCTCTAAAAACTCCATTCATTAGACACATGAAGAAAACTGGTGCATTTGACAACCCAAATGGCACCACTGTGAACTCATAATGCCCATACCTTGTTCCGAAGGCAGTCTTGTTGATGTCTTCTTTTTTAATTCTCACCTAGTGATATCTAGATCTGAGATCGATCTTTGAAAATATCTGCACGCCCCGCAGCTGATCAAAGAGGTCATATATCCTTGGAAAATGATACCTTTTCTTTACTGTTACCTTGTTCAGCTGCCTAAAGTTGATAAAATCCTCAGTGTACCATCCTTCTTCTTCATGAAAAATACTAGGGCACCCCAAGGTGACACACTTGGGCATATATACCCCTTCTTCAAAATCTCTTCAAGTTACATATGCAAATCCTTCAACTCTGGCGTACTCATCCTATAAGGAGTTTTGGATATGGGTGTTTCTCTAGGCATCAATTTTATAGAGAAATCTATATCTCTTTTCGGAGGCAACCCCAATATCTCTTTAAAGACATCCTCAAACTCTTTCAGTACTGCACAATCTTCAATACTTGACACTTTATCCTTAGGTGCCTCTTCCATGTGCACTGCAAATACTTGACATCCTTTCCTGTAACCCTTCTTCAGTTGCAAAGCTGAAACTTCTCGGATAGTCACACCTCTTGGAATTCCATGAACTGTTATTAAACTTCCCGCCTCATCCAAGCAAGTAAATGCCTTATTATAACAGTACATGATAACATGGTGCTCATCCAACCAATCCATACCGATGAGGCAATTGTACAATACCAAAGGTATAATATTCAAATCAACCTTTGTGCATAGCCCGTTCATCTACATTGGACATGCAATAACCATCTCATTGATTTTCCTTTTTGATCCTATATCTAACTGCACCAACTAGGATCTTCTCAACAATTTGAATCTTTCCACCATCTAAGGGTCTAGATAACTATGAATAACTCCCGAATAAATTAAAATAGCAATTGGTTAGTCATTAATCTTACCTTCCACTTCAATCATGTGCGATTGAAACTCAACTTCCTTGTTATCCAGGGACGCATAAATCCTAGGTACATTTCTACCCATGTCTTCAACCGTCGCAACGTTTTGTACACTCTATGAAGTATCACCTCTTTGAGGGAAATCTTTGGGCATATGATCTTTTCCACAATTCCAACATTGAATAGTTTGTTCCCTTGTCTTTTACTCCAATGTCTTTGTCAATCTAGACTCCTTGGGAGTTGTTTGTCCTTGTGTAGTATGCCTGAAAAACAATGGCTTAACCCCCTTCTTCCTCTGTTCCACATTGCTTTTCATCTTGTCTTCCCAAGCCTTTTGTAAAGTCGGTCTTCCCCTTTGCTGGTCATAAAGACATTTAGCGTGCCTTATGGTCTCCTCCATTGTCTTGGGACCATCATAATGTATTTTTTCACTGATAAATGAGGGAAACCCACTCAGTTACCTCTAAATCTTAACATGTTCATCCTTGATAAAAGACACATATTTCAGAAACTCTAAAAATCTCCTTTCGTACTCATCTATGGTCATACTCCTGAGCTTGATTTCAAAAAACTCCTTCGTTTTCTTGTCATAATAGCTCTTGGTTAATTATTTCTTTTGGAAATACTTCTTGAACTCCCTTCAAGTAACCTTCTTTTCATCAATGTCTTTCACTTGCATGAACTGATCCCACCGCATTGATGTGTTTCCTTTTAGCTGATAGATAACAAATCTCCCCTCTGCTTGTGCAGAGTAATTATCCAATTGGAAGTACTTCCTCATACCCAGTAGCCAAATCTTTGCGTCTTCATCCTTATTGTGCTCCCCATCAAAGGTAGGAGGCTTGATCTTAATCATTTCTCCTTGTAGCCCGTCCACCCCAGTCCTTCTCTTATTATTTTGATAGGAGATGGACTTGAGATACTGCATGCTTTCCTAAATGAATGCCTTGGCGAGTGGTGAGGATGCCCACCAACACTTCTTACTTCTCTTCTTTTCTCATCATGAGACCTGTGACTTTTTTACCTACTTGACTCTATCTCTTTATCCATTTTTTTTTCTATTATATCCAGGCTTTGCATCAATTTGACATTGAAGTCATCTTGTTTCTCCTTGACTTTCATAAGCCTTTCATTATCAACCTTATAACTTTGGACATATTTTTGAAGTCCTTTTATGGTTTTTACCAACTTTATGTGCTCCTCCTTGGATTCTATACCATCAACACCCAAACTAACATACAAATATCTAAATTCTTCATCAAGACTGTAGGTCCTTTGCGCATATTCCATGCTTTTGACCTTATGTGCCGATTCTGTCATGCTCTAATCGTTGATAGTTCTGCAAAATGTGCAGGAAATAAGATTTGTTAGATGAATTCACGAGGCAACTTCATGAAAAGTATACACCATCTTGTCAAAATCCTTTATTCTGAAGCCCATGTGTTCACTGGTATTCAACATACCCCAATGCGTGATGTCAAAATTTAACATGCACACTGCATATCAGTATTACACATGTACCAAAAATTTGTTCCGTGCAGCCCAAAACTTCATTGCACACACCTGTGCACCCTTGTTTGCTGCGTAGTTCCAGTGCCACACCCCAAAATACCCAACATTTAATGTGCACATCTGTGCATTCTTATTTTGCACACATCACATCTCTACACTGCACATCAATGGTTTTCTGGGCACAATAAACCCTGCACTGCGTGGCACCAATACTTAGCGCACAAGTCTATTTCATGTTGATTTTTGACCCATACAAGTTCAGTGTTGAACCCATAGCTCTGATGCCAGACTATAACGTCCCTAGCCACCCAGGATGGGTCCGCTACTACAACTTCTACTTTGATACTAGACTATAACGTCCCCAACCACCTAGGTTGGGTCCCGCTACTACAACTCCTGCTTTGGTATTAGATTGTAACCTTACCCAACTTTCTACTAAGGAATGCTACTCTAAAAATACACTGCATAGATTATACTCTAAAGAGAAGTCCACCCAATATCACTTGAAATAACACGCTCTGCCCAAGCTTGAGTCGTGCCACACAACTTATAACAAAGGAAACAAATTTCTCCTTTTAACACAACTTTAAGCAATGAAAGTAACTCAAACAACTATACACTAGTATACTGATCACACATCACTACCATGCACAATAACCATCCCAACGTCACACACCAAATCTATTCTCCCTGTGCATGTTAGTACTAGAAGTCTCACCTAGACTGTTATAGGTGTGAGCCTAATACCCATCAGATTTTATAATAGGTTTAAGATACGTGTTTAAGTTTTAATTCAAGTGTAATGAATGGATGAGAAACTCAGTTTAAAGTATCAACACAAAAAGCTTCATAAAACATACTTGAACAAACAAGGCTTGAAAAATCTCTGATTAGTTCTCAATTTTAAACCAATGACTTATAAGAAAGACATAACACATGACTGACAAGGACCAAAAGAGACCTTCTGAGACTAGACTAACAATTTTTTTTAAAAATTTGAATTTTTTTGACTCCTGAACATTTCATGTGCTAACAGTGCATGCTGACTCCTTCCCAGTGAACACAATCAAATCCAACATCTAGTGCACACTGAGTATTCTCTGTGCTCACAACCATTCAACATTCCTTGGAGACTCATACCAAAATCATAAGGTTAACTTACAGGAAAACTGTCAACATCTCTCATACTCATGCAAAACTATAATACAGACTATAATCACCATACTTACATGCACAAACAACATTAAACAAATTAACAACAATTACTTATATGTGACAACATACCATAAATAACCCATGCCAAACCTAAATAAGCACATAGTAAACAAGACTAGCATATAAAGAACACTTATCTTTTATGAAAGTAAACAACTGCACAAAGAACTCAGATGTTCCTCCCAGCCATAGACTCTGTTGCTCATAATCTTTTAGCAATAGGTCACCCCCGAGTCATGGCTTAACTCCACTAGGGAAAAAGTGTTCCTAGTGACAGGCTAAGGTCCGAAACTCAACATAATTGCTCAGTCCAAGGTGCACGCTGTTGCAACTAGCTTACAGTCTCTCATTCCCCTTGCACCTGTCACACCCAAGGAAGTGTGTTCCTTCTCTCCTCAACAATCCTTCAACTACCCCACTTCCCTTCCAGGGTTACCAGTAACAGGCCGGACATGAAGTCTTCGAGCCTTGCAACTAATGCCCAACGCACCAGGGAACAATTCTCAACAATACTCTCACCTAGAGAGTATTCTCATGGGCTTGACAACCTTCTTCTTCAATAACAAATATCTCACCAAGATAGACTGTTCACGGGTATGACAACTCGCCTCTTTGACATTAAAAATTTGATTACAACACCACAACTCCTTACAAGATTCTCTATGCATATAAGATAATAATCACATTTTACATACAATCTGCCCCCTTTTGCTCACGAGAGCCTGCAAACATGAATACAATCCCGAATCATCCCAATAATGCCCAAAATACACTAAGGCCAACAATATTTATTGCATGCCTTCAACTCAACACTTGTCACCTTCAGAAGTAGCTTAATCCACTTGGTGACTCGTTCCCTACCCTCGGGAACTTAGGATAAAAATAATTATCCAACATTACACTTTTCCAAAAATATTATAAAATATTCCTCAAGACTTAAGTCTTGCCCCCTTTTCCCTTTTCTGATGGAGTCATCCTCCACCTCTTTTTGTCTGAGTCTGTCTATGCGCAATGTTGTAATATTATATTAACACTGAGTATGATTACACTTTACATGGATAGGTGCATTGGCCTATCTATGTCCCATCTCACCAGCCTCATAATCACACAGTCTCTCCGGCCTCAATACACACACACACACACACATACAACTTGGCTTGGTGCTCACTCCCAGGTAATTCCCGCACACTTACTCAAGTGCACGCACTACTATGAAATGTGTGCACCCTATTTTTGATAGTAATTTTTTGTGCACTACTCAGGTGCGCGCAACACCAAAACTTACTGTCAACAACTCACCAACCTATATGTACAATTACAAAGGGTCCAGCTGAGGGACATTACAAGAGGGTAAGGGATTACTTGCAATTATTTAGAATTTTGTTTCTGTGCTCGAAAAACATTAAGAGAAACTTTCCAAGATCACTATAGTTTTGTTGAGTTAAAAGGTTATGAAGGTTGGTAATGTGACAAGTATTTTGAAATTGAGATCTAATTTAGGTATAAGCTGGACAATCTAAGAAAAAACTCTTTTCATCTCCAACCTTCTTAGTGTCACGAAGGTGACACACTCTTTCATCCCATGGAGTTTTAGGAATTGACCAATGCTTAGTTTCACTATTGAGCTCGTGAGAATTTGTTCTTAACTTAACAATTCTTATTTTTTTCTTTACACTTGTCAAAAGAGAGATAATTTTGATCTTCTAGATTAGGGTTGATTTCATCCTTATAATACCTTAATTTTTTTTTCCTTTAACTCTTTATCACACCACATTTTCTCCTTAAATTTTGATTTGATGAAATTTTTAATAATATCCTTATTATGCAAAATGGTGTCTTCCATGATTCCCCAATAGCTTATCTAAGACTGGGCATCATTATGCCTTCCTCACTTGAGTTGATGGTGGTTATGACTGGATTTTGAGGCAATTTTAGGAAACCTCTTCTCTTCCATGTTGTTTAAATTATTCTTATACATTAGGTATCTAGTCATATCCGTGCTCTCAATGGGGAAAGGCTTGCCTCTAAGAGGAGGATGGGATAAGGCATATGTCCTTTAATTTTGACATTATAGGTTATAAAATTATTTTGTATTTTCTCTATCTTTCTCCAAGATTCCTATAGATACTACATCCCTAGACTTCACATCCATAAATAATAATAGGTGTAACAAGAGTTTCAAAGAGGAGTTTCTTCTTATCCCATATCCAAAGATATACTGATTTACAATTTTTTTCAAGCCGATAATAAGCTTTCCATCCCCCAATAATCCTTTTCCCAATGCTACAAATCTAGTTGAGCTTGTGGTGAATATCGATTCCAAGATATTTGTATGAAGTCACTTCCTCTAAGTTGTTTTTGTCATATACAAAGGTATCATAAGTGATCTTATTGGATTTAATGATCATGACCTTAGTCTTGTCAGTATTAACAGTCATACCCATATTGGAGCAAAAATACTTGAGGATTCTTAGTTGGTTTTCAATATTGTGGGGACTCCTCACCATAAGAACGATACCATCGACACAAATAAGAAGATCGACGACTATACCAATGAGAGTAGGGCCAACACAACCTACTTCTTCCAAGCAATCTTCTAACTTGTCAATGTATATGCCAAAAAGGGTAGGGGACAAGGGACAACCTTGCTTGAATCCAATATTGCAGTTAATCTCTTCCTACCAGCCCTCAATGTTTTTAAACTTGGTGATAATGTTCTCATATAGCCTTATTGCAACAACCCTCAACTTGAAAGGCACTTTTATCTCTTCCAATCTCTTCCAAAGGTTTTTCTTGGGAACCATGTCAAAAGATATTCTAAAGTCAACAAAACAACTAAAAATATTGGTTTTAGTATTGCAAAAATCCTTTGCAATGATCCTAAATGTAACAAGATGATCCACAGTTGAATGATAGCCCCCAAATCCAACCTGACCTTTAGCTCTTTTACCGTGACTTTCTATCCAAAGGCTATTATTCTTTTCCAAAATAATTCCATAAAGCTTGGCTAAGATCAGACTAATCATAATGGTTCTATAATTAGAGGGAATGTTTCTATCCCCATTTTTAAAAATAGGAACAATGAGGCTTTGCGTCCAAGGTTTAGGGAATCCTTTCTTGACTGCTAAATTGAAGAGCTTGTGTATGTGAGGGATGAGGATAGGCCCTTCGATTTTAAAAATTTCAGCTTGGTATCCTTCAATGTCCTTAACTTTCCCATTTGCAAGCCGCTTAAGCCCGAACTCTATGTCGTCCAAAGAAAAAACTTCATCTGTTGTAGGGGCAATATGAATGGTGTCAATGGATTTAGGGAAATCGCAAAGTCTTTTAAGGTAGGAATTCCAGTCCCTTAAGGGAATCATATAATTTTAATTAGTATTGCAAATTAGAATATGCCTCCAGAACTTCTTAGGATCCAACTTAGATAGTTGTGAAAGATTCTCTTTCCTTTTATATAGATGCCTTTCAACATTCAGAGAGACCATGAAGTGCATATAGGTTTTAAAAAAATATAATTTCATCATCCCAACATTTTCTTTCAGCTAAATCATCAAAAGTCTCCCATTAAACAAGGATAAGATTCACACATAAACCTCCCCCCCCCTAAAAAAAAAAACCTACACAGTCCCCTTATACATACCAAAAACATGGATCAAATTACATACATAGTATAAATCATAAATTTGTTAATGTTTATGCCATTATTATAGTTCTTTTCATTTCAATAGATAACAAAAACATAAAGACAAGATCACTGAGAAATACACAATCACAAGAGACACAACATTTATCCTGGGAAACCCTCTAGGGGAAGAAAACCTAGCAAAACTTCCTTATTATAGATAGCCAATACAATGCCAAGAGATAACTCAAGCTAATACAAAATATCCTCTCCAAAAGATGCACCACTCTCTCTCTTTCTTCTCCAACTGCAATTCCGAAACTTGTCTCTCAAATGAACAAGTGAGTTGTGTCTAAGTGAGGCGCTGACCTCTTTATTTATACAAGACTGGCATGTGTGAAGTGTCTCTTCACCGGCAGGGTCGACTTCTCAAATTGCGTGGTTATAACCACCTTTAATATATTATGGGGCCTCTTTAATATCTGTTGGGGCCGACTTCTTATTCTGCCTATTATAATTATCATTTGACCAATCCACAAAAGGGGATTTGGTCCTATTACAATATCCGACATGATCAATCCACAATGGGGATTGATCCAATGAATAATATATCAGATAATAATAAGAATACACTTTGCAGTTACATTATTTCAACACTCCCCCTTAACAAGAAGGGTATTCTTCAACAACATCAGGCGAGAGAGAGGTCTGCATCATCAGTGGCATCAGGAGGGCAACATCATTAATATCATCTTGGAGCACTGACTGGCATATCTATAAATCATAGAAATTTTTCTTCATTGGCAGGCATCATCATTCTCAAAGGAATTCAATCATCATCTACATCAATATGGATTAGTATAAAACTAATACATCATCATCATCACAGCACGAGGCTGGCTCATCATCATCATACTAGAATGGCTTTACGTCACAGCTATCAAGCCGGAAGCACAGTTCTAGTCTCATCTCATAGTCTTGCTTTACGTCACATCAATAAAGCTAGAAGCAAGATACTCATCCTGCTTTACGTCACAACCATAAGGTTGGAAGCAGGATGCTAGACTGGCTTTACGTCACAACTATCCAGCCGGAAGCACAGTTTTAGCCTCATATCATCATCTTTCTTTACATCACAACCATAAGGTTGGAAGCAAAGTATACGTCCTGCTTTACGTCACAACCATCAGGTCAGAAGTAGGATACTATATTGGCTTTACGTCACAACTATCCAACCAAAAGCACAATACTAGTCTCATCACATCTTCTTGCTATACGTCACAACCATAAGGTTTGAAGAAAGGAACACGTCCTGCTTTACGTCAAAACCATCAGGTCGGAAGCAGGGTACTAGACTTGCTTTACGTCGCAGCTGTACAACAGGAAGCATAGTACTAGTCATATCACATCATCTTGCTTTACGTCACAACCATAGGGTTGGAAGCAAGGTATACGTCCTGCTTTACGTCACAACCATAAGGTCGGAAGTAGGGAATATCTCATCACAACAACTACTCCCCATTTCGAGGAAGGTCCTTTCGGACCATGCCAAGCTTATCTCAAAAGTACTCAAACTTTACAGAATATAGGAGCTTGGTCAACACATCAGCAACCTGTTCATCCATGCTAATGTACTGGAGCTTTATGGCTCCTCTCTGCACCATGTCACAGATGTAATGATATCAGATCTCTATGTGCTTCGAATTATCATGAAATACAAGATTCTGTGTCATCTTTATGCAACTTTGGTTGTCACATATGATCGAGGTTGCTTCCATCTCTAGGTCAAATAGACCGGTCAGCAACTTTCGAAGCCACATAGCTTCGCAACTAGCAGAACACACAAAAATGCATTCTGCTTCTGCTGTGCTGAGAGCAATGATAGATTGCTTCCTACTTTTCCATGAGATCATGGCTGATCCCAAACTGAAACATCATACATAAGTGCTTTTCCTGTCAGCAACGCTTCCTGCCCAATCTGAATCAGTATATCCACTCAATGTGAAATCACGATCTCCGTCATAACTGAGACCACAATCTAATGTACCCTTAAGGTACCTCATCACATGTTTTGTAGCCACAAGGAGAACATGTCTGGGCTCTACCAGAAACTGACTCAATGTGTTCATGGCAAAACAAATGTCTGGTCTGGTGTTCGTCAGGTACATCAGTGATCCAATACTCTATCTGTACAAGGTGGCATCAATCGATTCTGATGAAGTGTCGATCAACAACTTCAGTTTCACTTCCATGGGTGTATTCATGGGCTTGCATTCCAACATGTCGAATCTCTTCAGGATTTCGACTGCATACTTCCCTTGGTTAAGGAAGATTCTCTCTAGACTCTGCCATACCTCAAGACCTAAGAAATAATGCATTAGGCCAAGG
>ML791165.1:93256-124138 GCA_009831015.1 Picea engelmannii
TCTTCTCTAGTTAAGAATAAGTCATCCACATATAACAATAATATCATTGACTCATCGTTCATAACCTTGAAGTAGAGGTTAGAATCTGCTTTACTCTTGGTAAAGACTAAGCTCGACAAGAAACTGTCTATATGGCCATACCAAGCTCTGGGAGCTTGCTTCAATCCGTATAAGTATTTCTTCAATTTATAGACATGAGACTTCCTGTCTTCAACTTCAAATCCTTGAGGTTGCTCTATATACACTTCCTCTTCGATGGCACCATTTAGAAAGGCTATCTTTACGTCCATCTGGTGTAACTTCCACTTCATCTTAGTTGCAAGGGCTATGATGGTTCTGATCGAAGTGTATCTGGCTACAAGAGCGAATGTATCTTCATAGTCAATGCCTTCTTTATGAGAAAAGTCCCGAGGGATGAATCTTGTTTTATATTTTTCAATACTTCCGTCAGCAACATGTTTTATTTTGAAGAGCCATTTGGAGGATACCACATATTTACTCTTCAGTCTGGGAACTATTTCCCATACATCATTCTTGATTATGGATTGGTATTCCTCTGTCATGGCATCTGCCCATTATTTCATCTGAAAGGCTTCTTCAAAGCTAGTAGGCTCCTTTTCTAGGAGGTCACACATCAAAGCCGTATAATTGGAAAATGGCTTTGGTCTTTTCACCTGTCTCGTGGTTCCTTGGGGAACACCATACTTCTCCCCATCTTTAATAAGCTCTATGGCCCAAGCTGGCTTTATTTTATGGAGGATTGTCATATGAGGTGGTTCTTGAAATTCCACTATATCATGATCTTATGGAATTTCCTCATCAGGGGAAATTATGTCTTCCCTCACTGGTTCTGCGGCTCTGGGAACCTCCCTCTCGGCAGTTCTGGGGATTACGGGTTCCTCTTCATATACTTCTTCAAGCGAGCATCTTCTTGATTTCTTGAGCGCTGCATCTTCATCAAAGGTCACATCCCTGCTGATCTCAATGTGGCGGTGACCTGGTATATAAATTCTGAAGGCCTTGGAGACTTCACAGTATCCCACAAATATTCCCTTCTTTCATGAAGGTTCCAGCTTGTTTCTCTTCTCTTTCGGTATATGAATAAATACTGGGCAGCCAAAATTTTTGAGATGGCTTACCTCTGGATTCTTTCTGGTGAACATCTCTTCCGGGGTCTTGAACCCAAGTGCACTATGGGATAATTGGTTTTGCACATAAACAACCATCATTGTTGCTTCTTCCCATAAGCACATATGAAGATCTTGATCATGGATCATAGTCCTCACAAATTCCATTATCGTTCTGTTCTTTCATTCAGCTACACTATTTTGTTGGGGATTGTAGGGAGTAGTGAGTTCCCTCTTGATCCCAACATCTTTGCAGAAGTTCATGAACTCTTTTGAGGTGTATTCTCCTCCATTATCTGACCTGAGTATCTTAATCTTTCTTTCAGAAATATTCTCTATCAAGGATTTGAATTCCTTGAACTTGCTGAACACTTCATCTTTAGATTTCAAGAGATACACCCAGGTCTTACAAGAATAATCATCAATGAATGATACATAGTATACATACCCGCTAATGGAGGCCGATGGCATTGGGCCACATACATCTGAATGAATGATTTCTAGGACTCCTTCTGCTTTGCTGTCTCTCTTCGGAAAAATGGTTCTTGATGTTCTTCCCTTGTGCGCATCCACTGCATACGCCTTCATGGTAGACCTTAAGTTCTGGTAAACCTGTGACCACTTTGCATATGTATGGTAGCGCCTTGTAGTTGATGTGAGCTAATCTTCTATGCCAAAGTTCACATGAGTTTTCAATGGTGTGGGCCATGGCAGTTTCTGAGTGACCCTTTAGTCTATACAAGCCATTTTCTTCACTTCCAATGATGATTGCTTCATTTATGGTTTCTCCTTTAGCCCACATAAGAACTTCTCAATCTATAAAGGCAACTTTGTAGCCTTTCTTTTCTAAATCTGAAACGGAGAGTAGGTTCTTTTTCAAACCTGGTACATATAGTACGTCCTTCATTTTTAATGAATTCCCTGAATTCAGTTTGTAGTTTGATTCTTCCACTCCCTTGATGGGATATTGGTAATTATCTCCAAGTGTCACTTTATGAGAAAACTTCTTTTCTGAAACACAAGAGAGAATGTTTTTCTGACCTGTCATGTGCTTGGAGGCACCACTATCAATAAACCACGTGTCCTCTCCATGTGTTACCGATCCTGAGAGGGTCGAGATTAAGATATAGTCTTTGATATGTTCTCTTATCATATTTGCAGGTGGATCTTCATCTTCGACTGCATGGGCAAGGTGCCTCTTATGTTTCCTCTTGTATTCTTCTCGTCTGGTTGGACAAAATTTTGCAATGTGTCCCATCTTGTCACAATGATAGCATTGTATAGATCAGTAGTCTCTTTCCCTTCGTTGTCCTCTCTTCTGAAATCTCCTTGGATGAGATTCTTTATTATTGAATTTGTTTGGCAGTTGAGGCTCTTTATGAGTCTCCTTGTGGAAGTAGGGTTTCTTCCTTCCTCTTTTGGTGTGAGTAGCTAGGGCTTGATCATCATCTCTTGCTAGTAGCGCGTCATGGTTATCTACTCTTGTTTCTTCTTGGATGCATTCTTCCCATAGACTATCAAACTTTAGTTACTCCATTCTGGCACATATCGTTTGGATGAATGCATCCCAAGGTCTTGTGAGACCATTTAGGGCCATCATTATGAGCTCGTCTTCGTCTATGGTGTCTCCAATCACTTCTAACTGTTGTTTGAATTCTAAAATTCTAGAGAAATATTCTTGGATCGTTTCTCCTTTCTGCATCCTCGTATTCTTTAGTTGAGTTCTTAGAGTCATCTTCCGGTTTTTGTTCTTTCCTTCGTACAATCTTATTAAGGCATCAAACATTTCTTTCGGAGTGTTCTTTGATGACACATAAGGAATCAGGTGGTCTTTGATTGAATCTGCAATGATTCTTTGGGCCCTGATTGTGTCCTTTTGATGCTTTGCTTTCTCTGCGGCATCTTCGGGTTCCAACACTTCTTCTTTGATGAATCTTGCTAGTTCATTCTCTGCAAGGATGGAAAAATTTCGTACCTGGAAGTATAGGATCAGGATGATCCTATACTTCCAGGTACGAAAGTTTTCCACACCTTCCATTTTGTCAACAAGCTTCGTGCTTCCAGACATCTTTTACCTGGAGCTAGGAAAATGACCAAAAAATGAAAGTGCTCAAAATCAAATTTTGAACTTACCAGGAGATGCGCTTGGCTAAGGTGAGTAGCCTGGTGTGCTTGGATATGAGAAAATACAACTTTTACCCTTCCAAACTTGATCTACGGATTTCTGGACTAGTGCTTCTGGTTTTCTGGTACCTCTGGTACTTCTGGTACTTCTGGTTCACTGGTTTTCTAGTACTTTTGTGAAACTAGGGTTTCACTTTCCAGGATATCCACCCACTGAAAAGGTGCGTTGATGATGCCAAAGTAATCCTTGAGGGAGGGCACACTTTTCTAGATGGTTTTGGGGCTGAAAAGATTCACCATAAAAAATCCCTAATTTGCATGTATGGCAACAGTGACGTTTTTCTCTTGCGAAAGATGCTCTCTTCAGCTTGGCTCTGATACCATGTTAATGTTTATGCCATTATTATAGTTCTTTGAATTTCAATAGATAATAACAACATAAAGACAAGATCACTGAGAAATACACAATCACAAGAGACACACCATTTATCCTGGGAAACCCTCTAGGGGAAGAAAACCCAACAAAAATTCCTTATTATAGATAGCCAATACAATGCCAAGAGATAACTCAAGCTAATACAGAAGATCCTCTCCAAAATATGCGCCACTCTCTCTCTTTCTTCTCCAACTGCAATTCTGAAACTTGTCTCTCAAATGAGCAAGTGATTTGTGTCTAAGTGAGGTGCTAGCCTCTTTATTTTTACAAGACTGACACGTGTGAAGTGTCTCTTCACTAGCAGGGCCGACTTCTCAAACTGGGTGGTTATAAACACCTTTAATATATTATGGGGCCTCTTTAATATCTATTGGGGCTGACTTCTTATTCTTCCTATTATAATGATCATTTGACCAATCCGCAAAAGGGGATTTGGTCCTATTACAATAGCTGACATGATCAATCCACAATGGGGATTGGTCCAATGGATAATATATCAGATAATAATAAGAATACACTTTGCAATTACATTATTTCAACAAATTCCAGATCAAGCTATCATAAAAACAAGAGGATGTATATAATCATTGACATAATCAGTAGCATGTTCTTGGATGTTCTAGTCTCCATAAGATAGCTATAGAACTTCCTTTGAGAGGGCATAAATATTTTGCTTCCTTTCCTTATAGACATGAAAAAAAATGATCAAAAGCATGATTTAAGCCTATAACCTCATCTAGCACAAGCTAAAGAACATAATTCCTTAGAGCATACGCCTTTTCCAATTTAATCACCAAAAGTGAGTCTCCAAACACTTGGAGATTTTTAACACCTTTTTTTTATCAACCAGCAACAAAGTCAAACACAGAGCCAAAAGTTCAACTAAATTATTTGTTTCATAGCCCTCTCTAGATTTGAACTTATAGAAGTGTGTCTCCTGTTGAAATAACATTCCCCTAACTTGACATACCCTAGGCTCCCCTTGTGCAACCCATCGAAATAATCCCATGGATTTTTTTTTATCAATTTGTTCCACAACCACCTATCTAATCATTGATCTCTCCTTTACTTGATTGAAATAGGATAGCATATTAATTCCTTGCACTACACATTGCAAAGGAAGATGTTATAGTTTCTTACTAACCATGTGCCCTAAGATGTAATCACTAAATATATCTAAACTTCTTTGTATTTATATTTTTGCACCACCTTCTAAGCCCTTCTTCTATAGAAGAACAATTCCAACAATTTATTAAAATAACAAGTTTCTCCAACTCCTTCCAAACTAGACCAAATGTTGTAGTCCAAGGAATAAAGGCAGATATCGAAGAGAGACTACATCGTGAAATATATCAAGAACACACATGTTACCCAACAAGAAGAGAGAATTTAGGGAATGAATTCCATTCCAAGTTTCTATTCCATCTTTAGGGTTATTTATACAATAGGTGAATGGTTGGAGTAGTTGCACCCGCTCCCACTAATCCTTTGTTTAGTTACATTTACCACTTGTTATAGACATTTACTTAGCTTTATCTACTTATTACATATATTCTTTCTTTATTACATATTATCATGTAGTCTAATGTCTAATAACATATCTGTGAGGACTATTATGGCCTAAGAGGCCCCCTCCATATCTCCCCCACACTCAATTCCTTGCTTATCCTGAGTAAGTGTGCAGATAACTAACGATCTGTTACTCTTTAGCCTTTGTATTTAATCTAGTAGATTCCTGTGTAGTTAGTGAGTCTCACAGTGCTTTTCTCCCACCCAACAATGGTCCTATTGATCCTATTATTGCACTTCTCTCTGATGCCTTCAGAGTGGCGAGTGGCTCGTTCTGGGCTCATATTTCCCCTGCACACACCTTATGGTGGAATATCATACTTCGACCAACCTACCATTTCTCTGCTTTCTGGCTGCAGAGGTCACAACTTAGGAACTATTTTGCAACTTTTATACCGGGGGTTTAATCAAATCAGTTGTTCTTTTGTCATCATCTTTTCTTTTCAGCTCTCCATGTGTGTGTGTTTGTGAAAATATGTCTCTCTTGGATGCCTTTAACCACTGTCGACATGTTCATCATCGATGCTCTCTTAACTTCTATGTGCTCATTTCTCTGCTGCTCATCAATCATGTCTTCCTGGTACTCTTTAATATGTTTTTGATGTTATCTGTATGATATTACATGAATGATGAGTAATTATGACTTAATTACAAGTGCATAGACTTTATGTGCTGTTGACTAGGAATCAACTATTGTCAATGAGAACCCGAACTCATCGGCTAAGGACCGACGTACATTACAATGGTGGAGGGTATCATCTACCTTCAAAGAAGATGCACGTTTAACCCCCTCTTTTATGCTTTGACTAGGATTTTCCAAGACATCTTGAAACTGAGACATACTAATTTTTCTTTTCCAACTAATAGACTCGACTTTGTTACAGACTTGACTTCGACTAGAATTTGACTTGATTGTCTCGACGATAATTCAAATTGACTGGTTTGACTACATCAACTTAACTTGATTACCAATTCGACTTTCAAGTGAACGACTAAATTCGACCCAACTTTGAATTCGACTATGATCCTTCATGTATCTTCTTTTTATAAATAATACTCCATGGGCATAATAAATCTTAATATAATGTACCAATTTCTTTAATTCTTTCACTAGTGGGGCCAACCTCATTTGTTTGAGTCTCCTCTTGAGTATAATTTTGAATAGTAATGCATTATATTAAGTAGTTTTCCATGCACTAGTTGCTATTTAATTCCTCAATTCACACATACTTGGAAGTTCACCGAATAGAATGTGCACCATTAGTTGAGGATTTTTTGGAAATTGGACTCCTCATCAACTTCTAATGTAGTCACAGTAGCATCTAGTCGATCAGGTTGATAAGTCGACCAAGTCGACTAGGTCGACCATAGTTTAGTTGGGTCGACAATACAAGCACACTTGAAATTCCATTTGCAATCTCAAGCGGACGAGAAGAATATTCACCATGTCCCATGTATTGGCAAGCATGATGCATCGAGATAAGAAATAATTGACCAGGTCGATATGTCAACCAAAATTTCTGCAGTAATTAATAGATAGGTACTAGTTGACAATTGAGCCCTTGACATCTAATCCACTGACTTCTCTTTCAATATTTTAAGTAGATTGAGGGTGGCTCCATCTAGTTTTCTTTTGTTGGCGTCCTTATGTGGAGCACAATTCACCAGGAAATCTAGATGTCAACACAGGCCCTCATGTATGCTCGACTCATGATATCATGCATTATTTAAATGGTATAGAATATCTTCATGTCAGAAGCAACACCAACATCATTAGCACGTCCTTAGGACATCTGTCTATTCACCATCCCATCAAATATTCCACCGACAATTCTTCGATCATAATAACGCTCAATCGATCTAATCATGTTAACGCTCGATCACTCGATCAAAATAATGCTTAGTCGATCGAAGCATGTTAATGCTCAGTCGGTTGATCAGAGTAACACTCAGTCAGTCGATCAGAATAACGCCCAGTCGATATGATGAAGAACATACAAAAATTGCCTTCGTATCATGTTAATAAATTCCCTCATTGTATTGTCGTAGCTGCTGATCGATCCTTGAGGGTCGATTTTCCATAGAGTTTGTGTGGAAAATCCCTAAAATGCAATCCATTCTTTATAGTCAATTAGACCCTCCTTCACGTGCTCGATCGACTTTAATGAACACATAAATAGTTGATTTATTGCAAGTGGCTTAAGTCGGGTTCTGTCGACTTCGTCATTCATAAAAATGCATGTGTGTCGGCCTCATTGCGATTAGAACATGACAATCAATATTTCCTTGTTTATGTAGAATGTGCTGATTATCAACTCAAAAGTTGATTGATCTCGTCCTAGAAGGAAAGGGTTTCAACTTCGCTAGCCTCCCACATAATTTTCCCTCAAACTCTTACAAAACAAAGACGAGAAAACCACCAGAAGGGTTGGCAAAGCACTGTACAAAGACTTACTCCATCGATCGAATGTCTGAATCCATGAATAATTTTTAGGCATTGTAACAACATGAAGATCCGCCTACCAACCATCTTTGGTCATGCTACTGTCGGTTAGGTTTCTAGCAATGCGATCTAGGGTTCAACACATCAAAATATAAACCAAGATCCACCATATTCACAAAACATTTTATCTCTAGTTTTCATTAGCTAGATCCATATTTATGTATCTCGAAGTCAATCTTTTACTCATGGTTTTTAGATCGAACTGAATATTCCATGGCACATTCCATTTCTTCCCTAGTCTACAAGCATTCATGAGTGATCATTCAAACTTAGGTATTCTTAGGTATTCATATTTCTTCTTATCTTCTTCAAGCTTCTTATTTCCACGAGCATCTCATGCAAGCCTGTATTCAAGTCACGCAGAAATTGAACCAAAATGTTGTAGTCCAGGTGTTACACATTATTTTGGTCACCTTGGTGATACTTCTACAAGCATGTGTTCAGGTTGAGGAAAGTGAATGGTTTCCTCCACTTCAAAGCTTGTTTTTAGAAGGCCGTCGCAGGCTAGGAGTATTACACAGTGCGAAATGCCTGATTTCCATAGGCTTCTCTAAACTTGGCTTGCAGAGTTTCCGCATGCTGCTCTATAGGCAGGGTGCAACAGTATTTTAAGACTAAGAAAAGGGACGAAGTTCACGAAGGTTCTATAAGGGAATCTTCTAGAATTCGAGGTGGCATCCATATGGTTGGGATCCTACTGGCTTCTCTGATTTGGTGGGATCACCCTAATTTCTTTAACCATCTCTCCTTCTCCTATATAATGATGGATTTCTCATGGAAAAGGTTAAGCATTAAGCAAGCAAGAGCAAGTAAGGAATGAATTAAAGTTGAATAGGTTGTGAATTGTGTGAGGAACTCTACTCCAGATGCTTGAGGGCTTCATCTCAGTCCATTAAGTTATTGTGGATCATCTTCATGCAAGCTTGGAGCAAGTTTGTTTTGGAGCAAAAGGCCATCGAAAGGGAACTTAGCGACATCAAGGCTGTTTGGTTGTATCTACCACTTTCTCTTAATATAATACAGTGGCATGTTTCTTTCCCATAAAATCATTCTCATTTTATTACATGATTCCTTGATCACATGTATAAGTCTTCATTGAATATACTATTATTGCTTTCACTTTGGTTGGTTTGTGTTTCATTGTAGGATCAATAGCACAAGAGCACCGGAGCAAAGAAGGGACAACAAAGTCATAAGGAAGTGATATTCAAAGGTATGTTACTCATCCTTTCTTTGACAGTAGATTCAATGATTAGAGCTTAGGGAAAGCGCCATGTATTGTCTTGTTTTGTTCTAGATCTAGGTGGATCTAAGGAGATCAGTTTATGTATGCATTTACCGATATATCCAATAACTCCAAGGAATAAAGGAAGACATCTAAGAGAGACTACATCGTGAAATATATGAAGAACACACACGTAACCGAACAAGAAGAGACAATTTAGGGAAGGAATTCCATTCCAAGTTTCTATTCCATCTTTAGGGTTATTTATACAATAGGTGAATGGTTGGAGCGGTTGCACTCGCTCCAACTAATCCTTTGTTTAGTTACATTTACCACTTCTTATAGACATTTACTTAGCTTTATCTACTTATTACATATATTCTTGCTTTATTACATATTATCATGTAGTCTAATGTCTAATAACATATATGTGATGACTATTAGGGACTAAGAGCCCCCCTCAACACCAAAGTAGGAACAAGACATAACCAGATGGGAATTAGTCTCTTCAC
Source organism: Picea engelmannii (assembly GCA_009831015.1). NCBI lineage: Eukaryota > Viridiplantae > Streptophyta > Pinopsida > Pinales > Pinaceae > Picea > Picea engelmannii. The sequence continues at coordinate 102,753 of ML791165.1, forward strand.
AGACCTTACATAAAGGACATCTTCCAAGGCCATGCATATTTATTTTTTGTAGGTTATCCAAAGTAAGAGATTTGTTATTGAGTAGGATCCACATAAAGATATGAGCCTTTGATGGACATTTGAACCTCCACGCCTCCTTCCAACACCATTTTTGAATCCCTAGGTCCTCTTTGAAACAAAAGACCATATAGATGTTAGAAAAACAAGATCACGGAGCAATAAAATAAACAAATGCAGAAATAAAACACAAAAGATACACAATACAATAGAGACACATATATATGTGGTTCACCCAGTGTGGGCTATGTCCACTAGAGAAATTGCCATGTCCTTCCTTTTTATTATCCAAAAAAATGAAGGGATACAACCTACAACACAGATGTTGTAACTTCCTCTTCTTTCTCTCACAATCTCCTCTCTCAGACTACAATATTCACAATAATACACAATCGCAATAAAATTCCCTCATAAAAGAGGGTCACCTTCTAGGGAAAAAAACCCTAACATAACTTCTACCATCAGATCTGCGACCTTATAATGAATGGTCCAGAATTGTGTATCCTGCAGTTTCTTTGACATGCATATGAATTAGGAAGATAATCAGGTTCCATAACCAACAATAGCCAAATTTTGGAGTGTAAACCTTAGTTAGATATTTTGACACTATCAATATGTCATCTTCATCTATTCCCTACAAATGAGGCTCAAGAAATTTCTTCTACACCTCTAAACCCAATATCCTTAGTTGACTTCCATTCTTGACTCCACACAATAGTTCTAACATGGCCAACCACTTGACACATGTAGAAAAATCATCTCTTTCTCTAAGACACTGAACGAAATTCTCGTGAAGATTATAATCTTATCTACATCCAACCCAATGATCTTCTCCAACTCTAACCTTGGAACCTTCACCCACTCTCCACACAAGCCAATCCCCAATCATAGGAAAATCTATAACCACAATTTTCCACATGATGGAAACATTATGCAACTATTCCACTGGCCTTGTAAGCCACTTCTCTAATGATTCTAGCATAATATATTCTTGGATCACAATATTGTACCATAGGCCCTTACCTTAATCTAACTTCCATATATACTTGGTTGCTAATGCTTTAGAAAAAAAGAGAAAGATTCTTTAAACCCCACCCCCCTTAATTTTTTCGAACAACCAACCTTTTCCACTTCAACAAGGGAATTCCTTTTCTCCCAATTCTACTAGACCAAAGAAACCTACAACTCAACCTCCTTATCACTTCCAAAACTCCATGGGGAATCTTGGACAAGGACATCCAAAAAACAAGAATGGCCTAATAACAGACTTTACTAGCACAAGATGACCTCCTCTGAATAACCACATGTGACACTAGGTGTCAATTATGTTTTCAAATGTATTTATCAACCATTGCCAATCTGTCTTCAAATAATCATTAGGCTTTGAAAAAATACCTAAATACTTAAGTCCATCATCCAATGTAGATTGCTCATAAGGAAATAAAGTGGAGAAATAAGCCTCATCATCCTCCTTAATCCCCATGAAATATATTGTGTATTTATCAACATTAACTAACATAATGTCCCTTCTTGAAACATCATAGAAAATGAAGATTTCATCAACAAACAATAAATGAGAAATATATAAAGAACCTCCAAATTTGATACCCTTGAAATTGCCACTCCTTGTTGCATCCAACAAAGCCCTTTGAAGACCTTAAGCTACAATCAACAATAATAGGGGAGAAAGAGGACAACCCCATATTAAGCCCTTCTCAGGTTGAAATAAATTTGAAGCAGACCCATTTATCAACATAGAGAAATAAATTAGGGGAGGCAGGTGCAGGGGGGGTTCTTTTGGGCCCAGAGGAAAAAAAGTTTTGGACTACTTATAGAATTTTGGGATGGAAACAAACAATAAAGTAGAGGCTTATTCCCTCCTTCAAGTGATACACTTGGAAACACAAAGGCACATACAAACTTTGAATGTAGTGGGTGATTCGAAGACAATAATAAGGACAATGATACTAGGCTCCTCTCCTCATAACTAAAGCTTAAGAAACCCAATTGAACGAATTCTCCTTCTCACAGGTCCCACACACATCAATTATTTACACATCCTTTGAATAAATAATGAAGAAGCAGATAAAATGGCCAATAAGGCCATTGGCAAGGCCCCAGGTCACTTGGGGGTCAATGGAGGTGATTACTCAGCCCCTTTTCCACAAATTTAAGCCTGACTCAACAACCCGAGGCCCATGTTGTTTGGGGGGAGACACATGGAAGGGAAATACATCGCATTCTCTCTTGCACAAGGTTTGGGACACAAGGACATGGTCTTTTAACACAGGTGAGAGATTAAGCAACTTGTGGGAAGTACAATCGTTCCATCATGAGGAAGGGAGGTGGTACTCCTCACACATGTTCTCTCGTGTGTCTCAGGGATGAGGATTCGGGTGCAACGAATGAGGATTCAAAAAGAACTGGTCAAATGAGGATAGTGAGCTCAGTAGGCATCATTTAAAGTTCTTCACCACCCTTTGAAAGTGCTTGGCACGACGATTATCAGCTAGACAAGGTACTCTCCAAATCCTTGTTTCAATCCCTCTGTTCTTTCCCCTTGTAATTGAATTATCACAGGGTTTGCATCGACATCATGGCAGATTATGGAAGGTGGCACCTCAGAAAGCTAATTAAATCCCGATGCCTCTCGCATTTGGCATGTGCTTCTTTCACTAGGTGGTCTGTATGGTTCCTCCCCAACTCTCTTCCCGAGCTTTCTGAATTAAGAGTCTACCACATTCTGGGTGGGTTCTCTAGCCTAGTCTGGCTTCATTTCTATCCCTGTGTTGCCCCTCATTTTAACGTAGGCCAATTTTTTAGCCTCACATCTAGAACCACCCCCCTTTGCTTGGCTCCTAGAAGTAATTCCCCTTCAGAATTAAGGCATTGCTCAGTCTTGTCCTTTTGAAGAAGCATGGATGCTAAGGAGAAAAACGTACGACAAGGTCAGTGGGATCCCGATTTCGATTGCGGATAATTTCAGAGGTTAAAAATTAAATATGGGGCCATCATCTCCATGGTCCCCTTTGAGCTATAAAAATTGTCTCAGCATTGACATCTCATCTAGCAGCTCCAAGACGAATCTATGCTTAGCACAACCAAATTGAAGACCTCCATTTTCGTCTCGAAGGGTGTGAGAAAAATCAAAGGAAACCTTCCACCCTGACCAACATTGGAAACACATCAAGCAATGTTTCAGAAGCCTCAATGGGCTCGATCCATGATCTCAATGAACCAGTTGAAGCAAAATGGGTCCAACAAGAAATACAAGACGTCAAGCAAGAACCGTGTAGCTGATTTACTTTCAAAATGAAGTTGTCATGTTTTGTCTATCACTATGTATTAATGATATTTTTTACTGGTAGTATACCTACCAGATTAGAAGTAGCATAAATTTTTGGATAATCCTTAAGGACCCAGACATAATTTTTTTAATCACTGAACTATTCTTGAGATTTGGTGGTCCCATGGAACTTTAAAATTTTGTATTTTGTATCTCAGTGGTCTTGACCACACCATTTTAATGAAAAAATTCCCCAGTTTTTGTGAAAAAAAACCAAAGAGAAATAAATTAATGTTACACAAATCATAACCTAATTCACAAAAGGTACACAAAATCTTAGATGAATCAACATTAGTCTTATATATATCCAACTAATCCTATCATAAGCCTTAGAGAGATAAAATTTTACCACCATTGACTTGAGAGTCCTTGTATTGATAGAGTGCATCTTGTGCCACCCTAATGGCCTCATGTATCCATCTACCCTTCAGAAAACCAAATTGCTCACTAGATATATATTTGGATAGCAACACTTTTACTCTCTTGGCTATAATCTTCACAATGATTTTATATATGCAATTATAGATAGATATAGGCCTATACTCCCTAAACAAAGAAGGATTATCATTATTTTGGACCAAAGGAATAAAGGTAGCATTAAATGATGCAAGAATCCTCTTAGAACCTATCGAATCCTCTACAAACCTTAGTACCTCATCTCAATCAACTTATAAAAACCTAAGAAAAATTCAACATGCCATTAGGACCTAGGCTTTTATCCCTCTTGAAACTGTGTAGAATATATTGAAGCACCTCCTTAGAAAGTTCACATATACATAAATTATTATCTTCATCACTAACAAAGTTAGGGAGGAAAGAGATCGTCCTTACCACCTCTATTATTGTAGCCTCACCTTTTGCTTTTAATATATCTTGAAAATTTTCTACACCAACCTTGGCTAGATCTTTAAATTTTGACAGCATCAAACCATCATTTATTTTCACCTTCCACATAGTATTTTTCCAGTGATTTGCAAATTATTGAAAGAGCTTGGAATTTTCATCCCCTTTCTCAAGCCAAAGTGCCCTACTCTTAGGTGTCCATGCAACCTCTTTTTCAGCGAAAATTTTCCACCTTATTTCTTCCAATTGTACAATTTTAGCCTTTGAAGGCTTTGACAAGTAGCCTCCATCTTCCCTTTAGTACATATCCTCCAACTTGGGTTCAACTTCAAGCAAAGACTTTTCTTCTTTTAGTTTCTTTAAATGAGCCCAATTGATTGCATCATTCTTAACCTTTTTGAGTTTTGATTCAAACTAAAGAGAAGTGGACTCCCTTAAAGAGCCATCATATGGGACCCATTGATCTTTTACTAGTCTAATGAAATCCTCCTCATCCAACCAACTAGAGTTAAATTTAAAAGGGTTAGGAGTATTTTTACCTGTAAGAGCCACTTTGAGGACAACAAGAAAATGATATAACATTCCACCTAAATTGACCCACTGATGAATTCAGATATCATCTTCCATCAGGGATTCAAAAACAAAAACCTATCTAGTATTTTTACTAGTCTATCATTCCCCACTCTTTTATTCCTCTAAGTAGGTTTCATCTTAACTGATTCAATATCAAACTACCCTGCATCATCTAATTTCCTGAAAAATAATCAGTAATAGATACACTTGAGTAGATGGACCCCAAACCTTAGAACATCCAAGAGAGAAATTGAAATCCCCCCAATGATTAAATTACCTTGTATTATCTAGTCCCCAATGAAAATTTATCCCAATATACAATCCTTTATACATAAGGACCATAAATGTTTAGGTCCTTGAGCTCCTTTTTCCAGATCTTGGAAAAAGAGATTGGGTCTCAAACTTGAAGTAAAAAACTAATAGTTAGAAATGGATAGAGTCTTTCTCATCCAACCACTAATGAGACTTCCTAGTCTACCTCTAGAGTCAATTCAAAAACTTCCATTCCCCTAACACTTTCTGAAGATCTCTAGCAACCTTTTCACCCTCAACCATAATTTCTTGTAAAAGTTTATTAGGATTATGGGTTTCCATAGCCTTATTAAGGGTCGATTTTTTTGAGGAGTTGCCTAGTCCCCTATAATAAAGATAGATCACATGATACCCTTGACAAGGGCATGCTCTTCTCTTAAAATCCTTTACAAGGTAAGTTTATTGCTAGGCAAAACTTCCTTATAAGCCTTAGCCTTAGCCATAGTCATATAAGATTTTCTTCCTTTAACAACAAACTTTGACCCTTTTCTAATACTCAAATTTAATCCGCCCACAATACGACCATCCAAACCATACAGATTTATCTTCCTAGGATAAATATTATATCTAATAAGCCCCTCCCTAATCTTAGACTAGGAGGCTAATCTAGAATCCCCCCTCAAATTTCCAACATTAAATCTAAGGATGAAATTTCTTAAAAAAACCTATTGTCAATCTTAGGAGGACTACTTGAGGGAATATGAAAGTCCTCCATAAGTCCTTCTATGTTGTTAATAAAGTCTCCTTTTTCCCCACCACCAAGAGACCCCAAATTCACCTTAGATCACGACCAAAAGACCAAAATCCTATTGTAAAAAAAACACATTACCACAATCTGAAGATGACATAATTTGAGGGAGTTTACCATAAATAATAGGATTTGCACTAGGGAGAGACAAAGCATCCATCACCACATCTCGAGGAATATACTTTTTTAAAATTTCTAATGTAATTTAATCATCATTAGTCTCTTCGACAACCAAATCTCTTTTTACAATAGGCTTTACCCCCACAACACTTGAGGCCTCTATTACATGCCTCTTCTCAGCATGTATACCTTTCAAATTTTGTGAAACTCTATCATTTCCTTCCTCCTCATAAACCTGAGGACCCAAGAGCTTTTTCGCCCACTCCTTATTTTGATAAGGAAGACTATATTCGACAACCAAATGACCATATATATGGCATATAAGATAGAAAAATAGAATACCCACATAGTCCATAATATGTTTTACAATATTATTCCCTTTCCTCAAAGTCATAACATCTGCAAGACCTTCGTAGAGATCGATTCCAACCAAAATCCATGCCATGGGCATCAAACTAGACTCTCGAAAATAAAGTTTAGCCTCATAGAAAACCCCAATGGAATTACCTAATATTTCTTTTAACACCATAGGTGACCAAAAATCCAACAACAACGTTGGAAATTTAACCCAAACTGGGGTTATCTCCACTTTTGTAACCACCCTCCCATTTAGTTACGACAACAAGCCTCTCATAACAAGTACAAGATTTGTTTTTTTTTTTGTGTGTGTAGAAGGGTAATAAAGACATTATACTCTACATCGCAACACGACGACGAACATGACGCATGCAACTCATGCGACAACAACATAACGACCCTAGAATCACATCAATCACCTGGAATCAACGTATGACAATCAACCGACGAGGAATAAGAATGACTACCCACTCGTCCTACCCTGCAATGGTTAGGACCTCCAGGACACATAAGCAATGCTCAAGCCCAGGTTCCCATCGATTTTGACCATTTAAGGTCTCAAGGCTGACGACTGTTCTGAGGTACAAGGAGGCGTCTACATCCCGCTCGACACAAGCAGACCAAGCACATTAAATGTTTACAACCCAGTACAACATTAATTAAAAAGAACAACCGCACCCTTAACAGGAAGTGCAAGATAAAAACGACTTCGCCAATATCCCGATTAATCGTCGAGTCAAGCTAGTCAATAAATGCAGTCTATGTTAATCATCTATCACGAGCCCACTTAGCATGTCTAAATGAAAAATATCATTAAGGTACAATCTAAATTATCCTTAAAACAAATTCATTTGCGCAATTTTATATTACAAGTGTCGTCAGAGTACCATCTAAATCAATTTGCCTTAAAATATTATTATTTGATATAAGTATTCTATTTTAAAATCAATATCTAATAATTATGTAGATATATATATCAATATCCAAAGAAATAGATCATGTACATCTTAACAATCTTTACACAAAAAATCCTCATCCCACAAATAATAATAATAATTGTTATTATTATTATCATTAATAAAAACAGTTCATTACTCTAAATATAATAATCATTTAAATAAACTTAAACCATTTCATAAACATATAAAGATATCTAAATAAAACTTCTATAATATTCATACACTTCATTCCCTCTGAATAATAAAAATCTACTCTATGATAGTTCATGTACATGTTCGATACACCAAATAACATGATAGAATAATAAAAGCTAAATTAAAAGATATTATTAATTAAATTAAAATGAAGAAATGGGACATTATTAATTAATAAAAAGAAAACCAAATTACTTTTTGGTGCAAGGAAATATATCACAGGTTGTACACTATAAACGATAACCATTACATCAGCTGTTCATCAATAAATATAAATCTAAAAATCTGCAGGCGATTAATTTCAATAGTGGTTTGAATTATGCAAGTGGCTATTGTCCAATTCGAATGCAAATTTTAAAGCTGTTCTGCGATTATAAATGAGAACCAATTCTACTCTTATTCAATGCAAATTTTTCTGCTATAAAGCGGTTAAATATTAAATGCCCTTTAGAGCCACCCAATGCAATGGAAGCTATCATTAATGCTAACCAGGGTCAATAAATGTTAATGCCGAAAAATATCAGCGCTAGAAAACTGGTGGCCATAACATAAATGATTTTAAAATACTGGTGGCCATAACATCCTACGAGAGACTAAGGCCATACACCTAAAATATTTACTGCCAGGTAAGGGTAAAAGTAAAACGCATGGCATAAACACTTAAGCAAGCTAGCGGCCTAGACTGATGTCATTGCGGTTAAAAGGCGAAGTCAGCCATTGGGCAACTAGTGGCCATTTAAACAACAAGAAGGAATCTGTTGACCATTTCCAGGGCCGTAGCAATTATTCTGGCGAATAATAAGGTAATTAATTCAACATTGAACATTTGCAACTACCATGGCTATTAACTATAGCTATAAACTTGACAATTAGCGTGGCCTTCAACAAGCAATTATCAGAACCAAATCTAAGAGTAAAATTTTATAGTACAGTCTTAACATGCCAAGATTCATAATAACCAATTTCTGACAGCGGGCTCTAGAAGGTCATAAGGAAATCACTGCAATAATAGAATGATTAGCCGTAAGGTTGTCGGCATCTAGCGCTAGCTCCCAACCCATAAAATCTACTACAAGGCACCCTTAAGATATCAAGAATAACTGTCGAATCACCCACACATATAATCTTTAAATACGCTGGTCAACTTGTTGAAGCCTCAACCTGAGGTTGCCTCAATCATATGGTTTCACCAACACCCTTCTCAAGGAGGAGAGCTTAACTCAAGGCTCGCCTTAGCATCTGGCAACCCAACGACCGAAAGTTGACAGGTTTTAAGCAGTCTCCACAGAGTGCATCAGTTCAACGCTGAGCATTTGAACAGGTAACCCAACCTGGCAGGGAATTTTGATCACAGAGATAGGGTGATAAGAAAAAGACCAAAATCCTCTGCAAGGCTCTAAAATTCACGTTCTAAGCACGCGGCAGGACATTTCACCAGATGTTTTATGGATGGCCATAAATTGTGGAGACTTTTAACCACAATGACCCCATAAAAAGAAAATCGATAATGCTGAAAGGGAAGGTTAATTTGTCACCTAATTTATCAACACTTTTGCAAATAGCATTCCTCTTGGCAGATGCAAGAAACAACTGGCAATCGTTGAATTGGATAAGTATATTTGAAGGATGCTAAAGAAATAGTCCTCATCTTGTATTACAAAAATCATCCAGCGTAAATGCATTCCACACTTCAGAAAATCCTCAGCCCAAGCACACGTAGAGTCTAAGGAACCAAACGACCACAACAAAATAATTTACCCGTAATGATAAGGGAAAATGCTGTGCCACGCAACAACAAAGCGCAGGGTGCAATTTCTGGCTATTGGGCCCAATCCACGACAACTCACTAAAAAACGCACGGGTAATAAAAAAAAATTGCTCAAAAGAAATCACACAGGTTTACATGTAAAAGGTGTTTGCGGTCCTCACGCCATCAGTATGTGGAACACAGTCAAGGATTAAGAAGTTGCAGCAAGGGAAATAAAAGAATTTGCAGGCATACCGAATACATAGTCAATTAGTAAACGCTGTCAGTCAGATATTGCTGCCTCTAAACAATTGTGTGTCTAACAAGATAAAGGTTTTCATGTACACATGGAATTCCATGTATCCAATCAGGAATTACGCCCAGGAGTAAAAGTTGCAACACATAAGACCCAACCATACCAGAAGACACCCCGAAGTATGCCAAGAAGTCACGAGGTCAAGCGAAGAAACAATCAATCAGTCGCAGAGGAAGTTTCCATCAAAAAGTAAACGCTGAGTTAAGAACAGAGAGGGATCATAACACAGATTTAGGTTTCCAACAAAAGGTAGACATGCAGAGTTACCTTCTGCTAGAAGGCGCAAGATGACAATCAGCAAAGACAACCATAGAGGCATATGGCTGACAGGTTCGTCCTTCACTTCATCATCCTCACACAGAAAAGTAGGACGTTGATATCCATAGGTCTTTTAACGCTAAGGCGACGACCGTAGATCAGGCTCCTGGCTGACTGCTCAGGCGAGGACTGGTGAGCTAGGGACGAACGCTAGACAACCACGAAGGTAACAATCAACCAACAAGTTGGTCAAGATGTGAGGAAAAAGAAGCCATGGGAGTCAATCTATCGTCAAGCTAGGCTAAGAAAGGTTTCAGTCATCCAATTTAAAAAAAAAAAAAAACATCAGTTTACTTTTTCAATCAATCAGTAGTTACAAGCATTAGTCCTAATACATTCTACCATACAAAATGAAAAGAGCGTACCGTTGCCTGATCGCCCGCTTTGAATGGCGTCCACGCGCTCTGTGCAACTCCTCTCGCCGACCATCGAGACTTCACCGGTACCTCCCAGCCAACGCTAGGGGTACTCTTCTTCCCCCTTAGCCCCCCGAGCTGCAAAGGGGCCACACACTCCTGTCTAGAGATTTCGACTAGCTCCCAACTCACCTCGCAAGGCTGAGCTACCACTCCTCTCCGAGTTGGGTATCCCAACTCCCACAAGTAAATCAGTCAAGTAGATAATTCTGCAGTGTAACGTTACACAAACAGAAGATGATTCTTCTTCCTTCTCCTTCCTTCATTTTATAGAGTTTCGAACTTCCCCTCTTTCCTAAAATCTCATTTAATTAAAGTTTTTAAAATAAATTCCTAAAAATTCTTCTGCGTACAAGTGTCACCCATCCCCTTCATTCCTCCATTATTTAATTTCTTTAATTAATTAATTGTCTTATTTCCCTCACCCACCTAGAGTTACTCCTAGAATCACTCCTAGGTGTCCCCCAATTCCCTTACAGGTTTTAAAGGCTTTCACTATTATGAAATTGTTAATTCAGTTTAAAATTAGAAAGCTCTTAAATGGTAGATTCTTTACTAAGTTGACTTTCCGCTTTTTCCCTTAAGTTCCCCTTTTTCCCTTTTTATGTTCCATCTTTTCCTAGTTTCCTAATTTTTTTTCCCCCTCTTTCGCCTTTTAAATTAGAACCCAAAAAGGTAGGTGTGGAATTTAACCCCTATTCCCTTTTATCATTAAATTAGTATATTTTAAATTATCAAAAAGATTAAAACAATTATTCCCTCTTTACATTTTATATCCACATATTTTATTTTTTTATGAATAAATTAAATTTCTTTCTCCCTTCATGTTACAAGATTTAACAAAGATCATAATTATTATTTAAATTGTTTTTATTTTTATTATTATTATTTTTTTTATAGAAGACAAAATTTTACCACTAGCGTAATTTAGACTAGACCTTAATTTTCGTGAAGGGCGACATTTTATTAGGGAAAATGTTTTTTTTTTTTAAATCTTATCTCAATGTTCATCCTAAGGCCGTCTAGGTTCATTTATTTATCAACAACAACGCGACGTGCCCTTCAGGACGCACTAGGTGCTCCAAGGGTGCCACTCGCCTTATCTGTTCCCTTGCACGATGTGCCCTTCAGGATGCACTATGTGCTCCAAGGGTGCCACTCACCTCTTGACTGACTTGGTAGACATCAATAACCCCTGGAGTCAACACTCCCCCAGGTGAAATTGTGGGAGACTAAGGGCTCCTAAGGAATAAGGCCCCCGCCTTATTGCGCGCCCCTTAGAATCATCGTGAGCGACTGTCGCAGTCTTCCCTCACGACATCGTGTGTCCTCTTGAACTAGGTAATCGTTAACCTACAGTTTGAGCCACGACGGGAGTGTTAGTAGGCTGTGGCAGGGATGCTGTCCACACCTCTCCCTCAACATCTCTGGTAGTCGCGCGTGACCCCTTTACTCCATATGTGAGTCTGGTCGGCAAGCTATCGTCAGCCTGCATCATCAACAAATCATGTCAGAACATATCCATATCATATCATCTAATCAGATGCACTAATATCACAGTAAAACAATCAAACCCCAATGGTACACTCCCTGACTCGATCCAGAGTCCAATGGGTTCCATCGATGCCTCTGCATCCTTAAGGTCCAAAACCCTGGACACTCAGTAAACCAAGTTAATAGCACCTGTCTATGTAAATGCAGTAAAACAACATGACATCAACCCATAACGCCTCATAATCAAAATCAAATGTTTTAATAGCATAATAATCTGGATCACTTGCGAGCAAGTGTCCTCAAAGAATAAGTTCGCTCTGTGCACCAGAGCGGGATGTTACATACACCCCCTCTTGGTCTAAACTTCGTCCCGAAGTTTCACAGTATAAATTCTGAAATAAAGTGTATCATAGTATCATATGTCTATCTATCAAAGAAAAAGGGAAACTGCTGACGCATATCATATGCGTCCTCCCAGGTCGCCGAGTGCGGACTATAATTGTCCCACTAGACCTTGACCTGATCTACTGTTCGACATCGTAGCTATCAAAAATGATGGTCCAAGATGCGGACTGACTCAGCCGTGAGTGCCCCCTCATCCGATACCTGCAAGGAACTCATGTCAATAACATGTGTAGGACCACTAATATAATGCCTCAAAACAGATACATGAAAAACATCGTGCATACACCTCAAGGAATTAGGCAAGGCTAGTCGATAGGCCATAGGCCCCTTTCTCTCCATAATCTCGAAAGGTCCCACGAACCTAGGAGAGAGTTTATCTCCCTTCCCAAACTTGATCAAACTCTTATTCGGTTTAACCCACAAGAAGACTTGATCGCCGACCTCGGAACTACGGTCGACATGGTGCGCATCAACATAACTCTTCTGTCGATCCTGTGCTTCTTTAATACTTTGTCTTATTGTTTTCATTTTCTCTTCCATTTCTTGGATCACTTCTGGTCCCACCAGGACCCTATCCTCAAGCCGATCCCAACTCAAAGGTGTCCGACACGGTCACCCATAAAGAAACTCGAAGGGCACCATTTTAATGGTGCTCTGGTAAATGTTGTTGTAAGCGAACTTCACTAGTGGCAAGAATTCTTCCCAACGCTTTTGTTGGTCCATCACATACATGCGCAACATGTCCTCCAAGGTTTGATTCGTTCATTCGTTCTGCCCATCAGTCTCTGGGTGATACGCAGTACTAAAGTTAAGTTGGGTTCCCAAGGCCTCTTGGAAACTCGTCCAAAATCATCTAGTAAACACCAATCCTTGATCAGATATAATCCTCTTAGGCATGCCATGCAGCCTCATAATCTCACTGATGAAAACTCTAGCTATGTCAGGTGCCTGATACCTGGTACGCACGAGAATAAAGTGAGCACTCTTCGTTAGAGTGTCTACTACTACGAAAATCGAGTCATGTCTCCTTGCCATCAGTGGCAATCCAACAATAAAATCCATCGAAATAACCTCCCATTTCGATTCTGGAATAGCGTGTGGTTGTAGTAATCCTGTTGGGCGTCTATGTTCAGCCTTCATCTGCTGACATTCTAGACATCTAGCCACATAGTTGACTATGTCTGCCTTCATTCCCTTCCAGAGGAATAAGGGTTTAAGGTCTGCCCTCATCTTCGTGACTCTCGGGTGAGCCATGTAAACTGCTCTATGAGCCTCGCTCAGGATCAACATCCTCAACTCATCGTTCAGCGGTATGTAGATCCGATTTTTAAACCTCAATAAACCATCGCTATCAAATGAAAATCCTTCAAATCATGGTACCATCATTATGTTTTGTCCGATAAAACCCTCAACCTCTTTGTACCAATCATCGTCATGCTGTAAGGTTAGAATCTTTTCACGTAGATTCGTCTGAAGAGGTAACACCGAAAAGAGGCGTGGTCTCTGACTCAATGCATCTGCCACTCTATTCACTATTCCTTTTATGTAAGTAATTTCAAAGTCGTACTCTCTAAGAATTTCGACCAACGCCGTTGTCGCGCGTTCAGGTCACTTTGCGTAAATATGTGTTGTAGTCCACAATGGTTAGTCTTTAGTTCAATTTTTCATCCGACAAGGTAGTGTCTCCAAACCTTCAAGGCATAAACGATGGCTAACAACTCCAAATCGTGCGTCGCATAGTTCTCCTCATGCCTTCTCAGTTTCCTTGAAATGTAAGCGATTACTCGTCCGTCTTGCATCAAGATTCTGCCTAAGCCTTCCTTGGATGCGTCAGTGCATACCAAGAAGTCCGCATCCATGTCAGGGACCTTTAGTATCGGTGCTATTGTCAATATCTCCTTGAGCCTATGAAATGATTCCGCGCATTTCTCGGTCCAAACAAACTTCTTGTTCTTCTTCTGCAATTCCGTGATTGGATTTGCTATCTTCGAAAACCCCTCGACGAACCGTCGATAGTATCCTGCTAAACCCATGAAGCTGTGCACTTCCAGGACATTCGTTGGCGCAAGCCATTCCATGATAGCTTCGACCTTTGCTGGATCCACGATGATGCCTTCGCCGGAGATCACATGCCCTAAGTAGTGAATCTTCGTTTGATAAAAAGAGCATTTGAACAACTTCCCATATAATTTGTGCTCTCACAGAAACTGTAGTACCAAGCAAAACTGCTTGTCATGCTCCTCCATCCTCCAAGAGTAAATCAAAATATCGTCAATGAATACTTGGATGAACTTGTCCAAGTACTCACGAAACACCCTGTTCATCAAACTCATAAATACCCCTGGGGCGTTTGTCAGTCCAAACGGTAAAATAGTAAACTTGTAATGTCCAAACCTCGTCTTAAAGGCGGTCTTAGGGACGTCATATTCCTTAATCCATAACTGGTGGTATCCTAATCGCAAGTCGATCTTCGAGAACACCGTTGTGCCCTTCATTTGATCGAACAGATCATCGATTCTCGGCAACAGATACTGATTCTTGATCGTGGCCTTGTTTAATTGACGGTAGTCAATGCAGAGCCTCCACGACCCATCCTTTTTTCATATGAAAATAACAGGTGCACCCCACGGTGACACACTAGGACGTATCAGTCCCAGGTCCAACAACTCCTTCAGTTGCATTTTCAACTCTTGTAACTCTGGGGTCGACATTTGATAAGGCGTTCTTGCTATCGATTCAGTTCCCAGTTTTAGGTCTATAGTAAACTCCAAATCCCTCTATGGGGGCATCCCAGGTAACTCCTCCGGAAATATGTTTGCAAACTCTCTCACCACCGGAAGGTGTTCTAAACCTTCCGCTACTCCCTTCTCGTTTAACGCAAGGATCACATAAAGCTTGCACCCCTTGCGCATGCTCTTCCAAATTTGCAAGGAAGAGATGAACCTCAAGGAAACTCCATGGTTCTGGCCTACAATCACCCGTCTCTATCCCTCGTCATCGACCAAGCTCAACCGTTTCGTCTTACAGTTGAGTATCACCTCATGTGATTCCAACCAGTCCATACCAGTCACAACATCATATGATCCTAGGATCATGACGTACAGGTTGGCCCTTATGACAAACTCTCCCAGGTTAAGGATACATCCCGTAACCTTTCCTCCAACCTTTTGTTTGTCTCCCGAAGCCATCTCTACGAAGCTAAACTCCTCTTGTTCGACTTCCTTTACCTTAATCCTTTTTAGCGCTGCACCAGAAATGAAACTCTCGGTAACACCGGGATATATCAAAATACTAAGGGTCTGGTCAGTGACAGTACCTGTCGTTTCGAGCACAGTCGACTAATGCTTTTCCTGGCGGTTATTCACCACTGCATGAATCCAATGGGCCTTGCCCATATCTCCCACGGTAGTGGGTCCAGCTGATCCAGACACTCTAGTCCTCTCCATAGGGTAGTCACGCTGGTAGTGTGGCTCCCCACACGTCCAACACCCCTTCTTCGGCCTAGTAGTCCTAGTACCCGAAGTAGAAAATGACGGCCCACTGGCCTGGAACCCTGGTCTGTTCTGTTGAATAGGCCTAAACTACTGCTACTGCGGGCGACGCTACTGCTTATGCTGTGGTCCCCGATAAGGTGTCCACTGTTGAGGCGTCGGTCGCCGAGGTGTAGTGAAAGTGGATCCCCTCTGGAAGCCATGATATCCTAGTGTATGTCTGGCTGGTGTCTGATGCTGCTGTGCTCCAGATGAAACCTGCCTTGCGGGTCTCGCTGGAGTCCTGGTCTGACCCCCACTGATAAGCTCCTCCTCTACTATGAGGGCCTTCTGGACAACATCATGCAAGGTTTGAGGCATCAAAATCCTAACCTTTTCACGTAGGTCACCGTTAAGGCCGAACACGAACCTGTTGACCTTAAGTTTCTCGGTGTTAAGGTGCGGAGCATACCAAAGCAACTCCATAAAATGGGCCTCGTATTCGGGCACTGTACGACCTCCCTGTCGTAAGGCATTGAACTCATTGAGCTGATGCTCAATGAATTCCTCTAAAAGGTACCTCTCTCGGAACCGTTCCTCGAACAGTTCCCATGACATGTCTTCGACGACCACGTTCAGCTGCGGTAGGAGCGTCTTCCACCATAGAAGAGCACTCCCCTTCAGTTGAAAGACCACCATGCGGACCTTCATGTTGGAGGTATAATCGCGAAGTGCAAAGCACATCGCCATATTCTCCAACCATGCCTCGGTAGGTGTGCCGTCATGGGCACCAAATAATTCGAGAAATTTGACCTTCTCGAGTTCATGGTGAATGCTACCAATACCGACTGGAGTGCGCGGTGGAACCTCAGCGGGTGTCGACACCCTGGCCTCATCTCTATTCAAACGGATGATCAGTGCCTCAGTCATGCACTGGAAAGATCTCATCATTCCGACTACATCACCAACTGCTATCTGCTCCTGTCCGAGAACCTGCTCGTCTCCCTGGGGGTTAGACCCCTTGGGCGTGGATGCTACTGGAGGCGTCATGCTTCCTCCCCTAGCACCCCGTCATTTACCTCCATGGCGTCCTATAACCATGATTACATGTACGCACACAAGTCAACTCGATCAACAATAGTATAATCAATCATATCAACGAAAGCCGTAGCGATCCCAAGTCGCGGGTTGAACCCACTCTGATACCATATGTAACCACCCTTCTATTTAGTTACGACAACAAGCCTCTCATAACAAGTGCAGGATTTGTTTTTTGTGTGTGCGTGTGTAGAAGGGTAATAAATACATTATAATCTACATCGCAACATGACAACGAACATGACGCATGCAACTCACACGACAACAACATAATGACCCTAGAAGCACATCAAGCACCTGGAAGCAACGTATGACAATCAACCGACGAGGAATAAGAATGAATACCCACCCGTCCTACCCTGCAATGGTTAGGACCTCCAGGACACATAAGCAACGCTCAAGCCGAGGTTCCCATCGATTTTGACCATTTAAGGTCTCAAGGCTGGTGATTGTTCTGAGGTACAAGGAGGCGTCTACATTCCGCCCGACACAAGCAGACCAAGCACATTAAATGTTTACAACCTAGTACAACATTAATTAAAAAGAACAACCGCACCCTTAACAGGAAGCGTAAGCTAAAAACGACTTTGCGAATATCCCGATTAATCGTCGAGTCAAGCTAGTCAATAAATGCAGTCTAAGTTAATCATCTATCACGAGCCCACTTAGCATGTCTAAATGCAAAATATCATTAAGGTACAATCTAAATTAGCCTTCAAACAAATTCATTTGTGCAATTTTATATTACAAGTGTCGTCAGAGTACCATCTAAATCAATTTGCCTTAAAATATTATTATTTGATATAAGTATTCTATTTTAAAATCAATATCTAATAATTATGTAGATATATATATCAATATCCAAAGAAATAGATCATGTACATCTTAACAATCTTTACACAAAAATTCCTCATCCCACAAATAATAATAATAATAATAATTGTTATTATTATTATCATTAATAAAAACACTTCATTACTCTAAATATAATAATCATTTAAATAAACTTAAACCATTTCATAAACATATAAAGATATCTAAATAAAAATTCTATAATATTCATACACTTCATCCCCTCTGAATAATAAAAATCTACTCTATGATTGTTCATGTACATTTTTGATACACCACATAACATGATAGAATAGTAAAAGCTAAAATAAAAGATATTATTAATAAAATTAAAACAAAGAAATGGGACATTATTAATTAATAAAAAGAAAACCAAACTACTTTTTGGTGCAAGGAAATATATCATAGGTTGTACACTATACGCGATAACCATTACATCAGCTGTTCATCAATAAATATAAATCTAAAAATCCGCAGGCAATTAATTTCAATGGTGGTCTGAATTATGCAAGTGGATGTTGTCCAATTCGAATGCAAATTTTAAAGTTGTTCTGCGATTATAAACGAGAACCAATTCTACTCTTATTCAATACAAATTTTTCTGCTATAATGCGGTTAAAGATTAAATGCCCTTCAGATCCACCCATTGCAATGGAAGCTATCATTAATGCTAACCAGGATCAATAAATGTTAATGCCGAAGAATATCAACACTAGAATACTGGTGGCCATAACATAAATGCTTTTAAAATACTGGTGGACATAACATCCTACGAGAGACTAAGGCCATACACGTAAAATATTTACTGCCAGGTAAGGGTAAAAGTAAAACGCAGGGCATACACACTTAAGAAAGCTAGCGGCCTAGACTGATGTCATTACAGTTAGAAGGCGAAGTCAGCCATTGGGCAACTAGTGGCCATTTAAACAACAAGAAGGAATCTGTTGACCATTTCCAGGGCTGTAGCAATTATTCTAGCGAATAATAAGGTAATTAATTCAGTATTGAACATTTGCAACTACCATGGCCATTAACTGTATCTATCAACTTGACAATTAACGTGGCCTTCAATAAGAAATTATCAGAACCAAATCTAAGAGTAAAATTTTATAGTACAGGCTTAACATGCCAAGGTTCATAATAACCAATTTCTGACAGTGGGCTCTAGAAGGTCATAAGGAAATTACTGCAATAATAGAATGATCAACCGTAAGGTTGTCTGCATCTAGTGTTGGTTCCTAACCCATAAAATCTACTACAAGGCACCCTTAATATATCAAGAATAACTGTCGAATCACCCACGCATATAATCTTTAAATACGCTGGTCAACTTGTTGAAGCCTCAACCTGAGGTTTCCTCAATCATATGGTTTCACCAGCACCCTTCTCAAGGAGGAGAGGTTAACTCAAGGCTCGCCTTAGCATCTGGCAACCCAACGACCGAAAGTTGTCAGGTTTTAAGAAGTCTCCACAGAGTGCATCAGTTCAACGCTGAGCATTTGAACAGGTAACCCAACCTGGCAGGGAATTTTGATCACAAAGATAGGGTGATAAGCAAAAGACCAAAATCCTCTGCAAGGCTCTAAAACTCGCGTTCTAAGCATGCGGCAAGACATTTCACCAGATGTTTTATGGATGGACATAAATTGTGGAGACTTTTAACCACATCGACCCCATAAAAAGAAAATGGATAATGCTGAAAGGGAAGGTTAATTTGTCACCGAATTTATCAACACTTTTGCAAATAACATTCCTCTTGGCAGAGGCGAGAAACGACTGCCAATCGTTGAATTGGATAAGTATATTTGAAGGATGCTAAATAAATAGTCCTCATCTCGTATTACAAAAATCATCCAGCGTAAATGCATTCCACACTTCAGAAAGTCCTCAGCCCAAGCACACACAGAGTCTAAGGAACCAAGAGACCACAACAAAAAATTTTACCCGTAATGATAAGGGAAAATGCTGTGCCACACAACAACAAAGCGCAGTGGGAAATTTCTGGCTATTGGGCTCAATCCACAACAACTCACTAAAAAACGCACGGGTAATAAAAAAAATCGCTCAAAAGAAATCGCACAGGTTTATATGTAAAAGGTGTTTGCGGTCCTCATGCCATTAGTATGTGGAACACAGTCAAGGATTAAGAAGTTGCAACAAGGGAAATAAAAGAATTTGCAGGCATACCCAATACGAAGTCAATTAGTAAATGCTGTCAGTCAGATATTGCTGCCTCTAAACAATTATGTGTCTAACAAGGTAAAGGTTTTCATGTACACAGGGAATTCCTTGTATCCAGTCAGGAATTACGCCCAGGAGTAAAAGTTGGCAACACATAAGACCCAACCATACCAGAAGACACTGCGAAGTATGCCAAGAAGTCACGGGGTCAAGTGAAGAAACAATCATTCAGCCGCAGAGGAAGTTTCCATCAAAAAGTAAACGCCGAGTTAAGAGCAGAGAGGGATCATAACACATATTTAGGTTTCCAACAAAAGTTAGACATGTAGAGTTACCTTCTGCTAGAAGGCGCAAGACAACAGTTAATCAAAGACAACCATAGAGGAAGATGGCTGACAGGTTCATCCTTCACTTCATCATCCTTGCACAGAAAAGCAGGGCGTTGAGATCCATAGGTATTTTAATGCTAAGGCGACGACCGTAGATCAGGCTCCTGGCCGACTGCTCAGGCGAGGACTGGTGAGCTAGGGACAAAGGCTAGACAACCACAAAGGTAACAATCAACCAGCAAGTTGGTCAAGACGTGTGGAAAAAGAAGCCATGGGAGTCAATCTATTGTCGAGCTAGGCTAAGAAAGGTTTCAGTCATCCAAATTTAAAAAATAAAAAAACATCAGTTTACTTCTTCAATCAATCAATAGTTACAAGGATAAGTCCTAATACATTTTACCATATAAAATGAAAAGAGCGTACCATTTCCTGATTGCCCGCTCTGAATGACATCTACGCGCTCCGTGCAACTCTCGCTCATCGACCGTCGAGACTTCACCGATACCTCCCAGTCAACGCTATGGGTACTCTTCTTCCCCCTTAGCCCCCCGGTCCGCAAAGGGGCCACACACTCCTGTCCAGAGATTTTGACTAGCTCCGAGCTACCACTCCTCTCCGAGTTGGGTATCCCAACTCCCACAAGTAAATGAATCAAGTAGATAATTTTGCAGCGTAACGTTACACAAACAGAAGATGATCCTTCCTCCTTCTCCTTCCTTCATTTTATAGAGTTTCGAACTTCCCCTCTTTCCTAAAATCTCATTTAATTAAAGTTTTTAAAAATAAATTCCTAAAAATTCTTCTCCGTACAAGTGTCACCCATCCCCTTCATTCCTCCATTATTTAATTTCTTTAATTAATTAATTGTCTTATTTCCCTCACCCACCTAGAGTTACTCCTAGAATCACTCCTAGGTGTCCCCAAATTCCCTTACAGGTCTTAAAGACTTTCCCTATTATGAAATTGTTAATTCAGTTTAAAATTAGAAAGCTCTTAAATGGTAGATTCTTTACTAAGTTGACTTTCCGCTTTTTCCCTTAAGTTCCCCTTTTTCCCTTTTTATGTTACCTCTTTTCCTAGATTCCTAAATTTTTATTTATTTATTATTTTCCCTCTTTCCCCTTTTAAATTAGAACCCAAAAAGGCAGGTGTGGAATTTAACCCCTATTCCCTTTTATCATTAAATTAGTATATTTTAAATTATCAAAAAGATTAAAACAATTAATTCCCTCTTTACATTTTATATCCAC